>CM055276.1:57768770-58368770 GCA_029237695.1 Conchocele bisecta | reverse complement strand
GTATGTGCTTGGGCCGAGGTCTGGTAGGGGCGAGTTATCTTTCCGAGTAAAAACCGATGAAAATTGTCTATTTAATATTTCAGACTTGTCGTTAGATTCAGACTTTAGGATTCCATCATCTCTAAGAGGTGCCACACCACACGAATCATTTTTTAAATTTTAAACTTTTAATAAAACCCCAAAACTTCTTTGTTGTGCCATGTTTTTGTTCAGTTGTGTCACAAATAATATTATTCATGTAGTCCCAGTAAGCCTTTCTTGTCTTTTTTTGAATCATAGTCTTGATTTTCCGTAATTTTTCATGTTGGCTTACATTTTTACTTTTTTTTTGCCTTACTGTAAAGTCTGTCTCTTTTTTTCATCAGTTTTTTTATATCGTAACTCAGCCAAGGAAGGTGTTGCTTGCCGGTGACAGTTTTGGTTGTGATATGTTTAGAAACATTTTCGTCCACCATAGTTTTGAACCCATCCCACAAATCCTGGACACTTAAAGTTTGAAGTTGAGTTTGGATGCTGTTACCATATGCAGTAATACCTTCCTTGATTTTAATCCAGTCTGCTTTGTCAAAAAGGAGTATTTTTCTTGTGGATTTTGGGTTGATTCTTGCATTTGAGGTAATGTCAATAAAGGGAATACAATGGTCGCTAAAGCCGGGTATCACTTTTACATTTTCAATTAAAGTTGAGTTTGTAGTAAACATTAGGTCTAAACAATTGCTAGAGGTGTCAGTAGTACGTGTAGGTTCGTGGATGAGTTGGGTCAGACCTAAACTATCAGCAAAGTCTAGCAGTTTACAACTTTCTTCGTTATGAGAGGCTCCAGGATTTACTGTTCGAGTTTGCCAATCAATATCTCCCAGATTGATGTCGCCTCCAATCAGGGTGGTACTGTTTGGTACATCAATAAGTGACATGGTTCTCTGTAGCTCGTCAATGCATATAAAGTCACGATCAGGCCTGTATGTGCTACAAACATGAAGGTCTTTTTTGCCTTTCTGTTTAACTTCCACCCAGTCAAACTCAGAATCTGATTTAAGCTCAGCAGGCGAGTGACTGCTGAACTTTTTCGACACCAGGACAAAAAACCCACCACCAGTTTTACGTTTGCGGTCATTTCTAAAGACATTATAATCAGATGGAAACACTTCAGCATTTTTTATTTTAGGTTTGAGCCAGGACTCAGTCCCAAGAACTATGTCAGGTTTAACAGCCGAAATCATTGCTAGAAATCCAAGGTTTTTCTTTTTCACTGATTGACAATTTACCGTAATGATCTTTAAATGTTGTAAATTTTGTTTACGAGGGGCTTTTGTCCGGCGACTCCTGTGGCTAGCATTGGGTGACGTACTTGATAGATTTGTATTTCGAGCTGGGGTGCTCGCATGCAATGGACGGTGATCTGATGATGGAGACTGAGCTATTGAGTTATCCGAGGAGTCAAATGAAATGGATGCATTTGTGTCAACAATAGAGGAGTTTTCAAAAAGGGAAGAAATGAAATTTGGCATTCCACAATTTGTGCACTGCCAGAATTCATCAGGGTGCTCGGAGTGAAATTGGTAGTTGAGTGTGCTCATCCCCTGGCATTGTGCATGGAACCATGTGCTACACTCTTCACAAAAAATACCTCGGTCAGGGTGCCACTTTACTTCTTGGGTGCATATACCACTATACCACACATATCTGTCCTATCTGGGCCTGGGTTTGATTCTGTAGCATATGCCATGGTTATGAGAATACTACAAATGTAGATCAGTGTGAGCTTGTTTTGCCTGAGGAGTACATTTTTCTGCCTCAAACAATTGGCAGTTAGTCCAAAAACAAGGGACAAAGATGGAGCATGGTCAGAAGACCCAACAATTATGCAGTATCTGTTCAGACTTTGTGACATTTGCCTGTTTAGGCCTCTACTGGCAGAGTTTTTTGTCTCAAATTGCTTTTTCCAATGTACTGGTACTCCCCTGGCCTGACAGAAGCTTCAACACTCATGATAAGAAGAGTAAAGGCTGCCAACCACACTATACACAGAGTAAACTTGCACATTCTGGCTTAGAATTGGTGACTTACAGCTGTAAACAAAATTACTGAAAAAGTGTCTATTTCATGTTTTGAAGGGATGCTGACCAGAATTTATTATCACTCAATGTACAATGACGCTTCTCTAAATTGCCTTGTAACTAGGTTGTGAAAATACTGGATAGTATTTTGTTAGTAGTGAAATTTCAATAAAGAATTTTAGGTGAACCCCACGCATCTCACCGGAACCGCAAATGTGTCAGAGAGCAGGAACCATAGAGTTTCGCCCCAGGAGAGAGAGATTGACATACCCGTCGATGATCTTTCCATTATGATTTTTTGCTGGAGATTTGTTACACCAATGGTCGATGGTATTACAAATGAAAAACTGATTGGGTCGTTTTATTTATGTTCCACCATACATTCCGTCGATACTTTGTCAAGAGTAAAGGTCAAGAATTCCGCGCTAAACTTGTCCAAGATCTAATGAAAGAGAACAAAGTTTTGTATTTTCCTACACAAAATTAAACCAAAGCGTCCGTAGCGGAGAGAACAATCAAGACTATCAAGATGAAACTGTACTGTTATATGAACTATAAATAAACGGACATATATCTACCAGTGTTACAAGCCATAGTGACAAGTTATAATAGTACCGTACATAGAACGATAGATACGGCGCCAGCATCGGTTAAAGACGAAAATGAAACGGAAGTGCGAATTGCTACTTATCTATCACGTAAAGATGGAACGGTGACAAAGAAGAAACGTTTCCGGTTCAAAATCGGTGACTATGTCCGTATATCACACTTACATGCGACGTTTACAGCGGTGAAATATTCAAAATATTCCGGCTATATTTCCGGGGACAGATACCAGTGTACCGCTTGAAAGACATGGCGGATGAAGATATTACTGGAACGTTCTATGAAAGCGAAATTCAAAAGATTTCTGTGAATCAGGACCAAATGTGGAAAGTGGAAACTATTATTAAAGCGAGAGGCAAAGGAAAAAACAAACACTATTTCGTGAAATGGTTACATTTTCCTAAGAAATTCAATTCATGGATAAACGCATCTGACGTACAAGATGTATAACATTAGTGTACTCACTATATTCGTAACACTATTTGCTATAAAGTTCTAGTATTCACATATATATCAATTTGAGAATAACTACCCGATGAAAATGGAATATTAACACATTGTAAGATAAGAGGCATCACGCTGAATCACAAAAACAGTCTACAGATAAACAATGACGTGATCAAAAATATGGTGAAAACATTGTCCACCGCTTCTGTGACCGTGACTGATCCTTACAAAATTACCAGGAATAGAGATATGACTAATATCCTGACCGTATCACAGAATAAAAAAATATAGAATTGTGTTCGACAAGAGAGTGCTTCGGGAACATTACGTATCGTATCCATATGGTTATTGAAAACGAACATAATATATGTTGAGGGTGTCCAGACGTTTGATTTGTATATTATAGCTCATTAATATGTGTATATTATGTTGTTGTCATTAATATGTTATTAGTATGTAAATAAAAATAGAATACACTCCATATATATTTAATCCTTCCCACATGGGTGCACGTTCGGAGAGCTGGAGACAAGTTAACGGTGTGGTTCAAACTTAGCAGAATTCCAATCTACCTGGTTTGGCTCTCGGGTACTATTCCGGCTGTCTGTACTTGTGAGTTGTATCCGGTTATATCCTATTATAAACGTAGCAAGAATAGCAATAAACCTATTAATTTTAGAGAATGGGGCTAAGTGATTATTGTGTGGGTAGGACCTGGTACCAGATCAGATTATTTTAATTTCAAGACTGAATATGTATAGTATGAATGAAAGCATTCAGTTCTAATGTTATGATCCAACCCCCTACACCTTTGCACGTGAAATACTGGAATCGAACCTGTTGATCCCGCCAAAAAAATGGCCTTATTTCTTGCTGTGCCGTTAAACACTAAGAAACAAACAAAATCCATCCTACTATCAGGATGCACACCAATACATCCATAAGCGAAATGACTGGTTGCATGTATATCAAGTTAATGATTTGTATATGTAATACATACACGAGTACTTATAATATGCATATTTACGTTCGCTATATGACCATAGAAATGACAAGTCTTACCATGAGACGGTACACGCAATACAAGCTACATGCATAAATATAGCATTGTCAAATGCTCGACAACCGCTATAGTTTAATAAAACAATAAGTACGTCTTATAGCAAAGCCACGTACATGTTAACCCTGTGACACGGGCTAAATCAAGAAACATGTAATAAAATGTCCAGTCACATATACAAATTAGGAACGCGTATGGGCAGATGTTTAATGCTAAATACAAATATGTTTCTAGCCAATAATGCGAATATTTGCCAATAATGTGAATATTAACCCATTGTGATATTTTTTAAATACCCCGGCATCAACGGTATCGATCCGTGTATTTAATACAGGTTTGCGCGGGTAGAAGTTGTCGTCGGCTATTAACGGGTATAATACGGATGAACGCCCTTATCGGTTGTTTGACTGCATCGTCCGATACGGTGAATTTACTATATACATATAGTAATTAAGTGTTCTATAGCGCTGTGGCTTACTATGTTTCTAGCCAATAATGCGAATATTAACCCATTGTGATATTTGTTCAATACCCCGGCATCAACGGTATCGATCCGTATATTGAATACAGGTTTGCGCGGGTAGAAATTGTCGTCTGCTATTAACGGGTATAATACGGGTGAACGCCCTTATCGGTTGTTTCACTGCACCGACCGATACGGTGAATTTAATATATACATATAGTAATTAAGTGTTCTATAGCGCTGTGGCTTACTATGTTTCTAGCCAATAATGCGAATATTAACCCATTGTGATATTTTTTTAAATACCCCGGCATTAACGGTATCGATCCGTGTATTGAATACAGGTTTGCGCAGGTAGAAATTGTCGTCTGCTATTAACGGGTATAATACGGGTGAACGCCCTTATCGGTGTTTCTCCTCCACTCGGGTAAAAACCTTTAACATGGGGGAGATGGTACCTGAAGGAACACCCTGTTCCTGTATAATACGGGTGAACGCCCTTATCGGTTGTTTCACTGCACCGACCGATACGGTGACTTTAATATATACATATAGTAATTAAGTGTTCTATAGCGCTGTGGCTTACTATGTTTCTAGCCAATAATGCGAATATTAACCCATTGTGATATTTTTTTAAATACCCCGGCATTAGCGGTATCGATCCGTGTATTTAATACAGGTTTGCGCAGGTAGAAATTGTCGTCTGCAATTAACGGGTATAATACGGGTGAACGCCCTTATCGGTGTTTCTCCTCCACTCGGGTAAAAACCTTTAACATGGGGGAGATGGTACCTGAAGGGACACCCTGTTCTATTACTATACTTCATGGAAGAACTACAGAAAGTTGTTCAGTCAAACACAGATTTCAACTTTTAAGTCACCGATACAAACCTGCCAGATGGATCTGAAAGGCAGAACATGTCTTCAGAAAAAGGAAGAGTGAAAATTCCAATGATGACATGTTGTGTTTAGCGAGAGCAGCTGTAGTGGGTAAATGACATGCCCGTAGAGAAAATTCCACATACATGTTGGAATGTGATTCAACAAACATCGCGTCCTCCTCAACGAATTGAAGCCGAGTGACTATTGGATCAAGCAGGAATTTCCCCCCACACAAATCATGTGGAATTGAAGAATGCAAGATCATTCAACAACTGCTGTATCCCAAATATGAGATCAAGATCCATGAACCACGTATGCAAACAGAATTACAGTTTGAACATCCACAGCTTCAAGAAAACTGTAAAGTGATAGATATTTTCTATCAACAATGCCACTATGATTGTATCACACATATTGTAGGATTTCTGGGATGTAGCTATTACTGTGAGAGATGCGAAGTGGCGTACCAGAATCGCGAAGCACATATATGTCCACAGTCGTGTACAGCATGTTATTCCAAAACGAAATGTCTAGTGACAAACGGTATAGTATGTAGCGATTACCTGAGAACCTTCTACAATCAAGGATGTTACGTAAACGACAGAGTTATAGAAGGCATTAAGAAGAAATAAATGTTTTAATTAGTGAAACAGTGTACGAAACGTGGAGGGCAATATGCTGAAAGCAAGAAAAGCCATGTGTGTACGGGGATGACAAACTGTAAATTCTTGTAATCATAAATGTCATATTCAACAGTACAAAAGAAATGTAGAAGAAGAGAAAGCAATAGATAAATTCATATTTCATGATTTTGAATGTCAACGAAACACAGGTGTACACAGGCCTAATTATTGTGTAGCTCATTTAGCATGTGATGAATGTATCAATAAACCATTATATTTGTATTGTAAAACGTGTAGCTCCGCTGGAAGAAAAATCATTTTTAAGGGAAAACTACTCTGGGTGATTTTTAGTAACTGGTTATTTTCTAAAAACACATAAAGGTTATACGGCTATAGCTCATAATTTCAAAGCTTATGACGGACAATTCATACTTCACCATGTCATTGAAAAAGGAATGTTGCAGCCATCGGTAATCATGAATGGTAATAACATCCGATGAAAATATCGTTATTTTTGACACGTTCTTCGTATCACGAGGGTACGAAGAACGTGTCAAAAATAACGATATTTTCAGTTTTAAGCAAGAAATCGAAACATATTGTCGCACCATATTGATATTTTAAGGCGTGGATGTGGTGAAATCCGAAAAGTTTTCATTGAATATGGAGGTATTGACCCGTTTCTAGAAGCTAGCACACTTGCTGATGCATGTAACAAAGTGTGGCGAAGTAGATACATGCCAAGCGGACATATCGGCATTATTTCAAGCAGAGAAACGATTTGTCGCAAATTTTCCTTGAAAGGTATTCGATAGGTACAGACCATGGCAAAAGAAAAATATATGTTCATACACCATGCCAACAATGGTGGTGAACATCAAGTTGGACGGTGCAGTGTAGACGGGTACCACACACAATAAAACATAATATTTGAATTTTTGGGGGACATGTGGCATGGCTGCCCTACAAGTTATCCAACGCATACACTAAAACATCCTATTAACCTGGGTTGCACTATGGTACGATTTTTCTCGGGCGACACCTTCTCACTTCCCCCGAGAAAAATTGTACCATAGTTCCACCCTGGCCTATGTAAATTTAACATGTAAAAACACCGTACCATAGTGCCACTCTTTACTACTCATGTTTAATCCTAGCGCTTTCACAATCATGATATACGTGTACTAAGAATATATAGAGGATATTCATATTTTTGCAACGAATATGACATATATGTTCATCGAGTGGTGTGGAATGTCCATATTTCACGAGTGCCGTTATAGGCACGAGTGAAATATGGACATTTCACACCACGAGATGAACATATATTTCATATTCGTTGCAAAAAATATGAATATTCTATTTATTCTATACCGCTCCATGGAAATTAGCAGTTTTTTAGACTGTATACGGTAAAGAATGTGTATTTGCAGCCTATTTGCAGTCCGGCACTGCAGGTGCGCGTTATGAATAAGGATAGCGGAAGATGTTTATTTCATCGATGAGAACATATGACTTTTATTTGCATCGTATAACTATATATTTCATGGGTAGGTATATAATAAAAATACACATTTCATATCCGCAGAATACATACTATCAAATAGAATGCAACGCTTTTCTACAGTTTTGCGTTATTGACGGAAATCGAAAATTTCAAATGGCTACACTCAATAACACATAGTTTTCCATATCGTGGCCAAGAAAGTGTTTTAGACATACTTTTAGTCGCAATTCCAATTTTTGCATCAACATTGCAGATAGCTTCCAGGAAATTAGATTACAACCTTCCCGGTGACTGATTTAAAGATGGCCGCCACATATTAAATTGTATACATATGGATATAAAATAATTATGTTTGTTCAACAAACGAACTGCCGCCTGTACATTGATTGCCCGATCATACTGCATCATTACCCATCCCCGCTTAACCACTTCGTCAATGTCATTATGCCTGTGCTGTCCTATCAACTACCTGAGTCTGTATATAACATGTGGTAAGGTTCGTCTTATGTGTGTTACACTAATGTCTTTCGAACACCATACTGCATCATTCTGCATATGCCACACCCCGCACTACCCCAATGTCAAGAACATTCTCTTACATAGAAACCTCTCTAAACCTCTCTAAACTCGTAGAAGTTATCAGAATTGTATTTTCTTCAGTTAAAGGCACATGCCCACTCAGTAGGCACACACTGTTCTTTATATCAGAGACATCATCTGAGACATGTTCTGGCAAAATAAACATTCATTCGCAATTACCCCACGTATTGATTGGATTTATTATACATTGTATATCAGACGTAAATTTCCACACTGATATCAGGGGCGATAACCGTGTTTCCTTAAAATGTTAACGGACATTACAATTTATTCTCTATATTTATTTGTTTGATGTGCAATGATCATTCTTTATAATCTGTTGAAAATATTATTTTTTCAGGTGACGCATTTAATTTATAGTATAAAAACTATCACGCCTCATTTGCAGCCTGATACCACCGCGAGTCACTATCAGTCATATATATATATCCGTTTATCGGGCACTCCTAAGTTTTTGAAATGGTGGAATAGTGACACAATTATACACTTATTTAATTCCTATAAATAACATTTTGTGCCTGCTGAGTGGGCATGTACCTTTAATGTTCGAAAATGAAAAAAAGGAAAACAAAATTGAGACATGTGATCTATACAAATACATGTAGCACGGATTTATATAGACACATTTTCTGATTCATCCGTAACACAGATGGCTGTATGCCGCAAACACTTTAGCGCAAATGTCTACTGTCTGTTTCACGAAAGCTGCCCACATGTTACGGCCATATAAACAATTCAAAAACAATATTTTGTCCGATAATATTAAACCAAGGGAAAATTAAAAAATGATCCTTCTTTTTATTTCGTGAAATTTTGTCAAATATTGATTTTATTACGAAATATTGATTTCTCTATGGGAATTTAACATGGGGGAAATTTCCTTTGGGAAATTGACTCCGAAACCTAGCTATATAGCTTGGAAATGATCTAACTAAGAAAACAAAAGTTAAATTTTGAAAATCGGTCCAGTATATCTGAAATTCTAAAATATTTCCACATGTTAAATTCCATAGACATCTTCACAGAGTGAAGATATGTATGGGGATTTAACATGTGGAAAAAAAATGTTCGCAACAAAATCAATATTTGATCAAATTTCACGAACTAAAAAGAAGGCTCATTCTTAATTTTTCCTTTAATTTAATATTATCGAAAACGATATTGTTTTTTAATTGTTTATATGGCTGTAAAAATTAGGCGGCTTTCGTGAAACAGACAGCAAGTTATTTCACCGTGGCAATGGGCAATGGACACAGGGGCCGCATGGCTGAGCTTACAGAATGCAAATACGGATGATGATAAATAAAAATGTCAAGTTTCAAGCAGGCCAACAGAGATACATATAGTAGGTAGCAGCAAACTTAAATAAAATATGTTGAACAATTCTGCAAAAACCAGGAACCCACTCTTCCCACGTGGAAGAGTGGGTTCCTGGTTTCTGCAGAATTGTTCAACATATTGTATTATTGCGGAAATCTTACTTAAATCAAATGAAAACAAAACTTTTAACACAAGTTTCCAAGTCATTTGACTTTAACCTTAAGCACATGAACCACATGGGTGGGCCATATAATGAAAATACGCCCGATTACATAGAGGATATTCATATTTTTTCCACGAATATCGAGTGGTGTGAGATGTCCATATTTCACGAGTATCGTTAGGAAATATGGACATTTCACACCACGAGATGAACATATATGTTATATTTGTTGCAAAAATATAAATATTCTATTTATTATATACCGCTCCATTGAAATTAGCAGTTTTTTAGACTGTATACGGTAATGAATGTGTATATGCAGCCTATTTGCGTTGTTTTTCCGAACATAGATTTTATGAATATAGATAGCGGAAGTAGTCGTATTTTCACCGGAAGTTGTTTATTTCATCGATGAGAACATATGACTTTTATTTACATCGTATAACTACCGGTATGTATTTCATGGGTAGGTATATAATAAACATGGTTATATGAAGTTTCAAGTCAATTCAACACAGGGAGTAGGTAGACGAAATCTTTAGGACAAATCTCGGATAGACAGACGGCGGATTTACAAACGGACCGACGGACAGGGCGATGTACAAACCGATTGTTTTCACTGCGATTTCCATTCGTTTTTGTTTGTTTCGTTTGGGAACAAATGTTCGCTATAGGTACATACTATGAAGCCATTGAACTGCGTGTGTCGTCAAACACTCCATCATACTGTACGCCTTTATCGCGTCGGCACCTTCAGGTGAGGACGGGAACGGATGTAAATATGGCCATAAACCCTGCCTTAACTGCTGTTATCGTCTACCCGTCTATGGCAATAAACCACGTGTGTCTAGCCACGGAGAATGATGCTTCAGTTTGGCTTCCGTTTGCGACTGGTGTTGTCCCAGAACAAACAGCGTGGGAGACCTGACCTGCTTGAATAAAGCATATACAGTGGAACCTCTCTAAACCGGACACCCTGGGAGGTCTACCCGTCATCCACCGTCTATGGCCATAACGCACGTGTGTCTAGCCACGGAAAATGATGCTTCTGTTTGGCTTCTGTTTGCGACTGGTGTTGTCCCAGAACAAGCAGCGTGGGTGAGCTGCTTGAATAGAGAATATACAGTGGAACCTCTCTAAACCGGATACCCTGGGAGGTCTACCCGTCATCCACCGTCTATGGCCATAGCCACGGAGAATGATGCTTCAGTTTGGCTTCTGTTTGCGACTGGTGTTGTCCCAGAACAAGCAGCGTGGGTGAGCTGCTTGAATAGAGACTATACAGTGGAACCTCTCTAAACCGGACACCCTGGGAGGTCTACCCGTCATCCACCGTCTATGGCCATAAACCACGTGTGTCTAGCCACGGAAAATGATGCTTCTGTTTGGCTTCTGTTTGCAACTGGTGTTGTCCCAGAACATGCAGCGTGGATGAGCTGCTGGAATAGAGAATATACAGTGGAACCTCTCTAAACTGGACACCCTGGGAGGTCTACCCGTCATCCACCGTCTATGGCCATACAGCACGTGTGTCTAGCCACGGAAAATGATGCTTCTGTTTGGCTTCTGTTTGCGACTGATGTTGTCCCAGAACAAGCAGCGTGGAATATACAGTGGAACCTCTCTAAACCGGATACCCTTGGAGGTCTACCCGTCATCCACCGTATATGGCCATAAACCACGTGTGTCTAGCGACGGAGAATGATGCTTCAGTTTGGCTTCTGTTCTCGACAGGTGTTGTCCCAGAATAACCGGCGTGGGTGAGCTGCTTGAATAGAGCATATACAGTGGAACCTCTCTAAACCGGACACCCTGGGAGGTCTACCCGTCATCCACCGTCTATGGCCATAGCCACGGAGAATGATGCTTCTGTTTTGCTTCTGTTTACGACTAGTGTTGTCCCAGAACAAGCAGCGTGGGTGAGCTGCTTGAATAGAACATATACAGTGGAACCTACCTAAACCGGACACCCTGTGAGGTCCCCATGGTGTCCGTCTTAGAGAGTTTTCACTGTAAATCAGGCATTTGATCATTCTGAGCCATAGCTGTGTGTTATGCAATCACGAACAGACATTATCACCTGAGATAAATGACCAAAAAGTTCATCAAAAATGTGATAACATGTGTTTTCTTGGTGTCCGGTTTAGGGAGATTCTACTGTACACTACCGCTGTTGGTAATCCTGACAATTTTTGGCAATTTCATTGGTTTCAGAAATAGAGGATATTACATGAGTGATAATTCAATATTATATTTATTAAGCGAGATTACTGATTTCATAAAAAAACGAGACTTTGCCTAGTTTATTATGACGAGTCAGTCAACGAGTTTAATAAATACCATATTAAATCAACACACGTGTTAGATTGTATGTATTGCATAAGCACATCATCATAATTCGAAGCTGTGTTGATTACCTAACATGTATTACACTGGTGTATTACTAACATGTATTACACTGGTGTATTACTAACATGTATTACACTGGTGTATTACTAACATGTATTACACTGGTGTATTACTAACATATTACACTGTATTACTAACATGTATTACACTGGTGTATTCTAACATGTATTACACTGGTGTATTACTAACATGTATTACACTGGTGTATTACTATTTGTATTACACTGTGTTATTAAAATTGTGAAAGCCCATTTTATGCAATAAATATGGAATATTGTCTTGAAATCAGTAACCTTATTGGTTGAGCCTGGGTTGTGCTACATCTCATGCTCAGACAAGCAAATTGCGAGCTGGTGTTTCCAATCGATGTTCAAAAACGCTGATACAAGCATGATCAGCACAGGCTGTTGTGTGTACATTGACCGCTATTGAGTAATGGGATCGTTACATGTACTGACGGACCGGCAGTTTTGTGAAAACTTTTTATCCGTATCAGGGGAATAACTGTGTTATACATAGTTAATCCTTAGCTACACCTGTCGTGTTCATTCGTGTGTGCACTTACACGCTGACCCCACTGTATACGGGTCCCAAACCCTGTAAGCCCATTTATGTCGTGGCAGATCTCACACACAGACACACGCACGCACATACGCACCCAGTTTAGCAAGGGAAATTAGATACAATAAGCTAACCATATTCCAAACTGAACTGTGCGCTGCAATGTGTGATTTTTTCGCGAAAGAAACATGTTAGACACTAATTCGATTAAAGTGGCTATATAATCTAAAATAACTCTGCTTGACCCTTACACCGCCATATTAATTTTTTGTCTTCTGCTGTTTATTTTCTATTTTCCCTTTTTATCATCAAAATAATGCTTTTACAGCACTTTAGAATAATTTACAACATGCTTTGACAGCACTTTAGAATCATTTCAAATGGAAATGATTCTAAAGTGCTGTCAAAGCATGTTGTAAATTATTATAAAGTACTTTCAAACCATGTTTTTATTGAGAAATAAGGCAAGAAATAAAAGCAACAGACGACAATTGTTGGATGTAGCGGTCTATGAGTTAAATGGTCCGCTGTTAGTGTTTCCCATAAATCAATCAAACACGTTTTACACTTTGTGTTTAAAAAGTCTTCGAAACATTATCCATAACTTACAGTCAAAATACGACTTTGCAGATAAAAAATATAAATATTTGTTTACATCTCCATGTCTTGTGTATTACCTACTACTGTTGGTTTCCGATAAAGTGGCAAGGGAAAAGGTCACAGGAGATTCCATATTGAACCATAATAGGTAAAGTAGGTGTGTAAAAAGTGCAAAAATGACATTTGCAAGACGATGCAGCCAGTATGTGACCAGTATGGGCCTGAAATATATTCAAACACCATTCAGGCATATTCTGAATCAATTTGTCACTTTTGTTTGTACGTATTTGTTAAAAAAGAAAATAGAGAGCACAGGAATTCGAATCGTATGTGTATCACACCAACATACGTCAAGCCCACCATGGGAAAAGCTTATTCTTTTTAAATAGTATTTAATGCAACTTATAGAGACAAACAAATTATATGCATGTACGTATATTGCATAATGTTATTTGAATCGTCTTAGTTACATCCATATGTCTGTCTGGACCACACGTATACGCACAACCAATATCTTCCCCGCTCTGGTGGCGGTGGACATACGACGTGTTGGATGGGTTTAGCCAGCCAAACATTTCCAACGGCCGAAAATTAGGAGGCCAATAACCCCGAGGAAGTGTATATTTTACGTCCCGAAGAGTCTCTCTGATGCAATTGACCCAGTGCACGGCACAAGGACCCTTTGTCAATCTCTATAAAATACCGCCCCACTATGTCCCTCCCCACCTGGGGCCCGTTTCACTAAACTTCTTACGACTAAAATGTTCGTAGGCACAAATTTAGGATCGTCTAGAAATTTAAATAGATTGATTTACATTTATTGAGCATAGGCTGCATATGCAGCCTATGCTCATTACATGTAAATCCAATAATTGTTTACAAGAAAACAGTGTTAATGTGCAATTTATAGACTCATAATTTTGCACTTACGAACATTTTAGTCGTACGAAGTTTAGTGAAACGGCCCCCTGAATCCCGCGGTAATAAAATGCAAAACAATGCAAGAATGAGTACAGTGTTATTATTTGGGGTTGGGTGGGAACATGCGATTGGGTTCATCCTTACGGGAATCCCGATATCTGTGGATTGACGCTCATGTACATGTTTGGCTTTCTCGTACGTGTGAGTTGACTCTGGTTATGCCCATTATATAAGTAATACGATTATTACAAGTCCTATTACTTTTGGGGAGTGGGGCTACATGACCTTAGTGTGGCGAGGACCTGGTACCAGATCAGGTTATACTAATTTCAGGCCTTATTATATGTTTTTCAGTAAATATTTAGCTCTGATTTTGGGATTTACCCCCATCAGGTACAGTGGGGTCAGCGTGTAAGTGCACACACGAACGAACACGACAGGTTGTTTCCAACCTGTCGTGTTCGTTCGCGTGTGCACTTACACGCTGACCCCACTGTAATCTATGGGATTCGACCACCGTTACATGTAACCATGGGCATTAAATTACCTTAGCTGTTGACAGGCTGTTAAACACCATTACATATATACATAATTCCAGCACAAAAATATGTACACAATTCCCTAACATTTGATTGGCCCGTAGCAAGTCTCTGTCCAAAATTTATATCCCAGTAAACTCCCACGCCGAACTACTTTCCGTAACCGTGAGGCGCAGTTAAAATAATTATTAAGAAAACGGAAAATAAACACATTTTCTTGATGAATTTATTTCAAATGCTGGAATTATAAGGAATGAATGGCCTTTTTGTGGAATTTATCGGGGATATAAACTTGGAAAAGTCGCGGGAATACTGGACGAGGCCTTTCGGCCTTCGTCCAGTATTCCCGCGACTTTTCCAATTTTATACCCCGATGAATTCCATTCATTCCTATAATAAATATTGTTTGGGGGTTGCCAGTACGAGGTTACCCCACCCACCTCACAACAATTTACACGCTAAATAAATGAATACAAAACTACGGAGCCCCGCAGGAGACATGGATTTTCATAGAACGCCTATATTCTCGTGAATAGTTACAGGCGTTCTATAATTACAATCTGTCGATGGGCCGAATGGGGTTCGCTGTGGGAAACTTCGTAAAATGAAAGTGTGCCAATACCAACAAGCTATATGCTAGTTCAATATTGAAACATGCTAACACCTGTAAACATTGATAGGTTATATTAAAATAATAATACGCATGTAATTTGCAAAAAAATAGCTTCCCAATGAAATTTAGTTGAAATAGATTATCCCCTATGGAGCCTCATTTAGAACGTCCGGTACATATAGAGTCAATATTTGAACCTTTTTACTAAACGCCATAGTGTCATGTGTCCAATTTATTGGACACAGGACACTTTTTTTTTAATGTAATATACCAACCAATAACAAATTTACGTTTAAGAAGTCAGCTATTTGTTGTTAAATGCGATTGTATTTTCATTGTGACGTCATACTATATTTCGTGTCCTGCCATTACACGTACTGGTCCAAGACATCGTGAAATTATTGCTGTCTTCATTGTTGATAAGCTCTAAATACGGAAATACAGATACTCATTGTGTACTGGACGATTTGTGAATGCTACAGACGTACATTTCTGCAAATTTGCTAAAGTTGAGAGGACAATACGGCGACAGCCAAGACGCATCAATAATTGACCTACATTTTACATAAGTCTACTAGCTGCCAGACACGAAACATTCATTTCAGGTGGGAATTATTTATTTATTACTGTTGACCAATATTTGAATCGTGCTGACTTCGACAGCATTTTTAACCACAGGGCTACTAAAATAATTCCATTGTATTCAATCTAACATGAATTCAAGTGGGTAGGGGATATTCAACATTGCCTGTGCATGTGCCGAGTCATTGGTTTTCGCGACCAATGTTGTTTCCACAATTGTTGTTTAAATAGCTAATTTCTAATTTATGGTGCATCTAGGACTCTGTGTGTTTGTGGCACCTCGATACTTGTAGATTCACTTTGAATATATGTTTTCAGTCCAACAAGTCAATTCATTATATATTTAGGCTATTATCTGTTATCTATTCACTATTGTCTCTGTATAGGCTTTTAGCCACTTAAAAAATACACTAATTCCACCCCCCCCCCCCCCGAGAGTCAAATGTGTTTAAAAAAACTGTAGCAACAGTGATGAAATAAGTAAAAAATTGAGGTGTGCGAATCCAGGTACACTGCATTTGCACAGCGGTGACTTTTCCCCGAAATATCATGAATATAGGCCGGTGCAGTATTTCTATAAGTAAGTGTACCCGGCTTTTCTCACCGTGTATGTGGCTTTGCACACACCAACTATTTACATGTCTGATTATTCATGTTGTTTTCTTAAGACAAGCGTTTTCAGAAAGTCACGTGTTTACAACAGTGACCAAACAAGTAATACAATTGAAGTGCAATATTTGTATTAAGTATTTGTATTGCAGTGGGTGGGCTTCCTAAAATGTATTTGTACACAGGGTACCCATGTTTGGTCTGGGGTGGTGATGAGGGACTTCTTTGCTTCATTGTGGTGACCTCACGAAATATGGGCGGGGGTGGAGACTGTATGTTTGTTGGGATTACAATCGTGTCTGTTAATTCTGCGCACCTAATAATAATTTTCGTGAACATGTCCATATTCAGTCTAAATTCCCTGAACATTCAAGGCAGTTCTTAGTCGAGATAATCACGGCTAAACAGATGGCTTTTACTATTTCATCTGTCGTCTATTATCTGTATCCGCCTAGCGGAGACCCAGCCAAATTTGATCAAAATATCAGTCCATTTTGTCCTTGAGTTTTTGCGAATAATACGGGAATAAAACGATAACCAATGTCGGTATATTTGCATGTGTATTATTGGTTTATGAAGCTTTTTTTAACAGATCTGTTGTTGATCTATTCATTTAGTAAGCAGGACCACTAATCATTTTGACCATGTTCTGAATAACTTTTTACCAAACTATCGGAATGGGATAAAACTGTGACTCAGTATACCGTTAATCAGCTGATTTATTCCAAAATCTACATAATTTATTCTGACGTAAGCTGGGCAAAACATTACGTGAATTGTGCATTAGCCGGTACGCAGAATTAGCCGAAATGACATTTTTTATATGCAGATCAGAATGTCAGTTTTCATTGGTTTGATACATGTACAGATATGTATGTCAGTGATTCTATATTTTATGTACATCTGGTGTCCCGATGTAATTTACTGACAAATCACACAATTTATAAGGAAATATTTTTTTTTCAGTAAAGAAAGTATGTATAATACCAATCCATTAAGAAAACAGTATTTACAATTCTTGTTATATGTGTTTAGTTATTATTTTCTGTTGTTGGCATATGTATGGTGCACCAAATTGGCATGTCCCGATCATCAATCAGCACAGTTCACAAGCCCGTAATTCTCAAATCTTGTCAATTTGTACTTTATTATACATTGCATCTGAATTAAAATAGTTTAACATTGACATTAAACTTATTCTGCAATAAATTTGCCTTTTGTTGTCAAAAATACTGACGTTAATGTATCTGTCCCGCGAAATCGAATCATTACCGTTACGCTGAAAAAAAAAAGAGTAAAATCAGAGTAACCTCCCTTTCCTACTCTCAGCTACTAATGCAATGAACACTGTTTATTGGCGCCCGATTTATAAATAAACACGGTGGTAACACAACTTAAGTCATTGCCGAGAACGAAACCGGTCTGTATTCGGAATTTTAAGGTTACACATTACATGCATCATTACCGTTCACGGTTTATGCACGTCCATATGTATGTAGGTCGACTGAAACCAAAATTGGTAGATAGACACACATACAACGTTGTCTTTGCATATTCTACCTTCATGATGCGTTGTATACAGAGGGGTGAAAAATGGGAGTTTTTAAAGAAAAATCATTACCGTTACGGTCATTTCCGTTACAAAATTGTGTAACGGTAATGACGATCGTGTAACGGCAATGATAAATTACCATACTAACCAGTCAGTTGATGCGTCAATTAGATATAAACCAGGTCCCATCAGTTTTCGGTCAGTAATGGCACATTTATTCAGACCTATAACATTTATATATCGGGATTTAATTAGTAAAAGCTCTGAAACAACAAAAAACAGACACAGCTTGCAAGGAGTGTCGGTTTCTATTGGCAATCACATTAAAAGTAAACACTAACTTGAAGTTATATTGTACAGCATATTCAAAGTATAAATATGTTTGTTATATATGCTGTATTAGTATTTTAAATAAATGGAAAGTCATTACCGTTACGTTTTGTCATTACCGTTACATAATCATTGCCATTACGCCCATATTTTTGGAGGCTGTGCTATTAATTAAATGTAGCTTTATAACGATGTTTGGTACATGTGGTAAAACACGGCATTCTGTTAGTTGCCAAGCTATTTTGTTTTGCTTAGCTTTACTGATTCATATTAAATACATGTTGTTGGGTTACCATAAATGAGAAATTCCAGGACTTGCTACTAAATTTCTCTGTTTCGCACTAATAAAATTAGCTTACCATATTCTTGACACTTTTCTAAATAGATGCCCCTTCAGTTGTATGTTTTATGCCGTTGAAAAGAAAAAAAATGTAAATGTAAAGCTATATTTACGTCATGTAAATGTACATAACGGAAATTACATTTCTGAGACCCCTGGTCCCTTGAAGTGGAAATAAAATTTAAAAAATGACGAGAACAATTGGCTATACTATTATAAATGTAACAACTGGACTGTCACCCAATGGAATAAACACAGTTTAATGAATTATTGGTTCTACATCGAAACTAGAAAAACGACACCAATATGTACATAAAATATAGAATCACTGATGTCTCATTATTATTGAACCATGTTATTGTAGTTGCGAACAATAACTCTTGCAATCTACTCCTGTACCGTCTGTAGCAGAGTTACTATTCCATTCATACATGTAGGCTTCCTCTACATAATAGCTAATCAGATCGGATTTACACTTTAGTTGTTAATTGTGACACAATTTGTATATTTTCCATCTGAAAAAAAAATATTATAAAAGTAATACGTATGGATCACGATTTGCCTGGTTTGGCCCTCAGGTACGTTTTCATCTTTCGCTCTTTCTGTTACCTGGCAGTTGAATTGGGTTATTGCCCATCATAGAAGTAGTAAGATTATTACTGATCCTACTGCTTTTGGGAGGGGCCATGTGATTCTGGTGTGGCGAGGACCTGGCATCAGATCAGGATCATCCTGATTTCAGGGCTGAGTATATAGTTCTTTTATTGTAAATATTCATTTCTGATTTTAGGATTTTCCCCCCAATATTTGTACATGTACTTGAACATGTACTTGTACAGGTAATATATGGGATTTATTACTAAACCCATTGACCCGGCCTTAAATGACCGCATCTGTTGATAGGCCGTTAGACCCCGACAAACAAATAAATGATATACGTAGGCTTCCTCTACAGAATAGCTAATCAGATCTGATTTACACTTTAGTTGTTAATTGTGACCTAATTTGTATATTTTCCATCTGAAAAAAAAACTATTATAAAAGTAATACAAAACTTTACGTGGGTGGTGGTCGAGAGAACGAGACGACGTAAATTAACGGTAGTGGTTCCTCCATATAGGAATCACTATTTGCCTGGTTTGACCCTTTAGTACATTTTTATCTTTGGCTCTTTTGTTACCTGGGAGTTGAATTGGATTATTGCCCATTATAAAAGTAGTAAGATTATTACTTATCCTACTGCTTTTGGGAGGGGCCAAGTGATTCTGGTGTGGCGAGGACCTGGTATCAGACCAGGATTATTCTGATTTCAGCGCTGAATATATAGTTTTGTTATTGTAAATATTTAGTTCTGATTTTGAGATTTTCCCCCCATTTGTACATGTACGTGAAAATATACATGTACTTTTTCTTTTTATATGAAACGTGAATTTCGTCACTGATATCAGGGGCGATAACCGTGTTTCCATTAAAGGTTAATGGAAACTATATTCTGTCTGCTTAGTTTTGTTATGTGCACTATGATCGTACTTTATAATGTGTCAATAAAAATATTTGTTCGGGTGACACATTTAATTGGTATAAATGGTCAAACTTGTAACAAATCACATGTGTACAATAAATTTCGACTTCGAAATTTCACTTCGAATGAAATGGTGCAATTGGTTGATATTGGTCATTTCAGTGCATGATGTGACAAACAACATATTGAGGCATCATCTGTAACACAGTGCCTTCAATCATGATTCATACCCAGGCATACAAAGTATGTCGCGGTGTATATAGTTTTTGTATTTTCGTCCATCCGTATGATTTGCATTAAAGGGTTTTGGGTACCCGTTATATCTGCAACCGTAAATCGTATTGAGTTGAATCTTCATATACTTCTTTATCGTCATCCATATTTTTTATACTCTAGCACACCGATGTGGCTTTCCTGCACAAGGTCAAATTACTTAAAGTTTTGAAATATTTGTATCAAACATGTCAAAGTTTTTAAGTACACAATGTCTCTGCAACCGCAAGTCGGGTTGACTTGAAACTTCATATATACTTCTTTATGAAGTTAGAAGATCAATATTTTCTTTCTATAGCCCTGGTGGGTACATGTGATGGGTAATTTAACAATCGCGATTCATCCTTACTGGAAATCCAACTGGAGACCTGGTTTGGCCCTCACATACGTCTTTGGCATTTTGTATGTGACAGTTGGAATCTGGTTATATCTCTTGTGTGAGTATTACGATTATTCGTAATCCTTTTTTAGGGAAAGGGGCCAAGTGACTTTGGTGTGGTATGGACCTGGCATCAGGTCAGGTTATTCTAATTTCAGGGCTGACTATATTTTTCTCGATGAAATTATTCCGTTCTGATTTTAGGATTTTCTCCCCAATGCAGCAGGTTAATACAGGATCGAACCCGTTTGCCCAGCCTTATA
Organism: Conchocele bisecta; assembly: GCA_029237695.1. Classification (NCBI taxonomy): domain Eukaryota; kingdom Metazoa; phylum Mollusca; class Bivalvia; order Lucinida; family Thyasiridae; genus Conchocele; species Conchocele bisecta. The sequence goes on along the minus strand of CM055276.1, from coordinate 58,347,548 downwards.
TGACCTGAGCTGTTGATAGGCCGTTAAACACCAATAAACAAACAAACAACTTTGGCATTTGGTATCCGACAGTTATATCCTTTATGTGAGTATTAGACCATAGCTGTTGATAGGCCGTTAAACACCATTAAACAAACATTCTATAGCCCACTCATACGGCTTTCATGCACACGGTGAAGGTGAAATTACTTTGAAACATGCGTTAAATGTTTTGAAATATATGCGTTAAAGTTTAAGTAAACAATTTCTCTGCAACCGTAAGTCAGATTGAATTGAAACTTCATATATTTGTCTATCAACAATCAACATCCATATTTTCATTTTATAGCCCACGCATGTGATATTCATGCACAAGGTCAAGGTCAAATTATATTAAATGTTTTGAAATATTTGCATTAAAGTTTTAAGTACACAATTTATTTGCAACCGTATGTTGGATCGACTGGAAATGTCACATACTTCTTTATCAACAGCCATATTTTCATTCTATATCTCACCTAAGAGGCTTTCATGCCAAAGGTCAAGGCCAAATGACTTTGCTACGGCCGAGGGTATGTGTGAGACCCCGCTCACTTGCTCTTAAAAGCAAGAATAACATATCTTACCATACTGATTTCTTTTGTTTTTTTTCAGATACATGTACTGATTTTGTGTCCCGAGCATAACTGGAATTCCTTTTTGTATATTTATCACAACTCTTGCCTCACTAATATTCCAGTGTTCTCCTTTTGTTTTTTCACGCATTGATTTTGTATCGGGCACATGGCGATATTTCAAATTTGACCTAATATGGTCCTGATATATATCAAATCGAAGGTGTCGTGGGTATTGTCAAAATCGGATGATACATCATACAAGATGGCCGCCGACAGGTCATCCTTTAATTATAGATTTCGTCTTCTTCTCATGTACCGTTTGGCCGACGCTGGTCAGACTTCACAGTTGTGGTGCGTGGGTGAAGCATTTTCATATTTGTTAAAATGGAGGTTGTCGCATAATCCAAGATGGCCGTCGTAGAAAATTTGGTAAAATTCTTAAAAAAATCATATCAACCATGGTTAATTTTACATTATTATTATTTTTACATCAAGCTTGAATTGCCACTTTGATATCAAGGGCGATAACATGACTCTTTAAAATGTTAATGGAAACAACTATTTATTCTCTCTATTTATCTTTTGATGTGCAATGATCATATTTTGTAACAAGTCAATACAAATATTTATTCAGGTGACACATTTAGTTGATATAAATAATTTAAAAATGACCTGCTTCATTTACAATCAAAATAGCACGATGATACAACCTATCAGTAAACCTAAGATTACTAAGTGAATATTTCTGTGTAGCGGGCACTCGTATTTTTTTAAAACTGTTGGAATAGTTTACAAAATTATACTTATTTAATATTTAATTCCTATAAAAAAGAACTTTGTGCCAAACAGAATGGGACCCCCAATTCAAATCATGATATTGCAACTTTGCTGAAGGATGTCTGGCACCCAGTCATTAAGTGCAAAGGCACGACACTTGTCTTATCAGCTCATTCACAAACACCACATCATACAAAACACTTGTCACATGGATTCACCAGTGGGTGTACAGTACAAAGTCCAGTGACATGGTGTGTAATTTCATCCCGTAACATTTGGTCAGGTGTGTATATTTTTTTACTTTAACCTACGTTTTCTGGGGAAAATAACTACCTGTATAATATATGTGAAAATCACTACAATGGAAGAAATTGAATGTATGTTCTCGCACCCTCTTCCAAACTCCATTCACAATTCACACCCCCTCTGCATGAATCTGGATACTCCACTGCAGTGCAAAGTCGCAGAACAATTTTTGACATACAGCCGTTTGAATATATACTTGTGTGTGTGTAATATTTCTCAGACTTTTTCAAGGCAATGATTTCTGTTTCGATGTAATGTATGACCTGTCGTGAATTTCACTCACAAGTTCATATTGGTGCTTGTAGGAGTATTTGATATCCAGTATACATTTTCCATGGCTTTCACATTCAGTAAAACCGTCTGGAGTTTCGGCAATGAAATGGAGAAATGGCAAACATTTTCATGTGTCTGAATGTGGATTATTTCTGGCACTCATATATTTGGCTTATAACGTCGCTCAAATTGTACTGCGTCAATTTTATCGAATTTAAGATTGCATATTTCATGACTTTCTTCAAAACGCCAGTTTTAGAAGTTGATGGTTTTAGGATTTTTATATCATGCACTGCAGTGCCGGTGATAAGTCGCTAGGTGGCGTTGCCAAGTCGGACTGTTGTACTGTGCGGACTCACCGAAACAAACCGCAGTGGACGCGTTACACTATGTTTGCAATGTAATTTCCTTGGGTAAGTTTATAGATCGCGTCTCAGTCAGCGTGTGACTAGATGCCGGTTTTTTTTGTTAGGGGAAAGTACTAAAATTGGGAAAATTGGGCCCGCGCAATATTTAAAATTGTGCCATGCCAATTAAAGGTGGTGCAGGATGTTGAATGTAATATCTTTATAATGGAAAGACAGAGTTTAATGAAACATAACGCAGTAAATGCTTAACAGGTTGCCAATTAGTATCCCCTCGCCGATAGACAAGAGCTGGTATATCGTTAGTCCATCTACTGCGTACGTATGTACGTACGCTAGTAACACCTTTCATTTTTCAATAACTTGACCCCATAATGTGTGTCTGGATGGAGCATGGTTTAGCATATGAGTAGACTCATATGACCCACGTTCGACCGCCCAAGGTCACGGAGTACTTTTTTATTATCAAGGCTGCCAGCGAGGGGATTAGCTTCGTTTAATGATGCCAGTGCGAGGGGATTAGCTTCGTTTAATGATGCCAGTTCTTGCATTATGGTATAGTTTGCTTTAATCTAACAATTTTCTGGTTTTGACGAAGAATCGGTTACCATGGATGTGAATTCAAATCTAAAGAACGTGAATGTATGGTGTGATATATATCATCGAACCGGTAAGTCACTTCTATGGTGTGATACATATCATCGAACCGGTATGTCACTTCTATGGTGTGATACATATCATCGAAATCCGTCCGTTTTCTTGGAAAAGTTTCAAGAAAATTTACTGTAAAAATGACGTCACAGAATACGTCACGTCGGAAAAGCAGGTTCGGAAACCACTGATCCCATACCCTGATATCTATAACTTTACATGCTACTTGCAAACATGTAGTTGGCCTCAATAATAATAACATACAATCAAAACGTTCTTTTATAACATGATCATTCATGTTATAATTGTTCTTGTTATAATTACATGTAATTATTTCCCACGAAATAATAATTCGTTCCCTCAATTTAACAATTCGTTCCATCGAATTAACAATTCGTTCCCACGATACATACGTCCAAATGTACATACGTCAAAATGTTGAATACCTCCCACGATATAACAATTCGTTCCCACGAATTAATAATTCGTTCCCGTCGAAATAGTAATTTCGTGGGAACGAATTGTTAAATTTAGGGAACGAATTGTTAATTCGTGGGAAAGAATTGTTAATTCGTGGGAACGAATTGTTAAATCGGGGTTAATTCGTGGGAACGAATTGTTAATTTGAGGGAACGAATTGTTATTTCGTGGGAACGAATTAATAAAAAAAGAATTCTACGTCCCCTGCGGGGCTCCGTACAAAACACTACGTTTCATCTTTGGCACTGCAGTTATAGTTCTTATTATATAAATGTATATATGGCAGCCATTTTGGACGCCGTCTTTAATTGCAGGAAAATGACCATGATTCGAGATGGCTACCCTAGATTGTTTGGCATCTCAGATGGTCACCTACATGAATCATTTAGTGAGACATTTAGGGGATATAAAAAGGATACAGTACCTTTATCAGACAATGGACTAGTTACCGAATGACGTCAGTGGAATCACGTCGCATAAACATCGTTCTTTTCAACGAAAACCACTTCATGTAATTGCTCATTCTGTAGCCGAAAACGTTACCTGGGTCCGGTTGCTCAAAGGTTCTGTTAGCTTAACAGACTGTTAAATCCTTAGCAATGCTAAGGATTTAACAGTCTGTTAAGCTAACAAAGGTTTTGAGCAACCGGACCCAGGTAAATAGAATACCATGTTGGTGTGCATTTATATCAAGTTTATCAGGCTTGGCTCGGAAACGGTAGGAATTCCTCGGCAAGCCTCGGAATTCCTACACGTTTCCTAGCCTTGTCTAATAACTTAATAACAAAAGACATAGACAGTAGCCGATTTCATCAAAATTGCAAAGTATGCTTATCTAGCAAAGTATGCTTTGAGGGAGTAATCATTTATTTTTCCCAAAATGCATTATTTCATATAGAACCAACGACTGCACATATTTGATGATTCAAAGTATGCAGAATTATTATACTGAATTTATTACATTATCACAGCCAAAATGGCCTTGATAATGTAATACATTCGGTATAATAAAAAGTAATACATTTATTCTTAAATTGAAAGTTCTCCCTCAAAGTATACTTTGCAATGTTGGTGAATTAACTACTGGTGTTCTCTATGTATAGGGCCGTTTTGTTGCATGCACACCTTCAAAGACACTGTTGTCTGGCGGTTATATGACATTGTAATTATGTCATATACAGACGGCCAATACACCTACAAGTATGCCATTAATAGTCTGGTGACGTTTTCAATGAGATAGATGTGTACACGTACTTCCTTATAGGTACATGTACATGCACACTCAATAGGCACAACATGTTCTTATAGGAATCAAATAAGTGTCTAATTATGTCACCATTCCACCAGTTCTAAAGATTACGAGTGGCCGCTATACATGTATAAGCAACTTACTGATAGTGACGCGCGTTGGTATCAGGCTATTTTCATATGCAAATGACGCATGGTACTTTTTTAATTATCTATACTAATTAAATGCGTCACCTGAAAAAATAATATTTTCGAAAGATTATAAAGTATGTTCATTGCACATCAACAAATAAATACAGAGTATAAATAGTAATGTCCGTTAACATTTTAAGGAAACCCGGTTATCGCGCCTGATATCAGTGTGGAAAGATACGTCTGATATAAAATGTATAATAGTGCCAACCAATACGTGGGGAAATGGTGAATGAATGTTTATTTTGCCAGAAAATGTCTCAGATGATGTCTCTGGTATAAATAACATGTTGTGCCTATTGAGTGGGCATTTACCTTTAATTATATCCTCAGATCTTTACCACAAATTTGCATTTTGCACATAATCTTCTCTAGGAATCTTATCTGTCGTCATATGTGGGGCTTATGGATTTTGCGACCAGTGTAGAACCAGATCAGCCTGTGCATACGCACAGTCTGATCAGGATCTGGGGGCCGTTTCACTAAACTTCGTACGACTAAAAAGTTCGTAAGTGCAAAATTATGATAGTCTATAAATTGCACATCAACACTGTTTTCCTGTAAACAATTATTGGATTTACATTTAATGAGCATAGGCTGCATATGCAGCCTATGCTCAATAAATGTAAATCCATCAATTGAAATTTCTAGACGATCCTAAAGTTGTGCCTACGAACATTTTAGTCGTAAGAAGTTTAGTGAAACGGGCCCCTGTGTGTCATGCGCCCCACTACAAACCCTTCCACGCAGTCTGACCAGGGGCTACACGGTTCGCCATTCAGTCAATGAACATCCATCATGCCTCTATCAGACAGTGTAGATCATTGTCAAGTTACAGGAGTATGCATTTGGGGGCGTGTTGGCTTGGGTACGTTTTGACGCGGCGGTGTTTACATCAACGCAACACGTTGTCACACCTCACGCTATACATGTATGTATGCGCGCATGAAGCAGGCAAATAGCGAAGAATTAAGTTAAAACATACCGTGAAATGTGATTGTGATGTAGTCATCATCCGTAAAGTGATCCCGACATACGTAGCAGTATTTGCTTGGAGGAGACCATTTCTCGAACTTGCTTGTTCCGGGTCCATTTTTGCCACGCCTGATTGCCTGAATCCACTTTTCCCGGCGTAATTCGTTAGCTGGTAGAATATGACTACCATTGTTGCAACATTCGGGTACAACACAGTTTGTTTCCGGCATTTTATTAATTAAAAGTTTTGACAGATGTTCGCTTGATCTATTCTATTGTTATGAATACAGTCGGAAGATAGCCGAGGTAGATCGAATGATAGGACCAATGTGAGGGCAGCGCCGCGAAGTCTGCGATTACGAACGACAACTCACTAATGTTTCTCATTGATGAAGATATACGCTGTTAAATGGAACAACAAAGAGTGCAGGGGCCCGTTTCACTAAACTTCTTACGCCTAAAATGTTCGCACAACGTTAGGATCGTCTAGAAATTTCAATTGATGGATTTACATTTATTGAGCATAGGCTGCATATGCAGCCTATGCTCATTAAATGTAAATCCAATAATTGTTTACAAGAAAACAGTGTTGATGTGCAATTTATAGACTATGATAATTTTGCACTTACGAACTTTTTAGTCGTATGAAGTTTAGTGAAACGGCCCCCAGGTTTTATTGCGTAACATTGGATTCCACAGTGACTGTAGTAACACAGTGTATTATGCCACGGTTATATCACGGTTCGTCCGTATGTACGGGGAGATAATCCGTGAAGTTTAGCGAGTGGATTATCGATCGTGCATGCGGACGGACGTGATCAACTGTGTTATCATATCCTCATGTCCATACATTGTCAATGTGCTGTGTAATTGCAAAAAAAAACAAAGCTCGATAATGTATCAAAAACGTGATAAAGATGACTGTATCAGTGCTAGACATGAGACAAACATGTGTAGGATGAAACAGGGAAATCTCACATGGGCGTGACAATACCGAGATCGTTGTTTCAAGGCACCTGGGGCCCGTTTCACTAAACTTCTTACGACTAAAATGTTCGTAAGTGCAAATTTAGGATCGTCTGTAAATTTTAATTTATATTCTGAAACGTATTGGATATCCTCAAAGTGGTATTTTCTTTGGGTGTGAAATCATGTGCGTGACTCGTGTCATAAATCTAATATCAAATGGCAACTCGCTCGAGATCCTCTATCTCTAAAACACTGGTCGCAACGACACATAAGCCCCATTTCTCCAGTCACAGCCACATACATGTATCAATATAATATCTATGTATATTAACCCTTTCTTCCCTAGTAGTATATAGGGAGTCAAAATGATACCACCTAACGGTGGTATCATTTCTCCACCCTATATACTACTCCACCACTCCCCTAAAAATCAAAAATTGGTTAACGAGGAAATTGTCTCCCACCAACCACGAAAAATCCAAAATTGTGTCATAAATACATCAGCATCATGTTTTTTCGACAGTAAATTTATGAATTTCTTCTAATAAGTTTCCGATTTAGATGCGTCCTCACGCAATAGTTTATATTCCAACTCCATATTTTCCTCCTCCGATATAGCTAATTGATTCCGTAGATCAGCAACTAATTCTACCAGCTCTAGTCTACCACGTTCACCTGTAGCCACCTGACAGCGTAGTTGCTTATGTCTACAAAGAGTTTGGGCACTAACGAATTTACAAGGGCATCTGGGGCATTGAAATTGCGGGGGGACACAAGGAATTTTCTACGTCTCGCTAGATGCCTTCGTAGATATTCTTTACGCGTAAACGTCTTACAACAAGTCTCACACTCCATTATATATGTATATGTTTATGTTTATATTCAATTAGAAGTGAAAAAAAACATAATGTTTTCAAGACCAATTGAACAGATAAATTTCATAGGTTATACAAAAGTATATTACAGAAAATATGATAACGTCAGAAACTAGAGCAGAAATAGAAAGTTTGAGAAGAGAAGCCGAATCTCTAGGGATTACTGATAGTAAACGGTTGAGAGTTAGGGGGTTGACAAATCTTATAAACTCCACAAAGAATGAGGCGTTTATGAAGCGGTTTACCCGCGCCCACAAACGAGGAGCCTTTAAAGATATATCCAAAGCGGAGGAAGTAGGTAACAGAATTCAAAAAGAAAGTATTGCGGGGTTAAGGGCTAGTGTAATCAAACCTTCAAGCACAAATAATTTGTCCCAAATTAGACGCCAAAATAATAATAAGAAAAAATCTATCGTTAGCGCGATAGTGGAAAAAGGTGAAGAAATATTGGGGGCTCACGATGAAACATTGGAAAAGGTAGAAAATGGAAGACGGGTAGTTACATTATCCTTTCGTAAAAACATTAACATTAACGAGTCTGAACGCATGTCTGATAAACTCGCTCCGTATCTAACAACCAATTTTTATTTGAGATATTCATATTCTTACAAGCTAGAACATATGGAGGAAATTAAAAATGGAAAACCTAAAACTATAATATTTCACAAAAATCTCGGTGGTAGCGAACCACTATCATCAATGAAAACCGTTAAAAAATGGCTGTCAGATAAGGAGCAAACACGAATAATGTCCGATAAAATAGACAGACCAAATACAAAGTGGAAGTTTGTAAGATGGGTAGAGGTTTTTGTAAAGCTAATACAGGGTAGTAGGGGAATAGATTTGGGACTACAATCCAAAGAAGCAGCAGGAGGAGAACTTCCAGAATGGTTGAGGAATAGAAAAGGTATGTATTCTTTAGATAAGTATAATGACGACCTTTGTCTGTTCAGGTGTCTAGCTATGCATATGACAGATAAAAGACCCGACAGATGTACAGAAAAGGCGAAAGAACTTAGTAAGCAATATTTCGGTAGTAATGTGGTTTCACCAATTTCTTTTTCAGATCTGAAAAAGGTTGAAGAGTTTTTTAAAATCGGTATAGAAGTATATCAACCCACTGAATGTAATGTATGGTGGTTGAAAAAGGTACCAGCGCACTATAAGGTAATAGGTAATAAACCAATGACAATAGGACTGTTTAATAATCACGCATTTCTGATAAAAAACCTTAAAAAACCTATCTAAAATTTACGCCTGCGATAATTGCAAGCAGAAATTCACGAAAGCGAGTAATATGAAGAGACACGGACCAACATGTATGAGAGTGAGACAAAAGTAATATGTGATGGTAATTATTTAGAGCGCCCGCGTTCGTCGTTCGAGAAAGCGTTTTACCCAAAAGGTTCTAACAGTTATGGGGCGATCGATTGGATGTATTCTGTGGAAAAGCGGGAGGGAATTCACATTCACCACGAACAGTGCGGACACGGAGGTGAAAGATGGATTTTAGGAGCTCCGGTAGATGGATACTGTCCAGAAACCAATACCGTATATCAATATCACGGCTGTTACTGGCACGGGTGTGAGATTCATGCAAAGCATAGAAAAGAAGAACGCGCATCCACTATGAGAAGAGATAAAGTTATTAGAAAAAAGCAAAGAATTCAACCTAGTAGTTATGTGGGAATGCGAATTTCAAAGAAACGGGCAAAGATATAAAGATCGGTTGTGACACTACTCTTTATCCATATCAGATAGTATACGATTTTGAGGCGTATCTCCAGCCAGAAGTTGAAACTACCGGTAATAGTTTAGAGTACGAAGCTGAGCACGTTCCGGCAAGCGTTAGTATAGGAGATAATTTCTCAGGAACAGTAACTCATATTTGTGATAAAGATCCCGCAAAACTTATAGAGAAAAATTCGTAGAAGATTTGAAAGTCAGGGGAAAAGCTATAAGAGAAGAAGTGTGGTCAAGATATAGGTTTAATACAGAACATTTACGTAAAAACCAAATCGCCAAGATCGAACAGTGGATAGAGCAAGTACCGGTTATAGGTTTTAACAGCAGTAGGTACGATATAAACTTAATAAAGAAATACCTAGTAGGCGAACTGGCATCAACAACAAAGAAAGTAATGGTCGGAAAACGTGCAAACGCAACAATATTTCTATTTACTCCAGAGTTTAGATTTCTTGATGTAATACTTTACCTAGGACCGGGTGTAAGTTACGATAGTTGGATAAAAGCCTACGACTGCAAAGGACAGAAATCTTTCTTTCCTTACGAGTGGTTCGATTCTCCAGACAAACTTGATTACCCAGGACTGCCTGATATAGAGAATTGGTATTCCAAACTATCTGGGAAAATGTTAATAGATGAAACAGAATTAAGTAAATGTCGTAGAATTTTCGAAGAAAATAATATGAAAACTTTCAGAGATTGGTTGAAATATTATAACGATTTAGATGTAGCACCGTTCCTAGAAGCGGTGGAAAAAATGTGTGAATTTTATAAACACAGAGGTGTGGATATTTTCAAAGATGCGGTAACACTACCTGGAGTAGCTATACAATATTTATTGAGAGGAACCATTAAAGAACAAAAATCTATAAAGGTGGTTATACCGGAGGGGGCTCTAATATGCACCAAAAGAAGAAAACATACGAAATGATGAAAGACGCTCTAGTTGGTGGTCCATCAATAGTATTTACACGCTATGCAGAAGCCGGTGTTTCAAATATTAGATCAAATGAAATTAACAAACCTTGCAAGGCTGTTTTGGGGTACGATGCAAACGCGTTATATTTATCTACGTTAAATAAAGATATGCCATGTGGAAAAGAAACTATACATCATATAGTTTCCCCACATACCCTAAACTTATTAAAAAAATTTGTAAAAGAGTTTTATACTGGAGAATGGTGGTTTGGGTTTGCGAGGTGGATATAGAAGTTCCACACAACTTAAAAGATAAGTTTTCTGAAATGTCTCCACTTTTTATAAACAGAGAAGTAGAGGTTAATGAAGTTCCCGCGCACATGTTTAAAATATTTAAATGATACTGGCCGAACTAGAGGAAACGGAAGAAAATTGGTGGGATCTATGTCGGCCACTAAAGTATTGCTGTACGCGCCACTGTTGAAATGGTATTTAAAACACGGCCTAGAAATAACGGGAGTTCATCGTGTTATAGATTATATTAGTGGTAAACCCTTCGAATGGTTCGCAAAAGAAGTTACAGCCGCAAGACGAACAGGCGATGTAGAACCAAATAAGAAACCAGTAGCGGATATAATGAAATTATTAGGCAATTCGTGTTGTGGAAAAATGATAGAGGCAAAAGAGAGACATTTAAATACGACATATACACAAGACGAAACCTGTGTTGACAAAGCGTTAAGATCTGCATTCTTTGATGATTTGGAAGAGATAGGAGATGCGTACGAAATATCTTCCGAAAACCCCGCCCCTTGGTGTGCAGTAAAGAGCCCCTTCCACTGTGGAATAGCGGTTTATCAACTAGCTAAATTGAGAATGTTGGAATTTTACTACGAATTTCTAGATAAATACGTAAAAAGAGAAGACTTTGAATTAATACAGATGGATACAGATAGTATGTATATAGGAGTTAGTGGAAAAACGATAGAGGAATTGATTAGACCTAACTTACTAGACGAGTTTGAAAAAGAAAAAAATAAATGGTTGGCTTGGGATAAATGGAGCGAAAGAGAGCCCGGACTTTTCAAAATGGAATTTAGCGGGGATAGGGCGATAGCGTTATCTAGTAAGTGTTATTTCGTAGAAAAAATTAATTTCACTAAAGATAATTTGGAACAAATTAATAAAAACTCTGCGAAAGGAATGTCCAAGAGAACTAACAATTTAAATTGGGATAGATATAAACGAGTACTAAGTGAAACTACAGAAGATGGAAAACACATTATAGATGTAGCGCAAAAATAGAGGATTTAAAATGAAAGACGGTGTTATGAAAAACGTACTGTCAAAAAAAATTATTGGACTCTCGGCGTACTACGATAAAAGACGCGTGTTACCAGACGGAATACATACCGAACATCTCTAAAGAATCTGACGATCCGGGGTAGCTGGTGTCAGAAGGCACCATAAGAAGTTCTTCGCGAACAAAACCGCGAGATGGACCATCAGTCAAATAATGAGCACGGGCTCATCAGGTTTGGTAATAGAGCGATCCAGATGATATACATTCATTGACCACACGGGATCAGTCGCGCGGCGGCTGCCACCTTCGAGCTCTCCCGGTTGATAGAGGTACCGGACGTCAATATCTGATGGAAGCCGCTGCTCCTCTAAACCAACTGGTCGCCCGCGCGAGACGGCAGAGGGCTTGCTCGTCACCCTTTTAAACTTGATAGCATCTACAGGCTTCTTACCTATCAATCTGGTCACCTCTCCGTTCAGTGCGGAGACCACGGCGGGCAGTCTGGCCACCCACTCGGTCGATCGCGAATGAGGGTCTACAAGTTCTTTAGCGTATTGGTGTCCGAACAGTCTCTCAGCCAGGGTTCGATTGAAGCGTTCCACGATCCCCTGGTCCCGGTGGATGTTGACGCGGCCGCGTCTGATAGAAACTTTATGCTTAGACAATAGATGAGAGACCGCGCCCATGAACTCGCGGCCGGGATCGACCTGGAGAAGATTCGGCCATTTGAGAGGACTCCTCTTATATATTCGGGAAAGAGCCTCGGCCACTTCCTTAGACTCTTTAGTGGCCAACGGCTCAGCCCCCTTGTAACGACTCGCTACGTCAACGATTGTCAGTGCGTACTTGTACGTTTTGCGCCCGACGCGATCGTGAGGTAGAAACAGGAGATCCGCTTGGTGAACTTGGTTCGGCACCGGAACGTCGAATTTTGGGCGCGGAATATTGTGAGGCGCGGGTAAATAGATCTGCCAGATGGCCTGCTTCTTGAGCCATTCCTTGACAGCGTTTTCTGAAACCTTGGTCGCCGCCGCGAGGTTCTTGATGGCCGCGAGTCCCTTCCAGTAGCCGCGGGGGCTATAGTATGTATTCGACAGCTTGCGCGTTAGTTTGGTATCAAGTTTGCGCGTGTTCATCGTATGCGAAGTATTCTAATATATCGGACAATCTCCAACATGCCCTCGCCAGTTCGTCCGGTAACTGCGTCGTTAATAATAAACCTTTGTTGGAAGTTTCGCTGCAGCCCCAATCGCGTTGGGTTGGAACAGGAGAGGGGAATCTAATTCATCCAATCTCGATTGGGAGTCCAATCTCCCAGGATTGGTGGAGGAATCTAACATCCGCTTTGCGAAAAGGGTGGCCGCTTTTTCGTCCTCGCGCCACGTCTCGAGACAATCTCGGGCCAGGACGAATCATACTCTTTGCACCAGGTTAAACGATGTTTTTGGGCAGTGTAGCCTACATCGATCATAGCGTCATAAAGTTCGTCAACTAACATCATTCTATATATATATTTTTATAAAATAATTAATTAATTTAAAATCTCGATTGAATATAGTAGCCGGCGAGACCCACCACACCCATTCCCACGATGATGAACGCGATCTCGCGGTCCTTTTGGGGCTCTGACGGTACATAGAAATCTGAAAGTTGGGGCTCGGGATCCATTGGATCGAGACTTTTGTGCGGATATGCCAGCGCGTACTCGCGGTTGGCTTCTTCAACGTTTTGAAAAGTTTGCGCGGCGTGATTTTCGCGGCGAAGCTCTTCATTGACCCAGTCCAGATGGGCGGTTCGTTTTTTCGACCATGCTTCCTTTGCGCTATTGAGTTGTTCTACAGTTAAATTCATGACGTTACGCTCCTCATCCACGTTCGAGCTTTTCATTTTAGAGAATATAAAGTTGCTACCGCTGACGCCAATGCGTTTACAGCGCACCACCTACTATTACTGCGATTGAAGCCATTTATTTCCATATATTAACTGGTAGAATTCCAGCTTTAACTAGATAATCTCGGGTCCAAACTGCGCCGCTACATCTAAGGTCGCGAGCCCTACGTCTCTCACAGTAAAGTCCAATTTGGGAGCGGTTCCTCCTAGGGCCATCTTTGATAGTCGAGCATACCCGATACTGAAACCCTATATCACCACGGCGTGATAAAGCGCATTCACTAACATTTTACCATCTTGTTCAGCCATTGTTATAATTATTGCATATAAAAGGGGTCGCGATCAATGTTTAAAATGGGGGCGCATCCAAATTCAACATTGTTGATGATTGGTGTTTCGTAACTTTCTTCTGAACACTGGCTGGTTGTTTTTTGGGGTATTTCCAAACGCACAGGGCACCAACAACTGCCAGACCACCACCAACAACCCAACTCCAATTCACGAATTTGGGTTCAATCGGATTCGCCCAACCTCGATTGGGTGTTGAGTGTGCTTCCAATTCGTGAATTGGGGGTGTTGTTGTACTCAACTCTGTATTCAGATGTTTTGCTGTCTCCGTCCCCGATTGTAACGACTGTTTAGCCTCTCGAAGCTCGGCGAGTATTTTATCTTGTTTAACTTTTCGGTGGCAGCCGCCGCCCGCCCAGCTGCCTGTCTTTTGGGATTTTTTTTATATGCGGTATGTCATCCAGTGGCGGAGTAACACTCTGGTTCGATTGTGTTGGAGCAATCTGGTTCAACTCCGTCACTCTCGTGGGTGTGTCTTGTGTCATCATTTTACAGGGCTTATAGTTCGTGGGGCAGATATGTCCAAAATTGACAGTGTTTACCCGTGGTCAACGCGGTTGTTAGTGGAGCTAAGTACATTCCATAAACTTGTGATAAATTGAGCAGCATGCCGTTCTAAGAGTGTGTCCTATAAAAGGGTCAGTCTCTAGATCATCAATCAACCCCGCAGTGTTTGGTATAGGGAGAAGTCTACTAACGGCGGTAGCGTACAAATGAATAGCCGCCGATCCAAGAGTTTTTGTCATCTCTGCTCCCAATTTGGATTCGTATCGCGCATACATTTTATCGATCTCCGCATCTGACATCTTATCCACCTGAAAAACTGAGAGACGCCTACCGAGATAATGCTCCGATTGTCCCCCACCAGCAAAGAACCATGTGCGGCTTCAGGCTAAGCCGGCCTCTCGTCGCGCCGCATTTTCATTTTCATTCGGAGTCGTTGCACTCAACCCAATACCAACCCCCGATTCCGTATTGTTGGCAGTCGGAGTTGAGGTTTCTTCTATTAGCTGATCGAGAAGTTCGTCGCAGTTCATTTTTCTTAAAATTAATTTAACTATTCTAACAAGTCTCATACTTTAACATTAAATTTATTTATTACAAAAATAATAAATGCGCACCACCCGATACTTATGATCACCATTATGCTCGCAACAAAGCTCGCAGCGGGAGCACCAAATTGTTAACATTGTTAACCATTTGTTAATGCATTTGTTCAGCATTTGTTCAGCAATTGCTAAGCATTGTTCAGCAATTGCTAAGCATTGTTCAGCAATTGCTAAGCATTGCAATAGCTTATTACTTTGTAATTTTCCTAATTTTTTCAAAATTATTAATTAATTGATAACTTTATAAGCAGTTGGTTGATCAGTCTTTAGCAGAAGCTTGGCGTGCTTAGTTTTCGAAAGCATCTGTCGAACCTCCAGGCGCTCCTCGCGCGTTGGGATAACGTCATTCTCTCGAAGACAGTCATCGAATGAGTCTCGGTCCTTGCAGTGAAAGAGGGCGACCCATTTCGTTTGCTCGCGCAGATCCTTGAGGACGGCGTTGTACTTTTGAGTGGATATCCATACGCTTTGCCTAGCATGGCGGCCAGAAAATGCGAGCTCGGAGAGCATGTCCTTCTTTTTGGTCATCGCCGCCTTGGCTGAGCAATCATCAATCACGTATAGGGTGAGCTCACCCTGGAATTTTTGGTATAAACCACGCAACCAATCGTGAAGCCTATCACCAGGGTCAATAACGTATACCTCAGGGTCGGTCCATATCCACGGGCACCGCTGATAAGTATCGTTGTGCCGCACAGTGGGACATAGGATCACAATGTGACGAAAGGCATCGCGGTAGGATCCCTCGAGTAAGTCGAGGATGAAAACCGTTTTTCCACATCCTGTCTACCCACATATTATGGCAGAGTGAGCATCTCCAATCGTGAATTGGTATTGATTGTTAATTTTCTTAATTAATTCTTTAGAATTATCAAAATTAGTAGATCGCTGATACGTATCGACCATCTTCGATGTTGAGTTGTGCGTCTGTAATTATATATATGTACACGTTCAATGGCCCGGCTCCGTCCGCCTCTTTGGTTATCTGGATCGTCACACCCTCACTAGCGTTCTCAACTTGGCGTCCGCTACCGTGTATTTGGTCATCGTCGCTGGCTCGCATGTCTAGCCATAACGCGTATTTGGTATTCAGGAACTCCGCGAGGGAGACGGCCGAGAGATGCAGGTCTTTGGCAACTGCTGCAACCTCCGGAGAGCGCTTAGAGCCGGCAGCAAACTGCTTTCTTACTTCGTCCCACTGCTGGTGCGCGCGAAGACCCGCGCTGTAGAGTTGATTGGGGACTCCCTCGATCGTCACCTCTACCTTCGTGATTTTGGGGTTATAGAATCTGTCGGTTTTTCTAGCACCGAACGCGAACCGAGCATCCTCGAACAACATCAGTATACCTTTCATCGAGCGGGCGGGTACGTTGACGTTAATATTCCACAATGTGTCGCCTTTGTCTTTCGTCATCTTGCGATGGCGAAGAACTCGGTCGTAAAGTATGGCAACGCGCCCGGCGTACTGGGTTCTGATCAATCGTGCTAGTTCGGGCATCGTGACCATGTCGTACTCCAGCGAAACATTATCGATCGCATACGTCGATAACATGTCGCTGGCTATGATAACTCGGCCGTAGTCGTTGAACGTTAGTTCGTATTCGAGGCGGTCAGCCAAAGCGCTCTGATAGTAGGGCATGTGACTCTCCAGCAACTCAAAGTCGAGCGGGATGTGAGAAGCGGTTGCCGTAATGCGCCCGCGACCGCGTTGTCACTAGAGTTGTTATCTACCTTGTTAGCAGCCCCGATTCTAAGTTTGGTTACGTCTTATTTTTTGCTGGTGTCAATACCTTGATAGACAGCGTTTTCAAGCTCGTGTGACGTCTTCCACAGGTCCTGATAGCAATGGTAGACGTCGCTGTCATCGATCGACATCACCTCATTACCAGAAATCTTTATCATAGTCTTCTTGACTATGGCGCGACCCAAGTTCTGAACGACGGTTCGGTCCGCGTCCGTCGACGTTAGCGAAATAGTGAAAGCGAGGCGAACAGTACCCGGAACAATGACGTCGTTAGCTCCGAGGTTGTGGAAGCGGACTAAGAGCTGCTGGTTCTGGTCGATCGTCGATGGTTGTTCGTAATAACGACACTCTGTCTCACGCCTTTTGCCCCGAGGGGCTCACGCAGTCTGCGGTATGGATTGAGTTTGCGACCGTATTGACTCGAAGACATAATTAATTTTATTGAAACTATTAAACCTGTATTGTTTTGTCTTTAATATAATAATAATTATTAAAGATGGCTGGTCTCGATATTGGTATGGACGAATTCGATCGCACTACGGGCGACCGAGACGATTACCTCGATGATGATGATTATGTTGATGATCTCTATCCATATAGCCGCGGAGAGGGCGTGGACGTTGATGACTACCTCAATGATGATGATTATGTTGATGATACCTATCCATTTAGCCGCGGAGAGGACTTGGACGCTGATAATGAGGACGAAACGTCCTTCATAGAGTACCCGCCCGATGCGAGTACACATTTCGAAACGTGGGAGGCCAAATCCAAAACTCCGGCATGGGCGGGTGGTGCCAAGATTCCTGAGGGGATCTCCAAGAATGAGCTGGCGTCTACCAAGGAAACGGAAACTCTGGTGAAACGGTGGGAGCGTATAGTGTCTAAACGCGGCATCTCCGCCACGTTGGAGTTTCGCAGCACTAAAAGAGGAGACCTGTGGGTTAAATGGGGCAATACCTGGATGTTGCTGACGTACAAGAACAACCCAAACAAGTTCCTCAAACCCTCTTCATTGAAGCGATATGGAGCACTACTCGCTCGAGCTTCTCGGAGTTGCTCGACGACATTCAGGCGCCGCTGCCTACAAAAATGGTAAAAAAACCCTACAGTCTACGACGAAACGCTGGAGAAGACGGCCGCCACTATAGAAACGATCGAGCTCAGCGAGATCCCTCGCGTAACCACCGACGTTATTAACACGATTGAAACCACGGTCAAACGAAATAAACGGCACGAAGTTTGACCCACCGTTACCTCTTCGCGAACTCCGGGGACTCGATAAGGTTCTGCAAACAACTCGGGGGCGAACTAGTCAATAACCTCTCCAAACTCTCAGCGCTGGACAAACATATCGCTCTAGAAGAAAAAAAAATAAAAAAAAAAAAAGCAAGCACGGGGCGATAGAGAATCTACCGAGCGGATCAACAAACTCCTGCGGTCGTTGCGGGACGAAAGAGAAGCTCGATTGGAGGCTGCCTCAACTAACCGTGAGACGCTTTCCGGTCAATTAAGTCGTAGCCGCGAAACAATCTCGAGGGTCCTGCACGAGGACACTACACTCGGTGCGCGTATTCGCACTCTGTTCAGAGAAGGGCGTCACGATAATAACCGTCATCGCGGCTTTCAGCATGATTATATCGACCCTAATTCTATCTATATCGTCTCTAGTTCTATCTATCACAGGTGGTTCAGCACCAGCTCCATCACCCGCTCCAGCACCAGCTCCAGCTCCAGCACCAGCACCATCCGGTGGGGTAAAAGAATGGATAAAAAAACAACTAAAAGCCCTCGCCAATCTCCTGGCTAAATTAGCAGGAAAGTTGGCTGCCGCACTACCTGGACTGATCGGAAGTATCGTTTCTTACTTGCTATCTATATTATCAAAAACGGTCGGATGGCTAGCCAATAATACTTGGGCTTTAATCGTGGCAATCGCCGGTCTCCTATTATTCTCTGTCAGAGAGTTCCTACAACCAAAGCGTAAATAATCCGATCGCCACGAGGGCGACGACGAGCGCTAATTTCTCCTCCTCGTGTGTTGTGCTTCCAATTTCACCCAATTTGTAATTGATTGGTGTTTCTCCAATCGCGATTGGTCTGTTGATGGATTTCGATGGTTCATCCAATTTACGAATTGGGGGTACTTGGTTCGATTTACGAATTGGGGAGGTGTATCCATTTTTGTGTTTTATGAAATCGTTCCACTGTTGGGGGTGCGCTTGATGATATCCGTGTTCACGTTACCGTTGTGGCCTATTTTTTGATTGGCGGTGCGATTACGATATGATTATTGTAACCGTCAACCGGGTCGTCTCGTAGTATCATATTGCTCGGCGCCATATAAAGACCTATTCCAAATACATAGTCTACTGGGGTGCTGGCATTCTGCAAAACGTCTTGATAATTCTGGATCGCCTTCTCCAGGTCCACCCTAGCCGAGATGGCGTCCTCTACAAGTGCCAAGAATTGTTTTTGTGCATCAAACGCTGTTCCCATGCCCAGTATAGAACTACGAGTTTGCTTCTGTGCGCCGAGGATGGCCCAGACGTACGTGCGAATGGAGTCGTTGACGCGAGTAACCCCGGCCTGCGTGAACCCTATACCCTTATCTAACATAAAATGTACCCCACGCGTCCTGAACCTCAGCAGCCTGCTGTATGTAATCGGACGTGAGCCCGTTTCGGAGGTAACATTTTACAAGAAAACACGCCACAGTGCCGACCTCCAGACACTTCCGGCCCGAAAGTCATAGTCGCGGGGTCAAAATTCCCGGCGTTCCGACTGACGATGTGGTCACCGGAGTGATCGTGTCTAAAATCAGTCTGCGTCCATTCCCGGGGCTGGCCGTGAATGAGAACGTCCCCGAGGCCGGTGCTGGTAGGAAATGCTTTCTGTCTCCAGTCCGCGTCTTTTGAAACGTTAAATTCGTTACACAGTCTTTCAAACACCATACGGTCGTATGCGTTGGAAATGGGATCCCAGGCGTCGTCTTGAGGTAGTGAAATACCTAGTTCTTTGAGAATCCTCCTAATAGTATAATACACGTGAAAGTTGTAGACACTTCGGAGCATGACATTCTTGGATGTCAGATGGTCTTTATGTGAAACTCCACACCCGGCTGTTGCGCACCCTACAGCGAAATTTATTTGGTTCTGCCAAAACTGCATCGGTGTTGCTTTCCACCCGTTTACCACCTCCATCGTAGTAATCTTGGGCAGCCTATATTGTTCAAAGATGTTAGGGAAGTTGGTGGCAAAGCCACTGTCCGGTCTAACCGTTACGGTTGGGTGTACAAGGGGGTTAACAACGTCTTTTTGCGTGTATTTACCTCCGACCGCGTACTTTACATTAGAGTTAAAGCTAAATGCTTTGGTATCCATTGAAAGATATTATTATGTTTGCTACTATAACTAATGTTCAAAAAGGGAGTTGTGAACTTCAAAAATTAATAGACAACTGCCGCGGAAAACACCGTGTAGGCCTTAAATCAATCACCTTCACGGTTGGATGGCAGAATGTGGGGAAGAGTGAAGGGTTTTACTATGTGAAGGATGGACAACAATTAGGTGTAAAGCTGCCTCACGGACTGTGGGGAATAAGACAGCTCAAAGATTTTGTCAACTCAGAGCTTGACGGTATAATCAACCTCACAGTATCGAATGCTACCGGGCTCACAACAATGATCATCAGCAGTGATGTAGTGGTCTCCCCGGGGTTGGGTATTCAACTCGGTTTTAGAGAGACATACTCCTCAAACAAAGGAGTGTTCACCCCGGGTGAGTACGTCGGTGATAACCCGGTGGACTTCACCTTCACGAAACTCTCAGGGTGCACCTGGATCGGGTGAACACATCGTACAACACGATAGACGGATCCCCAGCACATTACTGAAAACTGTGCCCGCCAGCGATTGTTTCTATGGCGAGACTGTAACCTTAGACTTCCCACACCCAGAGATGAAAGTTTTGGAATCGGGACACATCCACGAGTTGAAGATTTATATTCTTGATGATAAAGGGCGAGAGTTGAATAACGATTACCCGATTTCGGTCGTCCTAGAAATTTCAAATTAATTATTTAGAATTAAACGCATGTTCGTAATATATATTATCAACATTATGAGTATATACGGACCAGGTAGTTCTTCCGATTGGGTGACAAATTCAAATAATTTGGAACCTGCAGAAGGGGGATTCATCCCGACAGAGGGCGACTTTTTAACTACCCAAAAAACAAAGGCCTTGATCAATAGAACTATATCGAGGGCCACGGACGAGATTCACAAGAGTCTACTATCACAACTTAGAGAATATGCCCTGCTGTGAATACACAAAGTCGTGAAGAAACGCATACTGAACTAAACGAACTAGGTAAAAAAATAACCAAATTAGAAAGAGGCCCGGTTGGGATTGATAAAGCCCGAGAAGATCGCCAGGCTGACATTACGGAGGTTTATGGGGTGTTGCGCTTAGAAGACTCTCTCAGCAAAGAAGCTACACTTGCTGAATTAGACGGGAAAATAATCGATTTTCGAAATGAGGCCACGTCGGGTATTGAGAAAGCACGAGAAGACCACCAGGCGGACCTTACGAAGGCTTATGAGGTGTTGCGCTCAGAGGACTCTCTCATCAGAGAAGCGGCACTTACTGAACTAGATAAACAAATAACCAAATTTCGAAAAGAGACCCGGTCGGGTATTGATAAAGTCCGAGAAGACCACCAGTCGAACCTTGCAGAGGCCATTGCGGAGGCTTATGATGCGTTGCGCTTAGAGAACTCTCACAGCAAAGAAGCGACACTTACCGAACTAGATGGAAAAATAGCCGAATTTCTGAAAGAGACCAGGTCGGGGGTTGAGGGGGTCCGAGAAGACCACAAAGAGGCCATTGCGGAGGCTTATGGGGCGTTACGCTCAGAGGACTCTCTCAACAGAGAAGCGGCACTTACTGACCTATACGAAAAAATAACCGAATTTAAAAAAGAGACCCGGTTTGATCTTGATGGAGTCCGAACGGGTATTGAGAAAGCTTTAGAAGACCACCAGGCGGATATTACGGAGGCTTATAGGGTGTTGCTCTTAGAGGACTCTATCAACAGAGAAGCGACACTTACTGAACTAGATGGAAAAATAACCGAATTTCAAAAAGAGGCCCGGTCGGGTATTGATAAAGCCTTAGAAGGCCACCAGGCGGACCTTACGAAGGCTTATGAGGTGTTGCGCTCAGAGGACTCTCAAACACCAGAGGCGGCGGTTGCCGCAACTAGATGAAAAAATAACAGAATTTCAAAAAGAGGCCCGGTCGGGTATTGATAGAGCCTTAGAAGGTCACCAGGCGACCATTACGGAGGCTTATGAGCGTTGCGCTTAGAGGACTCTCTCAGCAGAGAAGCGTCACTTACCGAACTAGATGGAAAAATAAAACCGATAAAAACTAAAACATGATCGTATAGCCGCGACCAAAGCTCTTGAGGAGGCCTCTTATGAGATTCGTACTGAGCATATAACGTAAACAGGGCGCTTGCCGGAATATGGGAAAACAATGAAAAAAACACCAAAACCGTGTCATAACAGTTTTGGGCTGAGGAAGAATCGGGGCCCATTGGTTTGTGGGGCACTATGAATATTCGTTCGGTGCCAAAGCGGGAGTAAATAAAAAATATGGGGGATACACTATGACGCTGCAGGTGAAAGTTATCCAAATGGCGGTCCTGCTCGGTTAATGTAGTGGTAAACCTGTGGGCGCGGTCGCGATAAATATTGTAGTAGATGGGAAAGAACGGGGGATTGGAGTCACTAAAATCTCTGGAGATAGTTCGACGGTGGTTTCGTTCTCCGGTGATGATCGAATTAGACTTTCCCAAGGTAGTGTTATTAACTTTGTTACGAAAATCGGTGACCCAGGGAGTTTCTTCCACTATTGTCCCCATTGTTAATTGAACTTATTGTGTAAATACTAATATATTGAAATAAATTTAACTATGAACGAATCACCATATCCAACTCTCAATACCACTCCACCAACACTGTATCCAATTGTCAATACCACTCCCCCAACACTATATCCAATTAACGAAAGAAGTTCAGATTTTAGGTTTGAATAATATCGTCGCTATGCAGGATATTTTAGTTAGAGAATGTGCAAATAGAAAAAGACACGCTAACAAATATAAGCGCGCGGCAAACATACTGAAGCATCTAGTACGGTTCTGGCAAGTGTTTCTGTGTTGTGTGGGGCGGGGACTGCTGCAATGCTATCTACAATTGTAATGGTTCCACTTGCAGGGGTTTTGAGTGGAATTATCGTTTTATCTGGAACACTTTGTATGGTAATTAGGGCGGTGGGTGGAAAACTCGAGAAAAAAAGTAGAAAACATGATAGAATATCCGTTCTCGCTAGGTCTAAGAAAAATAGCATCGACGTTATGGTGTCCAAGCGTTGGCCGATAAGAAAATATCAAATTTAGAGTTTGAATCCGTGGTGGAAGAAATGGGGGATATGAAGAATTAAAAAATGATATAAGGATCAAGGCGCGCGCCACCATGCCAAAAATTGAGTGTACTGATTGGGATAAATTTAGGGTAAAACTTGGAAATAAAGTCGGAGGAAATGTTACAGCACCATTATAAAATAATTTTTAAAAAAAAATAAAAAAAAATGTTTTTCTTAATTTTTATAATTTTCCTAATTTTTTCAAAATTATATTGATGCAGTAAACAAATTTACATGTGTTTTTCACTGAGAATTACAAATTCAGTCGAGTATTACACTGTACACACCGTCTGTGTAATTGATACACTCGGCTCTGTTTACCTTGGCTATCAATTTACGCATGGTTCATAACCCGTGTAATTGATAATTGTACAACACTAGGTAATGTTTATCATAACAGCCTTCGTGGTCGTGTGGTTAAGGCGATAATCTATAGAGACGAGGGTCGTGGGTTCGCGCCGCGGTTGGAGACTAAACATTTTTATTTATTTATTTCTATCCCTACAAATGTGGTCGCTATGGTAAACAACTGCATGACAACGGCGTTCGGAGTCCGACCGCTTGAAATGGGCAGACAACTCCGGCCGGTGTCATGACACGATCTTTGACCTTAGCAGGTTCATGGGATAAATGGACACGCGGTTTCAGGGAGATGTTATTTGTCTTAGCATCAACATTGCTGTTCAATAATAATTTTTTTCAATTTCTTTATAAGCGATATCGTAGAAATGTATATTCGTAAATAAATCGTTGGGTTTTAACAATTTTATATAATATTAGTTTCCATATCCGATACGCATTATCCGTCTTAATGTTTTGTATTTGCCTCTTGTATGGTTGACATAATTGCCGGTATACTATTGTAAATGCAACGTTTTTATCGGGAGCGTAATAAATTACGCTGGTATTTCATATATTCGATATCGCCTAGTGTTCTCATTTTATAGAATTTATATACAGGATTATAACCCCCATAAGATTCATAAATTTCTTCAACACAGTTATTAAAAATTTTCAATTCCAATTGTATTGTATTATCCATTTTCTCTAATAGTTGTTTTTTTTCTGTTCAATAATTTCCAATTTCTTCTAATAATTTTCCAATTTCTTCGTTAAAAGTGATAATGTAGAAACGCATATCCGTAAACGAATCTTTGATTTTAAACTGTTTTATAAAATTAGTTTGATAATATTTCGGTAGTGTTTCTACGATCCTATTGATCCTATTTAGTCGCTTCATTACATAAATTTGAGACTTATACCGGCGACATAATTGCCGGTTTAATATTGTAAATGCAACGTTTTTATCGCAGCGTAATAAATTACGCTGATATTTCATGTATTCGATACCACATAGTATTGTCATTTTACCGTGTTTTAATACTGTAGAAACAGCGGCGTAAAATTCTTCAGCAAGGTCATTATACAATTCCAATTCGTTGTGTATTTTATTATCCATTTTGTTATAATATTTTTATTATAACCTATTAAATTTATATGTTCAATTGGAAGTGAAAAAAACATAAGGTATTTATGACACCAATATAATTGGACTACAATTCGACATCGTAGAAATAAATTAGCTATATTGGAGGAGAAAAATTCCTTGTGTCCCCCCGCAATTTCAATGCCCCAGATGCCCTTGTAAATTCGTTAGTGCCCAAACTCTTTGTAGACATAAGCAACTACGCTGTCAGGTGGCTACAGGTGAACGTGGTAGACTAGAGCTGGTAGAATTAGTTGCTGATCTACGGAATCAATTAGCTATATCGGAGGAGGAAAATATGGAGTTGGAATATAAACTATTGCGTGAGGACGCATTTAAATCGGAAACTTATTAGAAGAAATTCATAAATTTACTGTCGAAAAAACATGATGTATTTATGACAACGAGACAAAAATAAATCCTTTTTAAGACTATCGTTTTATCTGTTCAATTGGACGTGAAAACAACATGATGTATTTATGACACCAATTTTGGATTTTTCGTGGTTGGTGGGAGACAATTTCCTCGTTAACCAATTTTTGATTTTTAGGGGGGTGGTGGAGTAGTATATAGGGTGGAGAAATGATACCACCGTTAGGTGGTATCATTTTGACTCCATATATACTACTTCCCTAAATAACTGGAATGGAGTCATCTGTGTTCATGCTTAGACTGTTCAATTAGTCATCAAAGGGATAATTTTGTAAAATAAAAAATAATATACAGAGACAACGATGGGACATTTTGTAAAATCTACCCACAAACAGTGCAGGGGCCGTTTCACTAAACTTCTTACTACTAAAGTGTTCGTAAGTGCAAACTTATGAAAGTCTGTGAATTTCACATTACATGTAACAATGTTTTCTTGTGAACAATTATTGGATTTACATTTATTGAGCATAGGCTGCATATGCAGCATATGCTCAATAAATGTAAATCCATCAATTGAAATTTCCAGACGATTCCAAATTTGCACTTACGAACATTTTAGTCGTACGAAGTTTAGTGAAACGGCCCCCTGATCTGCATTGTTTGTGAATATCAGAATAAATATGTATGTTTAACGGGTTAATTGGCAGTAGATTCTTCCAGTCTACAGTTTACATGTTTAACAATTTAACGCGATGCTGGATGCGTTTAATGAGAGATCGTAGCTAGTTATCTCTCGTTGAATTTATTTATAGAAATCCGGTCCGGATTGTGTAGTTTATGGCCTTATTGTTTGTAAAAAGGGCGAATGAGTCATTACAGTGTTTTCGACTAGCGTTGATCCATGTCATCCTACATGTACATATCTGTGTAATCTGATCAGGGACTGCATTATTTACCAGATTCATGTTTTCACACTTATTAATGTTATTGTAATCAGTGTAGACCCAGCTCAGACTGCACATATGTGCAATCTGATCTGGGTCTACACTGTTCGTAAAACTCCTTTTGTGTGCTATTCAGTAAGAAATAAACGCTGAAATATAGCTTAGGACCGGATATCTATAAATAGATTCGTAAAGGGAAATAACTAGCTAAGATCTGTCATTCGGCACCAAGTTCACTTAATGTACGTCGTATACACCGCCGTCTGCGCTAATCTTGCCAATGAGTTTCAATTGTTTTATTTCAAAATACTTGAAATTCGATATTGTGTTTGAAATCAAGCAGATTATTCAGTTTATAAACATGTGTTCTTTTACCCAGTCATTAATGAAGCGTACCAAGTTCTGATGATAGAACTACAATAATCGTTTTTTTACATATGCTGCGGGAAATGGTTTCCTATAAGAATTTCCAATGTATTTACGAAAATGTTTGAACAGCAATTATACTTTGTCAAATTGGCGCTCAATTGTGGTACATATGAAACAAAACGTACATGGTATGGACAAGCATGACATGCAAACATATTAATGTGACACCAATATATCGTTTTTACAAGATATGTGACTCGCCACGAGAAAACCGGGCTTATTGACTCAATGTAGACCGTAACAAAATTGCGGACTTACACATTCCGAAAAGTATCTCTAAACTGTTTGCTAAATTCATTAAGATTGTTTGTCTGACTCAATGTCAAACAGTGTAGACCCTGATCAGACTGCGCGGATGCGCAGGCTGATCTGGGGCTACAATAGTCACATTGGCCATAAACCCGATTTTGTCATGGCGCGTCACATATGTTCGTTATAAATGATATTGAAAGTTAGCGTAACTTTCAAAGCTAATTTCATTCCGCATTTGCTCTGAGATTTACACGAAGTTGATGCGAACTTTACACGAATTAATTTGATGAATTTCAATTGATGTTCTCACTGGTCGTACTATATACGTGTAACACTATCAGAATGTATTGTCCATTCAGTTTCGACAACAATTATCGCAAGTATATTGCATGTAGGCATCTTTATCAAGTTTTTCGTTAACATTTTCACTCAAACATCGAACATGAAACCATATGTTACAGTGTGTGCATCGTATCATTTGGCTGTCATAAATGGCACGGCATACACAAAATATGTCTTTCTTCGTGGATCTTGTTTTCTTCTTACTCCAGTTCGTGTTTATTTTGAAGGAAAATGATATGAACTCTCCACTGTCGATACACTGTATGAGATGCGCACGCATCTTATCCTGCTCGAAAAGCATTTTTGCGGGATTAAAGCCCAGACAAATTGCCGTAGCAAACGCTGTAGCATACACTCCACAAGCTATTTTCATGGAGAAATAGAGCATATAACATGGTCCGGGGGGGGGGGGGAATGTAGCATTTTGATTTGATTGGCAGTGAAAGTGTTTTCATGGAGAAATAGAACATATAACATTGTCGGGGGGGATTAGCATTTTGATGGACAGACATAGCATATAATATAAATTTCCTGGACAGATGTGGAACATTGTACATATGAACCGCATTCTCTGGTTTTAAGATCTGCATAGCCCAATAAAGAAGACAACAGAATCTGTCTACTTTAAAAGTTCATAATGCCCAGCGTGTGTCCATTCTATGCGACGTGTCCATTTACGATGTGGTCAAGCTGCAATCTTGTGATGTTACCGGCAGCATGGTGCCGCATAATCTCAAAGACTTCACATGAAATGTCAAATCCACAGTGTGTCAATCATATATTAGTATTATAGTGGAGAGATAAGGCATAAAATGCACATCTCGTAGACAAATAAGACACAATGCACATATTACGGGAATGACAGACAGCTAATACTTTCGTGGAAAAATATTAGTGCTTTAGTGGAGACATAAAATGCACATCTCGTAGACAAATAAGAATAAATGCACATATTACGGGAATGAATGCACAGTTAACGTTACCAGAGACAATATTCTCCTGGAGAAATAGAGAAGATAATATACACTAGGGAATGTTACAGATAATCATGACAGACATTGTTGCATCCATATAAAACCTATACTCACCTGGACATTTTGAATCAGGTCCCTGACATTTGGTTTCTGAAGAAGATCTGCGATGTTACAGCCTGGATAACACACGGAGATTGTAAGTAAGTAAGTAATTTGTTTATTATAGTGACATGTGTAAACGTACAAGAATAAATATAACATTGATAATCATACTAATTACACCCGGCCCATTGGACCTATATGTCACCTTGTTGCAACATATATGTTTCATTTGATTCAAATAATGTCTGGTGTTTGCAGAACATGAGTTTCTGGTTGCATGCATTTGCCGGACAATGACCGGACCAACGCTCAGCCCCCGACCCACGGTCACAACAGCTTACGGAACGGAACATTTTAATGCGACCGTATTCTGTACAAATGCGTGAGCAGGTGGATTAGCAGGCTCGTGATTTCCAGCAAATACATGATTGATAACGGATCACACAGATAGTTCTTGAAATATTTCACCTGCGAGTGTCCAACAATTAATGTCGCCATTACTAAAACACAGTAATGAAAGATTGTCACTGATTGTCACACGTTTCAATAATCCGACAGAGAAATATAACAACACTGAGGCAGTCAAATATCCTAAGAAACCAACTATTAAATGATTATAACGTTATAATAGTGAGTTCATCATTTTTGACCGCATTTGCGATATATTGATAGATATTTCTTATTATAGAAGAATCTCGGCAGAAAGTGGAGATTACGACAAACCGGGCCCATGTACATGTATACGCCTATGGTGAATTCGTATGACGTCTGTCAGCAGCCAAAACCGCGGCCTTTTGGCTATTGAAAGACGTCTGTCAGTAGCCAAAACCCCGGCCTTTTGGCTATTGACAGACGTCTGTCAGCAGCCACTCCGTAATAATAAATGTGATTTTGTACCTTCGGAAATTTGCGTAATTTCATGAAATATGTTTACACAGTTTACAATATTTTCCGTAAATGGCGTCAAAAGTTGACAAAATATTCGACTTTCTGTATGAAAAATATTGTAAATTTCGTAAACGTATTTCATGAAATTACGCAGTGGTCGGAAGGTGCAAACTCACACGTGGTGTCTCATATGTGGCTTGAGAAATGGGGCTTATTGGATTTGTAGCCAGTGTATGTCCTGATCAAACAACACACCCATGAGCTTAATAGCGAAATGCATTGCATGTTAGAAGCGTATCGGGTGTTCCGTTGATGGAATGACGAACAGTGCAGACCCGGATCATGTAAATCCAGATATACGGAGCCCCGCAGGGGAAGCAGAATTCTTTTTTATTAATTCTTTCCCACGAAATAACAATTTGTTCCCTCAATTTAACAATTCGTTCCATCGAATTAACAATTAACAATTCGTTTCCACGAATTGTTAATTGTTAATTCGAGTCAACGAATTGTTATTTCGTGGCAACGAATTGTTAATTCGAGGGAACGAATTGTTAAATTGAGGGAACGAATTGTTATTTCGTGGGAACGAATTGTTAATTCGTGGGAACGAATTGTTAATTCGTGGGAACGAATTGTTATTTCGTGGGAACGAATTGTTAATTCGTGGGAACGAATTGTTAATTCGTGGGAACGAATTGTTATATCGTGGGAACGAATTGTTAATTCGAGGGAACGAATTGTTAAATTGAGGGAACGAATTGTTATTTCGTGGGAACGAATTAATACTCCGTACATATCGGCCTGTGCATCAGGTTTCATTCATTCGGCTTATATTTAAGGGTGGGCTCGGTGTGGGTGGTATTATGTTGAGCACGAGCTATATTTATGAAGTCAGTCGCCTGTTGTTCTCTCTGCCGAGATGGTGAGAAAAGATCATATTCTTATTATTATTACTATTCTTCTTCTGCGTTGAAGCATTGCTTCAGGTTTACATGGAGAAATGTATGTAGAACCGTTAGGAAAGAATGGTGTGACCAGTGCGTTTTCAAACAGATTATTAGTTTGCCACTGGTCTGGGGAACCGATTTCTTTCCATCCGCAGTTACTTTGGTGGTGCTAGATAAAGTGTTGTTAGAGAACGTGGTGTTAGAAAGTGGTCCCAAACAGATTACGAGTTTGCCACAAGTATGCACCATTAGTAATCGCCATTAGTAATCGCATCCAAGTATTCTTATTATATTAGGCTGTGGTGTGGTAGCGGTGGTACGGTGGCACTTGACGGACTCTGGTAACACGGACCGCCGGGTGCCACTGGTCCCGCGTAGGTGACCGCAACAGGCGACTTCTGATAGGCTTTTTTTATCATATTCGAACTCGCTGGAATAAAACTCCGGGTCAGTACAATATATCATCGCTAGGTTATACTCGTGCTCAACTGAATGCTGCTCTCATCTGCCTGCTTCCGGCCCCGGCTTGCTGAGGCACAGCCGAGCTGTTGCATCTCGGTGA
This sequence comes from Conchocele bisecta, assembly GCA_029237695.1. Lineage (NCBI taxonomy): Eukaryota > Metazoa > Mollusca > Bivalvia > Lucinida > Thyasiridae > Conchocele > Conchocele bisecta. The sequence goes on along the minus strand of CM055276.1, from coordinate 58,316,988 downwards.
ATGAGTGTCACATGTCTTTACCGATTATATGGCACCAACTTGTGTGTCAAGTGCCGCCAGGGGTGGATTGGTTCTACCTGGGACCCGTTTTGCTCTGCATCACCGGTGCCAGGTTCTACCCAGTTACCCCCTCTCTTCTTCCCGCCTCCCGTGCACCGGGACACTGCGCGGAATTACAGGACCGTATTGGACATAAGCAGTGTCCCATTTCGGCACACATTTATACACATCTGTCCGCCCTGCACATACATATATCACATAAAACACTTCAAAATTCGGCTTTTATGGACTTAAATGTCCGGGTATGGAAGGTCATCGAGTCAATTCCCACCCTTAAATATAAGACAGACAGACAACGGCAGTATTTATTCGCAACTATTCAATGGGGGTTAATTGGCGTGCAGGTGGTACCGTAAATAAATGTCCCGACGAGGATACTACATACATTGTACATGTGCGAGTTTCGTGCGCTTTATTTCATCAACATTGGTGAAATAATAAGAACGTTATGACGTTATGAAAGTTAATACCTGAATCGAAGCCAAAACACATGTTTTTTTTCTGCACACATACCAAAAAACGCGCACCTGCACACATCTTGATTCCCCTCCGTGGTAAAGGTGTATTCCGAAAGGAATGGGTTAATAAACAACCGCTCGAAACCCTAAGAGACGAGCATTTCACGACGAAGTAGAATCTGATAGGGTATAGTATACTAGGAGCATGATCACGTGGTTACAACAACAACAGCAATGGCGCAAAGTATTATTTGACGGATTTTGATGACATTAGTCGCAGGAAACGCGTCTTCATGAGTTGCATTGGTTGGTCCCGGGAGTACGGCGCATACTTATGTCGTTTTTGCGAATAATCGATTTCCGTGTCAGTAGACACGGAAATCGATTCTTCGCAAAAACGACATAAGTATGCGCCAAGATACGGAGACCACAACTTGCAGCTTGACGCGTTTGATGCGCCATATTTCATCAAAATCCATTACATAATAAGGACAAAAGGTGGGCTTCTGGAGGTTTCAGTACTTGTTGTTGTTGTTGTAACCACGTGATCATACACCTTAGTATAGGAGGTTACTGTCTGTTTCACGAAACCTGCCCAAATGTTACACTATAAACAATGCAAAACTAACATTTGTTTCGACGCCATTTATTTAATAGTAACAAACGTTAAGAATGAGCCTTCTTCTTATTTCGTAAAATTTGGTACTAATTTTATTGCGAAAAAAATATTTCTTTCTAGCTTCTAGCTTATATTTAACGGCGGCACGGGCTCTAGGACCTTGCATGCCGTCTCCCAAGAATGGGAGAAAGAACGGAGGTAGAGATTTTTGAGAGAAGCCGGTAATTCGTATTTACAGAGCAACTACGAATTATCGGTACCCATTTACAGCTGGGTGAACTGGAGCAGTGTGGATAAAGTGTCTTGCTCAAGGACACAACGCACGCCGCTAGTCAGGCTCGAACCCACGACCCTTGGATCAGTAGTCCGACACACTAACCATTACGCCACGGCGCTCCCTCCAGCGAAAAAAATATCCCCATGTTAAATCTCCATAGACATCTTCAAAGTGAAGATGTCTATGGGGATTTAACATGGGGCTCATTCTTAAAGTTTGCTAAAATGTATTATTATCAAAATAAATATTACATTGTGAATATACATGTATTCGTAGCGTTTCGGCAGTTTTTGTGAAACAGACAGTGCATGTAGTATAAATGTGATTATTTTCAATAATTTAGCTCCATGTAGGGCAAATGTCCGGTCACTTCTTCACCTTTAGATTTCACCCGTTCAAACTAATCGATTTTAGTCACATGGCAAGCTATATATTTGGAAGTTGCATGAAGATGCCGTCATATGTGGCTGTGACTGGAGAAATGGGGGTTATTGGTTTTTTTGCGACCAGTGTAGAACCAGATCAGCCTGTGCATCCGCACAGTCTGATCAGGATCTGCACTCTTTGTTAGTCCATAAGCGAAACACCGTTGCTGCTTCTAACAAGCAATTTAGATCGTTATCGGGCTACATGATTGTGCTATTTGATCAGGAGCTACACTGGTCACACATCATATTTCCATATGCAGGTACAGTGTAACCTCTCTAAACCGGATACCATGTGAGGTCCCCATGCTACTCCAAGACACGCATGAGTGCTTCGCGATCACGAACATACATACCCAGCGAAGATAAATGGCAATGGACCCGACATCAATTAAGTAGAGCTACATGTAACTGTGAGCTGTGTCCGGTTTTGAGGTGTTCGACTGTAGTACGATTGTCATTGTATATTATGTCTGCTATCTTTGTCACATGTACTTATTAAACATGTATTGTGTACTACTTCATGGGTCATATGACTTTAAAATGTACCAATCAAACACGTATATCAAATGCAGGTACATATATGCATGTATACCATGATATCATATCCAGTAGCATATTTCATCAAAATTGCAAAGTATACTTATCTTGCGAAGTACACTTTGAGGGAGAAATTTTCAATTATTAATTTGTATTATACTGAATTTAATACATTATCACAGCCATTTTGGCTGTGATAATGTAATACATTCAGTATAATAAGTATGCATACTTTTAATCATCAACTATATGCAGTCGTTAGTTCTATATGAAATAATGCATTTCGGGGACAATAAATGATTACTCCCTTAACGTATACTTTGGTAGATAAGTATATGTTGGTGAAATAGTCTACAGATATCGTGATAGTTTCAAAGTACAATCAAGACAATGGAATATTAATGAAATATAATATGTTTAATGATAATAATAGATTTGCATGTGAACTTTTACATTCATCATGTTACAGGAACACACAATTTACATTTAACTGATAGTATTTCATAGGGTATTATATCGGATTTATCAGTTTAAATACTATTTTATTGACCATGTAATTGATTGATTGATTGATTGATTGATTGATTGATTGATTGATTGGTTGGTTGGTTGATTGATTGATTGATTGATTGATTGATTGATTGAGTGATTGATTGATTGATTGATTGATTGATTGATTGATTGATTGATTGATTGATTGATTGATTGATTGATTGATTGATTGATTGATCGATTGATTGAGTAGAGTAGAGGTCACACGTATTGAACAAAATTTATATGTACGGGACATAGCAAAATTAGCACTGAAAATTGGATTATCCCGTCAATCTACTTGGGCACATGTGTATGTGGCGTATGTGCCGTGAAACACGGTGCCGTGAAACATTGTTGATATCCCGCCATTTCGACCTAATCACTGCGTATGAATGTGTGCTGTTGTCTTACTAGTCAATTCTCCGATTTTGAGGATGCGACTGGGGTTATATTTTTGCATTTTACATCTATTTGACGGGTGTTGACGGGATTAATAGTAGGTTAGTGCCGTGAATTGGAAAATTATCTGGCGCGGCACGGAAACGGAATGGGCTCGGCAAGCCTCGCCCATCCCGTTTACTAAGCCTTGCCAGATATGTTTTCCCATTCACGGCACTAACCTACTATTCTCTATATATCCCACCCGCGATATGTAGATCAGCAGCAAAATTAGGAACATACAAAAGCAAGTCATACCTCGGTGAAAATTATACGGCTACATTGAAACTAGATTATCGTAATTGGTAATATGCAAATTTTCTATCTAAAATATATGCATATATTTGACACCATATGATAAATGACCGTATTGAATTTGCAATCTATGTAGCCAGATACCAGCTTACGGGAACACGTTGGCAGTTTTTTTAGTCAATTACATGACAAAATGAATACATTATTAGCACACCATACAGTGGGGTCAGCGTGTAAGTGCACACACGAACGAACACGACAGGTTGGTTCGCTACCCACCCAAAGTGTATGTTGTTACCACTCAGTTGAACCGTCTCGCCGAGACGGTTCAACTGAGTGGTAACAACATACACTTTCGATGCGAAATGAGAAAAAATGCAGAAAAATATTTACATTTTTTTTATACATGAATTACAGTGGGGTCAGCGTGTAAGTGCACACACGAACGAACACGACAGGTTGGAACCAACCTGTCGTGTTCGTTCGTGTGTGCACTTACACGCTGACCCCATTGTAGACATACATACGATACATATATAAAGCATATACTAGCAGAGAAAGCACGGGAGATTCCCACGCATGTTAGTTACACTGTGTCATATGTTCTACTTTTCATTTCATTTTCGTTCTTTGTCAAACGCCACAAAATGTCAAACTGGCTGATGGCTTGAACATGGCCACGCTAGCCTCTCTATGAACCATATAGTATGCCGTAATGATGTTATAAATACAAATGTATATCCCTTCACAATTAGAAAGGAATTACACGTATGTGTGAATAAAATTCCTTTCTAAACAGTGAATATCTTTATCGGTTGCAACGGACAGTACGCAACAGGGTAAATTGTTTAGTTAATGTTAACGTATGATTAATGTACATACGCAATATAATATATTTCCAAGGGCATTAACTTTAGTCTCGTACATTCCCATTCCGTGTAGTGTGTATGGTGTCACCCCTTATCAGACTGACTGCCCGACACTGTTTACTGCATTTTTCCATTTGATACCACTAATATTTTATATCGAATACATGTACCAGTTTTACATACTATCGAAATGTATAAATATTCTTCATGTGTCAATGAAAATATATGTTGTTCCCACTCATTTGAACCGTCTCGTTGAGACGGTTCAAATGAGTGGTGACAGCATATACTTTTGTTGACAAACAATGAATATGGAGAAAAATGTTGGTAAAGTTTGCCAATAGGTGCATTCCAGTTTGGTCTATTCAATAAATATACCAACAAATGTGTTCGGCTATCAAAAGTACATGCCCACTCAGGAGGCACAAACTGTTCTTCATAGGAATTAAATAAGTGTATACTTGTGTCACTATTCCACCAGTTCTAAAAATTACGAGGCCCCGCTATACAGATAAAATAATTTAGTAATTTATTTTACTGATAGTGACGCGCGGTGGTATCAGGCCATTTTCATATGCAAATGAGGCATGGTATTTTTTTAATTATTTATACTAATTAAATTTCGACAGATTATAAAGTATGATCATTGCACCTCAAAAAATAAATACAGATAATAAATGGTAATGTCCATTAACTTTTTAAGGAAACACGGTTATCGCCCCTGATATCAGTGTGGAAATTCAGGTGGGATAATGGTGAATGAACGTTTAGTTTGCCAGAACATGTCATATCTATAGAATATAGAAAACTATCTGTCTACCTATATTACAACCTACTGAGTTGGCATGTACCTTTAACCCTTAGAACGCGTGAACCGAAAATAGTCGTCTGCTGCTGTGTCATATTTTATCTCTTTTCTCAGTAAAAACACGGTTTGACAGCATTTTAGAATAATTTCCAATTCCAAAATGTTATCAAACCATGTTTTTGATGAGAAAAAATGGAAATAAAAAATAAACAGCAGACGTCAAATTTTATTTAGCATAAAGGTTAAAGGCGATGTCTTGTTTTCTCCATGGTGTCTCGCACTGTCAGTTGCGCAACGTACGCGTCTCTGTGCAAATGTCATCGTTATCTGTACAGTATGTAGCGAGGTAATTATATATTCATTAGATGCGTATGCTAATTCGTTTTCACGGGAATGACGGAATAATAAGTTCATAAAACAGTAAATGCACTTCCCACGGTGTATGTAATAATATATTCATGAGTAAACGAGTTATACTGTATAGCATGTGCGCGGAAATGATACTAGTGTCTGCTCAACGGATAATAATTATAAACGGAGAGACTAAATATAAAACAATTGAAAGTATTTGTTCATAAATAACAAAATTCACCCTCCCAAAAAAAACATATTTGAAGAAATTCCATCATATATTGATTTGTTTTGCGAAAAAAACAATTTTCCTATGGGAATTTAACATGGAGGCTAAAAATAGAATTTTGAATTTGTGGACCGAATTTGAAAATGTTACTTTTATATTTCTTAGTTACCTCATTTTCAAGCTATCGACCCAGGTTTCGGACTGAGTTAATTTTCAAAATCTTCGTTTGTTGACTCCTTCCCCAGCTCCTCCACCTCATTTTCCCCCATATTACATTCCCATAGAAATTTTGTTTTGCAATAACATCAATTTTGATGGAATTTCAACAAATACAAATATTGGGGAGGGTGACTTTTTTATTATTGATGAACACGTACATACTTATATTTAAGTATCTCTTAGATTAATGTGTTTAACCCTTACAATGCTGAATTAATTTATTTTTCGTCTGTTTTTTTTTTTAATTCTCGCTTTATCAAGACAAAAAAAAGATAGTTTGACAGCACTCTAGAATCATTTCCAATGGAAATAATTCTAAAGTGCTGCCAATCTATGTTTTCATTGATAAAAATGACAAAATATGAAAAAACAGCAGAGGACAGTTTTCGTTTCCCGCTTACTAAGGGTTAATAGCCAAAAGTTTCTCGGCAGAAAATGTAGAACAGACAGTATACTACAGGTCCACTGATCATAAGCACAGTAAGCCCGGTTTTGTACGCGACTCCGCGGATAATGATGCACTCCGTACACCTTTACAATCAATAGAAGGACTCGTCAATTATGTTGACAGACACACCGGAAAGTGGGCTTGGATGATACATAGAGAATACCAGGCTCGTGTCTTTTGATATCAGGTTTATCAGGCAAGGCTCGGAACGCGTAGGAATTCCGAGGCTTGCCGAAGAATTCCTACCGTTTCCGAGCCGAGCCTGATAAACTTGATATCAAAATACACTAGCCTGGTATTCTATTTATCAGGTAACGTTTTATGCTCGAAAATGACATTAGATGACGTCGTATTCTATGGACAGAACGCGGACTTGTTTACGTTGCGTCATTACACTGACGTCATTGTGTAACGTCACGTCACGTCACGTCATCCGACCAATGGAACGTCAGTTTTCACTTCGTTGTAACCCGGATGTTTGTATCAGGTCAATGCCTGATACAACACTATGTTATCAGTCAATGCGTATTCGGTCAATACAGGGAAGGTTACCTGATAAAAATTCCAATCCGTACAGAACGGAGAACATACACGACCGCATGTGCCTCCATTCATTCATTCGGCTTATATTTAACGGTGGAAATTGGCTCGAACACCTTCCATACCGCCTGTGCCGATCATGTTCTGGGCCCGGTTGCTCAAAGCTTCTGTTAGCTTAACAGACTGTTAAATCCTTAGCATTGCTAAGGATTTAACAGTCTGTTAAGCTAACATAGGTTTAGAGCAACCGGGCCCTGGTTATCAACGTTTCTGAACGTCTATTGTCAATCTCAACTCGCAATCAAGCAGTTTGATTGGCTGAGCCTGGGGTATATTACAGCTCAGGCTCAGCGAATCAATGTGCTTGTTTTAAGCGCAATAATTCAGTATTTAGAAATACATATATTGGCAAGATTAGCGCAGGCCGTAGTGTACCATTTTGGGCATACGAGGACTACAATGTGGCTGTGAATGGATACATGTGGCTTACGGGATTTGTGACCAGTGTGGATCCAGATCACATAGCACACTCTAGTAGCCTGATAACGAATTATGTTGCTTGTTAGAAGCACGACCGATGTTTCATTGTTGGAATGGCGTACTGTGCAGATCATGGAACTTATGGGTTTTGCGACCAATGTAGATCCAGATCAGCCTGTGCAGCTGCACAGGCTGATCTGGATCTACACTGATCGCAAAACCCATAAGCCCCATTTATCTACAGCCACAATTGAATAGCATTGACTAGCATAGTTAAGTGGGTCAAAAATAAAATAATGTAAATATCGAAATTTAAAAGCAATTGTCGGGATAGGGACTGTCGAAATATGTAATATAATCTGTCGAAAATATTATTTTTTCAGGTGATACATTTAATTAGTATAAATAATTAAAAATAGCATGCCTCATTTGCATATGAAAATAGCGTGATACCAACGGGCGTCACTATCAGTAAAATAAATATTACTAAATGATTATACCTGTATAGCGTCCACTCATAATCTTTAGAACTGGTGGAATAGTGACACACTTATACACTTATTTAATTCTTATACAGAACAGTTTGTGCCTACTGAGTGGGCATGTACCTTTAATATGTAAAGCGTAGTGGCAAATAGTAATACATGTTAATTATCGAAATACATCAAGAGTACGGAATATAACTACGTAAAACCATTACACATTCTGATTTGGGAATATTAATAAAATTATATAAACCACATTCAACTCAAATCAATTTTATTGTACGTCGGTGTATCATTAACATGTACAACAAACATACAGGCTCTCATGAACCTCATAACCAATAATAACCGCACTACAAGCATTCGTGTTTTACGTTACTCTGGAACCTCTCTAAATCGAACAACCTTGCCACTTCAATGTATTCAATTATGACAGATTTCACTGTCAAACATCGCTGATGTTTATCAGTGTTCATGATTGCAATGCACACAGGCGTGTGTGTCAGCACTCTCACATCGGAATTACAGTGGAACATCTCTAAACCGGACACCCTGGGAGGTTCCCAGGGTGTCCGGTTTAGAGAGGTTTCACTGTATAATTACGGTACTGTGGTAGTTAGAAAACAGTAAATAATTCCCAACAACAACCCTAGGTAGTTTAATTAACTTCGCTTCTGTGTCCACTTTGAAGTGTGGTAACCATTAAACAAGGTACGAATGTGTGTGGGGCGAAATTAGTGCACGTTAATTGGGGTCATCGACGGGTCTTTCGCCAGCGGGGTAGATTCGTGCGCATAATGTATATAAGCAAACCATATGCCCGTTGTTCGACATATGAACGGATTGAACTTGCGCTATGATTTTTTACCAGGTGGTCTACGCAAATTGCAAAGACAATATCCGCCCACTGCAGCCGCTAAGGTCGCGAGTTCGAATCCAGGGCAGACCATGAAAAGCACAATATATTTCTAACCCGAGGTTGATTTAATGGTGTTAAACGGCCTGTCAACAGCTAAGGTAATTTTAGGCCTGGTTAATGGGGCCGAGTCCCATTTGTTACCTGTGATGATAACAGTAAATCCAAAAATCAGAACTTACGAATTGGAGCTTATGGGTTGGGCGACCAGTGTATATCCAGATCAGCCTGTGCATCCGCACAGTCTGATCTGGATCTGCGCTGCGCGTCATTCCGTCAATGAAACACCCGTCTGTCTTCTAGCAAGCAATATCTAGATCATTATCAGGCAACATACGTGTGTTATCTGATCAGGATCTACACTGGTCATAAATACCATAAGCCCCATTTCTCCAGTCACAGTCACACATCAGATCACTTCAGACGCGCATGTAGCCATAGTTGAGAACAGTAACTCTTGCAATCTACTCTCGTTGATTGCAAGAGTTACTGTTCGCCACTATATACAAATATCAAACGGCAACTGATGCAAGTGCTGCTTTGAGAATAAAATACAACTTTAAAGGTACATACCCACTCAGTAGGCACAAATGTTCTTTATAGGAATTAAATAAGTGTATAATGGTGTCACTATTCCACCAGTTCTAAAATTTAAGAGTGCCCGCTATACAGATATAATCATTTATAAATATGTATTTTACTGATAGTGACTCGCGGCAGTATCAGCCTATTTACATATGCAAATGAGGCATTATATTTTTTAATTATTTATACTAATTCAATGTGTCACCTGAAAAAATAATATTTTCTACAGATTATAAAGTATGATCATTGCATATCAAAAAATAAATACAGAGAATATAATTATATCAATGTCCGTTAACATTTTAAGGAAACACGGTTGTAGCCCCTGATATCAGAGTGGAAATTTACTTCTGATATAAAATGTATAATAATGCCAATCAATACGTGGGGTAATGGTGAATGAATGTTTATTCTGCCAGAAAACGTGTCAGATGATATATCTCATATAAAGAACATTTTGTGCCTACTGAGTGGGCATGTACCTTTAACCCATTACATTCGGAATACACCTTTACGGGTATGAATTTTTTTAAATATTTTATTTTTGTCTTTCTTATTTCTCAGTTAAAGTATATGGTGTGACCACTCATTTGAACCGTCTCGACGAGACGGTTCAAATGGTGGTCACAACATACACTTCTAGCACATAGAAAGAAAAAAAGCTAGGATCTTCCACACACGGAATGGCGTGTCCTCAGCATGAACCGGGTTAATAAAATGGGGCATTGTAATATTCATGTTTCTAGTATCAGGTTACCAAGTTGGTTAACCATGCTAACAGGTACACTTTAACCAGTCCACCCCTAGACTAGTTACGAAGGTAACTCTTGAAATCTGCTCCCGGACGGTACGGGAGTAATTTCAAGTTACCGTTCGCAATAAGTCCACGCCTAAATTACTGGAATGGACTGTGGTATGTTAATTTCCCAACCAATCCAAATGTCACAAATGATTTTCAGACTAGTCCCGTTATAACAAGAGACGAGGCAAAGCCACGAATGCCACGTTTTCTTCAAGGCATAGACATTTGGATAACAGTTAATTGGATATTAATATTATGATGACCACGATTGAAAGTGACAACCGTCAGTGACTTAAGATGACAAAAGAAGCCAGTGTATGCGAAAACCTACATGCAATTGCATGCTGGTATACATGTATCAGTCCATGATACGAGTAAACATCAATGCTGTCTGATGAGTGTTGACAAATTTAAAATTTAAAATGGCTAAGTCGATGACGCGGACAAATAGATCAAGGTCGAAAAATGTCACATGATGGATATTGGTATGCAGTGGACCCTCGTTGGTTATGATGTTGTGCAAGTATGGTAGTATTAGGTGGTACAGTAAGTGAGAAACGGATCTAAACGCGAAAACTTAATGTTGAAAATTGCTACGTCAATTACGTGGATAAATTAGGCCAAAGTCAAAAACAGGTCGCATGTTAAAATTGCTAAGTCGATTACCCAGAAAAATTAGGTCAAGGTCAAAAAATGATTACTTGCTGGATATTGGTATGTGGTGGACACCACGTTGGTTATGAAGTTGTGCAAGTATGGTGGTCCTACATGTAGGTGGTACAGTAACAGAGAAATGGACATAAACACAAAAACTTAACATTGTGGACACTGCTCGCCGCCCGTCGCCCGCCGCCCGCCGCCCGCCGCCCGCCGCCCGTCGCCCGCCGCCCGCCGCCAGCCCGGCGTTTGCCAATCCAATAACCGGGAATTTGTTTATAAAAACAACCCGGCTAAAAACGGAATGTTTTTTTTTTTTGCTAAAAAATTATGAAAATTAGTTGCAAAAAGTCCAAATACTGGTGAGACGGCTCGTGACACGAGCCGTCTCACCAGTATTTGTACTTTTTGCAACTAATTTTCATAATTTTTTAGCAAAAAAAAACACATCCCGTTTCACTCATCAGAGTGAACGCTGTTTGCAGTATTATAAGTTAGACGTGCAGTATTAGAGGTTAGACGTGCAGTATTAGAAGTTAATGGTGTGAGCAAAGGAATCAGCAACAAAGGAAACCTCTATCCTGGCTTACCGTACGCAACCCGATACCAGATACAGTCTGATCAAGATCTGCACTGTTCGCAATTACATTAAGAAAACGCCCGTCATGCTTATAGCGAGCAATATAGATCGTTATCAGGCTACAGGAGTATGCTATTTGATCAGGTGCAACACTGGTCACAAATGTCATAAGCCCCATTTTTCCAGTCAGAGCCATATATAACAAGGTGCATGATCACGTGGTTACAACAGCAACAACAATGGCTGAAAGTGTTGAAAGCGCGCCCACTCCAAAGTAAGTATTATTTGATATTTTCCTTAATAGACAACGGAATTTGATGAACTATAGCGCAGTAAACAAGTCTTCATGAGCTGCATTTGGTGGTCCCGGGTGTTCTGCACATACTTATTATATGTCGTTTTCGCGAAGAATCGATTTCCGTGTCAGTAAACACGGAAATCGATTCTTCGCAAAAACGACAGAAGTTTTGGGCCAATGTACCGAGACCACCAACTGCAGCTTAACAATACGCGTTTGATACGCCATATTTAATCAAAATCCGTTACATAATAAGGAAAAAATAAAAGAATACGTACTTTGAATCGGAGGGCTTCTGGAAGTTTCAGTACGTGATGTTGTTGTTGTAACCACGTGATCATACGCCTTGTATAAGCCTCGTGATTTGTTTTCGAATCCATCTTGCTTGCATTGGAACATATATTGTATATTGTAATAATATGCAATTATAATAATATGTAATAATTGTAATAATATTTTATTCATGTAATAAATACTAGTAGTGTTCAAACCAACATGATACAACGTGTCTTATATAATGTACTATATATATATGATGACGATGCGATGTATGGTGATGAATCATACTCCATTCTGACCAGTATACCATGGGGTCAGCGTGTAAGTGCACACACGAACGAACACGACAGGTTGGAACCAACCTGTCGTGTTCGTTCGTGTGTGCATACAGGGCGACTACTTACACTATCGCCAGCGCCAATATTGCCAATATTTGTTTATTTCTTTATTTGAAAATGATTTTGCTTGACATTAAGCAGCTTGATTGATTGAGCCTGAACTGTGCTACAGCTCAGACTCAGACAATCAACTGATTGATTGCGAGTTGGCATGGCAAATAAATGTTCCGAAAGTTTATAGTCTGGGCAAGATTAACACAGTCGGTTGTGCACAATTATGTCGCCCTGCGTGACAGCCAGGGCCCGGTTGCTCAAAGCTTCTGTTAGCTTAACAGACTGTTAAATCCTTAGCATTGCTAAGGATTTAACAGTCTGTTAAGCTAACAGAGGTTTTGAGCAACCGGGCCCAGACAAAACCAGGGTAAGCCTACACAACGGCTTGCGTCAATCTTGCTGAGACTATCAACGGTTCTGAACAGTAGGCTATAGATATTGGTATTGATATTAAAGGTACATGCCGACTCAGTAGGCACAATGTGTTCTTTATATCAGAGACATCATCTGGGACATTTTCTGGCAAAATAAACATTCATTCACTATTACCCCACGTATTGATTTGCATTACTATACATGTTATATCCGACGTATATTTCCACACTGATATCAGGGGCAATAACAGTGTTTCCTTAAAATGTTAACGGACATTACTATTTATGCTCGGTATTTACTTTTTGATGTGCAATTATGGTAATTTATAATCTTTTTCAGGTGACGCCATTTATTTAGTATAAATAATTAAAAACTACCATGTCTCATTTGCATATGAAAAATGCCTGATACCAACGCGCGTCACTATCAGTAAAATAAATATTACTAAATGATTATACCTGTATAGCGGCCACTCGTAATTTGTAGAACTGGTGGAATAGTGACACAAGCATACACTTATTTAATTCCTATATAGAACAGTTTGTGCCTACTGAGTGGGCATGTACCTTTAAGCTACAGAATGAGCAATTATGACGTGTTTCGGTAACGTCCTGTGACGCCGTTCTACCAATGAAACATTAGTTAACAATTTGTTGTAACCCGGATATTCGTATCAGGTCAATGTCTGATATTGCGATATGTTACTGGTCAGTACGCGGTAAATTGCGACAAAATGGCGTAAAACAAGATGGAACGTGATTATAAAATGTATAAATGGTAAATTACATTGTTGAAACTATGCAACGTAAGCAGACGTAATGAATCTATCCGTTGGTGCGTTTATTGAGAGATGTAAAATACAAGGTGTATGATCACGTAGTACTAACAACAACAACAACAAGTACTGAAACTTCCAGAATCCATCCAATTCAAAGTACGTATTCTTTTATATTGTCCTTATTACGTAACCGATTTTGATGAAATATGGCGCATCAAACGCGTCTGGTTAAGCTGCAGTTGGTGGTCTCTGTACTTTGGCCCAAACTTCTGTCGTTTTTGCGAAGAATCGATTTCCGTGTCTGTAGACACGGAAATCGATTATTCGCAAAAGCGATATATGTATGTGCCGAACACACTGGACGACCAAATGCAGCTCATCAAGACGCGTTTGCTGCGCCATATTTTATCAAAATCCGTTTCATATTAAGGAAAATATCAAATAATACTTACTTTGAAGTGGGCAAGATTTCAACACTTTCAGCCACTGTTGTTGTTGTTATAACCACGTGATCATGCACCTTGAAATAGTTGGTCAATTAAAGAACAGCGAAGATTTGTTGAAGGTTCACAAACGAAATAAATGAAAAACGAAATGAAAACGATCGTTTTGTACAACGATATGCATAGAAACGATTATCATGTGTGTTTATGTACCTGAAAACGATATTTTCGCTTAAATACCCGGCTCTCCAATATTTAAATGCTTGCCGTTTCTTTCAACGCATCGGGTTGAACTCGCTTTCATTGTTTTTAATTAGAGGGGGTGGGGGGATTCCAAAATCAGAAGGGACTATTTACATGAATTTTTTTTTAGTATAACCTGACCTGATATCAGGTCCATACCACACCTACCACACCAAAGTCACTTGGCCCCTTTCCCAAAAAATAATACGATTAAGACTAGTGATACATTTATTACTCTTATAAGGGCTACAACCAGATTCAACTCTCACATACAAGAATGCCAACGACTTACCTGAGGGCCAAACCAGGAACGGTAACGAATTGTTAATTCGTGGGAACGAATTGTTATATCGTGGGAACGAATTGTTAATTTGAGGTAACGAATTGTTAAATTGAGGGAACGAATGGTTATTTCGTGGGAACGAATCAATGAAAAAAATCCATGTCCCCTGCGGGGCTCCGTAGAAACGTGGTTACAACAACAACAACAATGGCTGAAAGTGTTGAAAGCTCGCCCACTCCAAAGTAAGTATTATTTGATATTTTCCTTAATATGCAACGGATTTTGATGAAATATGGCGCAGCAAACGCGTCTTCATGAGCTGGTACCGGGAGTTTGGCACAGACAGAAGTTTAGCCAAAGTACAGAGACCACCAAATGCAGCTTAATAAGACGCATTTGATGCGGCATATTTCATAAAAATCAGACAAAATCAAAGAATACGTACTTTGAATCGGAGGGATTCTGGAAGTTTCAGTACTTGTTGTTGTTGTTATACCCACGTGATCATATACCTTGTCATTGCTCCTGAATAATCCGCTAGAAAATAACATTGTTTATATGTATTGAAATCTGAATTCTTCGTAGAAACTATTGACGATATTACCTGGTGATGATTAAGTTTCATGACACGATGATAATATGATATTTTTATTGCTCGCGTTATTACATTCCTCGGGCTCATAAAATGTAATAAGCAAAACTATGATTATTTCCTTAAGGTTTTCGTATCCTTCTTGTGGACCATGTAAAGTCTATGGAAGTCCAATACAAAAATAACCTACTAATAAAACAATAGGGACTGACATAAATAAACCACATGAATGTGATTTGTGTAAGTCTGTATGCAGATACTCCTACCAATAAAAATGTGCATGCACCTGTAATACGCGAATGATAGACCAATCGTGATGTAGCACATGTACATGTATATGTATGTACATGTATATAATACACAGGTGTGTCGAAGCCAAAGTATGCATGTAAACACCAAAGTGTGAGTATTATGTTCTAACTACAGCATATGGTTTTGTTATAATTACAGCATATGGTGTGATTTCCTGGCTGGTAGCATCTGCATATCGACTTATTGAACACATTTATATGGCTTACTGGTGGCAGTAGCTATTGGTTTACGAGTAGGGTTTTTTATTAGATTTCCATATATACATGGGGCCACAAGACGGATACAACAACCTTAATCATTGCTACATAACGTCCACACACTCGGACAAATGTTCACATATACAGCATGTACAGGTCTATGCGCAATAGTGAGTATGGAAAAACAGTAACAACTTACTTAAAAATGTATATGGAAGGTCAACATAAGGGGCTGTGACTGGATAAATGGGATTATGGCAATTATGACCATTGTGTAGCCCCTGATCAGCCTGCGCATCCGCGCAGTCTGATCAGGGCCTGCACAGATAGTCATTCATTCAGTGAAACACGCATCATGTTTCTACCCTACGTGTACTCCACCGCTTGCGTTAATCTTGCCAATATTTTTCATTTGCTGATTTCAAAATACTTGAAACTTGTGCTTGAAATCAAGCGGTTTTGGCTGAGCCTGAGCTGTGCTACGCAGACTCAGCCTATCAGACTGCCCGATTGCGAGTTTCGATTGCCAGTAGATGTTCAGAGTTGCATTTGGTGGTCCAGTGAGTTCGGCACAGACTTCTGTCGTTGTTGCGAAGAATCGATTTCCGTGTCTACCGACACGGAAATCGATTCTCCGCAAAAACGACAGAAGTTTGTGCCGACGTACACAGACCACCAAATGCAGCTGAACAAGACGCGTTTGATGCGCCATATTTCATCCAAATCCGTTACGTAATAAGGACAATATAAAAGAATACGTACTTTGAATCGGATGGATTCTGGGAGTTTCAGTACTTCTTGTTGTTTTAGTACCACGTGATCATACACATTGAGAGTAAGTAGCTATGTATGTGTGAAATTAGTTAACATCTTAATTCAATGACATAAATTAAGGCACATGCACTTTGGGAAGTCACGTTCAATGTATGCAAAAACATTACTTAACATTTTTCGTCAATGAAATAAATTACGTTAGATGTACATTGGGAGAGTAAGTTGGTATGTATGAATACATTAATTAATATATATTTTTGTTTAATGTAATACAATATGTTGTAATCAAAACAGTGTGTAATAAATATCCTACACAAATTACAAAAAAAACGTCATCAAAATATGACCGTGACGGACGCTTCTTTTATAAGTATTATGATACCAACAATTTCAGTATAATACATACTTATTCCCTCTCCACCCCAAACACATTTCGTTATACTAGCTATAAATCCTCAGCAGCAGCTGGACTGTTGATGGATTTACATGTATTGAGCATAGGCTGCATATGCAGCCTATGCTCAATAAATGTAAATCCACTACTTGGCCACAAGTCCCATAAGCCCCATTATCCCAGTCACAGCCACAAAACATGATAACAGTATAAAGTTACAAGACACGTTGGTGCCGCACTCCGCGCCGGCGTAAAATGCTTCAAGTCGAAAGCTACACTGGTTTCCTGACGATATACCAGCCAGATATATTTCGGATCATCGCAAATGTCTTTCGCCGGTTACTAGACGAAAATGTGTTTATGCAGTTTCTTCTGCATATAGCCTACTAAAAAATTAGTAATATACTAATTTTTTAGTAATATGAATTTGTCAGGAACCCGGCGGCTAATTCGACGTGAATTCGACGCTGGCGCCGAGTTCAACACCAATGATACGAGCCACAGTCCACCATGCCATGCCGGTGCCTATATATACTTCACGAGTCCATGGGACAAATGACCACTTGTAACTCCAGTAGCACGCTCATCACTACAAAGGCACAATACAGAATCAGCATGCACCCGCCCATCGCCTTTGTCATCTTCCACTTGGAGACGGCAATGGTTATCACAACGATAAGCAACATGCCAAATAACATGAGGATCGAACAGACTAGTCCGTGGCTGTCGACGTCTATCGATGCGCCGTTGTATATGGCGGAGTACAGTAACCATGGAACAGGAAGTCTGAAATTATAAAAAAATAGTATTATTATATAAAAAAATCACTTTGTAACATGACACAGTGTAGACTAGCATGGCATTCTCGTTATCGTTGTAAACATTTATATTTTAATAAACTGGGATACGTTTCACTAAACTCCGTACGATAAAAAGGTATTATGAAGATTTGTATGTACATGACATTAACCCTGTCAACACCACAGCCCTCTATAGTGGTGTTTGCAAACAGTGTATATCCAGAAGAGCCGGCTCGTGACGAGCCGTCTCATTAGGATCTGCACTTTTTGCAAGTAATTTTCATATTTTTGAGAAGAAACATACCTCCTTTACATAAATGTGCACGTCTTAAAATAATTTTGTGACGATTGGATTGGTCGGAAAGATAACATATACAAATCCATTCCAGTTACATAAATTTGAAAGTGTTAAACGTTTGACGAACGTATGGTCAAAATCGACTGTCAGAGCAAATGTTATTATACATTTCCATTTTGAACTTCTCAACCGTCCGAAGTTAAGTGAAGCTGGCCCCTGACATATTACCTTTCTTTCTGTATTTGTGTACACGGAATGGTATGGGAGTGAGCGGACTATGTCTAAGGTATGTGAAATATCTAAAAACCATAGTGATATGTCTAAGGTATACCAACTAGTGTATGTTGATATCAAGTTTATCAGGCAAGGCAAGGAAACGCGTAGGAATTCCGAGACTCGCCGAGGAATTTATACCGTTTTCGAGCTGAGCCTGATAAACATGATATCAAAAGACAATAGCCTGGTAATATATTTATCAGGTAACGTTTTGTGCTATAGAATGAGCAATTATGACGTCGTTTTAGTTGAAAAGAACGCGTACTTGTTTCCGTACTTATTCCACTGACGTCATTAGGAACGTCATGTGACGACGCTCCACCAATGAAACGTCAGTTTTCAATTTGTTGTAATCCAGATATTCGTATCAGGTTGTTATACAGCATTATGTTATCAGTCAGTGCGTATTCGGCCAATACAAAGCTCGTTACCTGATAAATGTAGGGGAGATAATACCATGATATTGTTTTTATTATTGTTTTGAAAACTCACCCGACGGTGACGTCGAATATATTGCTTCCGACAGAGCTGGACACGGCCATGTCTCCGTAACCCTTCTTGGCGACGATTACACTCGTAATCAAGTCCGGAATACTGGTACCGGCGGCGAGTATTGTAAGGCCCATAACCTCGTTGGGGATCCCAATTGTCTCCCCTAACGTGTTCGCCCACCAAACCATCATGTACGAAAAAGTTGCAATCCACATTATACTGCCGAGAAACGTGACGATATACCATTTCTTCTTCTCCTGCAAAGGTATTGTAGCACGTGTATGTTAGTATAAGAAGCCATTGGACAATCGCAAGGTGCATGATCACGTGGTTACAACAACAACAACAATTACTGAAACTTCCAGAAGCGCCTCCGATTCAAAGTACGTATTCTGTTGTATCGTCCATATTATGTAACGGATTTTAATGAAATATGGCGCATCAAACGCGTCTTGTTAAGCTGCAGTTGGTGGTCTCTGTACTTTGGCCCAAACATCTGTCGTTTTTGAGGCGAAGAATCGATTTCCGTGTTTACCGTCAATGCTGACACAGAAATCGATTCGCCGCGGAAACGACATAAGTATGTGCCGAAGTCACCATATTTCATCAAAATCCGTAGCATATTAATGAAAATATAAATAACATTTACTTTGGAGTGGGCGCGCTTTCAACACTTTCAGACATTGTTGTTGTTGTGGTAACCACGTGATCATGCACCTTGGCTACATGCATATGGAACGCATGTACTGCCTCGTCATACCCCCAGCGTTGATGTCCTGTATTGCCAGCGTTATAGTGTACACAAACATCTTAGTATATTACCGTGAGGTGCAGTTAAAATAATTCTTAAGAAAACGGAAAATAAACACATTTTCTTGATGAAGTTATTTAAAATGCTGGAATTATAAGGAATGACTGGCCTTTTTTTGTGGAATTTATCGGGGTATAAACTTGGAAAAGCCACTTTCGCAATTGGCGATAAAAATAAACAACAGGCGAAAAAAAATTACAATTTTCGAAAAAAGAAAATTGTAATTTTTTATCGCCAATTGTTTGTTTTTATCCAATTGGTTATTATAGGAATAAATGGCCTTTTTGTGGAATTTATCGGGGTATAAATTTGGAAATGTCGCGGGAATACTGGACGAAGGCAGGAAGGCCTCGTCCAGTATTCCTGCGACTTTTCCAAGTTTATACCCCCGATAAATTCCACAAAAGGGCCATTCATTCCTTATAATTCCAGCATTTGAAATAAATTCATCAAGAAAATGTGTTTATTTTCCGTTTTCTTAAGAATTATTTTAACTGCGCCTCACGGTTACGGAAAGTAGTTCGGCGTGGGAGTTTACTGGGATATAAATTGTGGACAGAGACTTGCTACGGGCCAATCAAATGTTAGGGAATTGCGTAAATATTAATGTGCTGGAATTATTATTTGATAACGTCTTTATATTGTGTACGACGGACGTGGGCCGTATGCAAAACAAAGCGCCATTCCGAGACACACATTGTGGCCAAATATTAGGTTATTGAAAACTGAAAATTGTTACTAACGTACGTACGCACGTACGTACATGGACTAACGCTCTCGCCTATAGGCGAGGGGATAATAATTCCGATTTCCTCAGTCACAGGAGAAATAGGGCATATGGGAATTGCGATCAGTGTAGCTCTTGATCAAACAGCCCGCTACTGTTGCTGGATAACGATTTATATTGCTTTTTACAAGAATGACAAGCGGTCCATTCATGGAATGGCGAACAGTGCGGAACCTGATAAGACTGTGCGGATGCACAGGCTGATCTGGATATATACTGGGTGCAAAACGCATAAGCCCCATTCCTTCAATCACAGCGACTTTCATGTGCGCATAATACAAGTTGCACATGTGCCGAACGCGCCAGCGTAAACTGTTTCGTGTCGAAATAGACGTCGGATCGCTGATGAATTCTCATTCAGCTACATGTCCAAGATACTTCATAAACACATTTTCATCTATCAACCGGCGCAATAAATTTGAGCCGGTTACTAGATGAAAATGCGTTTATGCGATAGCTCTAAGTAGAGCTGAGTGGCATCTCGTCAGGAAACCGGTGCGTTTATCCGCCGGCGCGGAGTGCAGTACCAGTGCGATCATGTACAATATATCTGATAACTTTGCATGTGGCGGAATATGCAAATTGCCAAGTGTTCTATCTTAATATAGAAAGGAGCACGGATATCTTTTTTTGTTGAAACTCTGGTTAAGATAGTTTTTGATTCCGGTTTGACCAACATAATGGAGTGTCAACCAGAGCGGCATTCAACACGAACTATGTATACCATAGAAGTATATTCATGTACAAAAATCGATTATTGATTCAACACACTCGGTGAATCGATACAGCGCTGCCTGAATACCAATTAACTAATTAAAACGGAAAAGGAAGCCACATGTACATCCTTTTCTCAAAGGTGCTATAATGTGATTAGACGGCATTTAAAAAGCGCGTTCATCCTTGCGTACTCTGGGGTCCGTTTCACTAAACTTCGTACGACTAAAATGTTCGTAAGAGAAAAATTATGGTAGTCTGTAAATTTCACATTAACAATGTGTTCTTGTAAACAGTTATTGTATTTATGCAGCCTATGCTCAATACATGTAAATACATCAATTGAAACTTACAGACTATTCTAATCTGCGAGGTTTAGTGAAACGGAATATGACCGCACCTATCGGAGGATAGTCCATGTACACAACCGCCTGGCAACGTGTCTGTACATCTATTGACAAGCTCAAATTGCAACCATCAGTTTGATTGACTGAGCCTGCTGTGGGACATCTCAGGCTCCGTCAATCAATCTGCTTGATTTCAAACAATGTAAAACAAATGGTGCAGGCAGACCGTGCCTATGTAGTTAACAAAAGAATAAGTCAAACACGGGTGGTATATAAAGTACGGTACACGTGGCGTTTGGTTTCAGAATACCTTATTGTAGGAATCGGAAACATGGTTCCCAATGCAGCCTACAATGTCCAAATATATAGAGAATATTATAGGAATGAATGGCCTTTTTGTGGAATTTATCGGGGTATAAACATGGAAAAGTCGCGGGAATACTGGATGAAGGCCGGAAGGCCTCGTCCAGTATTCCCGCGACTTTTCCAAGTTTATATCCCCGATAAATTCCACAAAAAGGCCATTCATTCCTTATAATTCCAGCATTTGAAATAAATTCATCAAGAAAATGTGTTTATTTTCCGTTTTCTTAATAATTATTTTAACTGCGCCTGACGGTTACGGAAAGTAGTTCGGCATGGAGTTTACTGAGATATATATTCTGGACAGAGACTTGCTACGGACCAATCAAATGTTAGGGAATTGTGTAAATATTTTTGTGCTGGAATTATAGGCTAGTGTCTTTTGATATCAAGTTTATCAGGCAAGGCTAGGAAACGCGTAGGAATTACGAGGCTTGCTGAGGAATTCCTACCGTTTCCGAGCCGAGCCTGATAAACTTGATATCAAAATACACTAGCCTGGTATTCTATTTATCAGGTAACGTTTTATGCTCGAAAATGACCACGGTCGTATTCTATGGACAGAACGCGGACTTGTTTACGCTGCGTCATTCCACTCACGTCATTCGGTAACGTCACGTGACGTCATCCGACCAATGGAACGTCAGTTTTCCCTTCGTTGTAACCCGGATGTTTATATCAGGGCAATGCCTGATACAACAATATGTTATCAGTCAGTACGTATTCGGTCAATGCAGGGCAGGTTACCTGATAAAATATACATGTATTGCCAAACTCCGCATAGTCTTACTTTTCGTGATAATAGAAACCCGATTAATATGACCTGTTGTAGTAATCAGAAACATGGACCGCATTATACGTTGTGTACACAAAGTACGGAAATTGCCAACTCAGAACTATGCCGAGAACATTCGAGACACGCCTTGCGAATTTGTACCTTCGGACATCTGCGTAATTTAATGAAATACGTTTACAAAATGTACAATATCTTCCGTAAATGGCGTAAAAAGTTGACAAAAGTTTCAGAGTGCATGCGGAATTATATTCCGCATGTACTCTGAAAATATTGTCAGCTTTTGACTTTATTTAATTTTGTAAACGTATTTAATGAAATTACGCAGATGTCCGAAGGTACAAAATCGCATAGCGTGTCTCATGTCTGCGTGTTCATGGGGCGAAAGTATCTACTGACCCGTATGTCCATATTCATTACAGGATTATGTATGTACATCTACGTTTTTCCGGGTGCAATGGCGTGCATGTACATGTACTTGCAGCCAGGGTTTGATCAGATTGTAATTATATTGTAATTACAAACAAGTGCGGCAGCATCACCCGATAATGCGATCGAGAGGGGCCTCGGGATGGTTATAAAACGTCAGTAAACATGTGTCGCTTATGGGATTTGCAATCAGTGTAGGTTGGCCGGGTAGCGCAATCGGTAACGAGCGCGCTTCTAACCAATGCAACACCGGGTTCGATCCTCGGCAGGGGCAGTATGTGAGATGGTATGGTGCTCGCCAGATCGGACAAGTGTGTTTCCGTGTATTCCGGTTTCCTCCCACATTAATGACGGCCTTTACGCCTTCATCTGTGCCAACGAAATCATTTGTATATGAGCTCTCATGCTTGTTTTTAATCGTTGTAAAATAAATTAAGTTAAAACTTTAATCAATGTAGCGCCTGATCAACCTAACACAATCCCGTAGCCTGATAATAACGAGTTATTACACTCCTGCGAATTATTTGCACGGGTTTCGCTGTGAGAGAAAACCTGTAACCAACCCCTTACAAATAATACACAGTGAAGAGAACAGCCGTAATTTCGCGCGTGTTTTCTTGGAAACCACGAGCTACCAAACAAAATATTTAATTTGTATTACAGTTAAAATAAAGTTATTTGAAATATTGAAGAAGATCTCGACTAATCTACAGTGTTAATATGAGTGAATACATTCCAAACATGCACTCAAATATATCTAGTTCATAAACAGCTGCGTAATTTGGATTTCAAACAGTTTACATGACGTCACATTTGACGTCGTGATGTCGAAAGGCAGGAAACACGTCATTGAGTAACAATTCATGCGCACATCACTATAGGGTTAACTGTATTGTAATTTTCAAATTTTCGGAAAATCTCTTTAATGGCGACGCACTAACGGAGCCATTAAACATTTTTTCCGACCTATCATTTTCTGATATACGCAGCAAATTTCAAAATTAGAATACGGTTAATCTATTTCTAATGCACACCTTTACGACTGGCGTAGGAGTAAACAATCATATACCAGTAATGTATGCCCATCAGCCAATCAGGTTGCGTGATTGCGTTATAGAGTGCATTAGAAAATTCATTGATTGCAATCTCCAAAATAGATTAAATGTGCATATATATCCGCCGTGGGACTGTACTAAATAGGATATTCCGCCGCAAATTTCAAAATAACAATGCGGTTAATCTATTTCTAATGCACTTCTTTACTATCATTTTCTGATATACGCAGCAAATTTCAAAATTAGAATACGGTTAATCTATTTCTAATGCACACCTTTACTACTGGCGTAGGAATAAACAATCATATACCTGTAATGTATGCCCATCAGCCAATCAGATTGCTTGATTGAGTTATAGAGTGCCTTAGAAAATTCATTGACTGCAATCTCCAAAATAGACTAAATGTGCATATATATCCGCCGTGGAACTGAAAACACATCTTGGTGTTTCATTAGAATTGTCTCCAAGGAGACAATTCTAATGAAATACCAAGATGTGTTTTCATGTAATAAATAGGATATTCCATCGTACATGCTTGAATAGCTTGTAATAATGCACTCGTGTATTATTTCCCGCTATTCAAAATGTACGATGGAATATCCTCTATATACAGTGCTTGCTAGAAGCACGACGGGTGTTCATTGTTCGAATGGTGACCAGTGCAGATCCTGGTTAATGCACAGGCTGATCTGGATCTACACTGGTTGCAAAACCGATAAGCCCCATTTCTCCAGTCACAGAGCCAAATATGAAATAGCGTATGTTTATCAATGGATCAAGTGCTTGTCAGTGAAAACGTGTTTACCGTTGCGTCGTACGTGGACGTCAAATTGCACTGATTTAAATGGACATACAATAATACATTCAAGTGATTTGCAGCAAACAGATAAAATCAGCTCATAGTTTGCTTGATCGGAAAACAATTATGCACATCAGAATTGTCAAAAGATGCATATCTTGATCGGCATATACGACAATTTCCCATTAACGAATCAAACTACGTTATAGGTCATTAGTCGATGTACTAAGCCAAGGTGCATGATCACGTGGTTACAACAACAACAACAACAATTACTGAAACTTCCAGCAGATCCTCCAATTCAAGGTACGTATTCTGTTATATTGCCCTTATTATGTAACAGATTTTGATGAAATATGGCGCATCAAACGCGTCTTGTTAAGCTGCATTTGGTGGTCTCGGTACTGCCCAAACATCTGTCGTTTTTGCGACGAATCGATTTTGGGGTTTACTGTCAATACCAAAATGGAAATCGATTCTTCTCAAAAACGACATACGTCTGTGCCGAAGTTCCGAGACCACCAAATGCAGGTCATGAAGACGCGTTTGCTGCGCCATATTTCATTAAAGTCCGTTGCATATTAAGGAAAATATCAAATAATATTTACTTTGGAGTGGGTGCTCTTTCAACACTTTCAGACATTGTTGTTGTTGTGGTAACCACGTGATCATCCACCTTGTAAGCTAGACACTGTAAATGTATACAGTGTATGAACCAGTGATATAAATATAGATTATTTGCGATGTATACGTAACGTATAGTACCTCACCAGGTGGGTGGGGTAATCGGACCATTTTAATCGGCCTTTTTGTATATGTCACAGGTCCGAGTCTTCCACCTGTGAGATAATCATATATGTGGCTGTGACTGGAGAAATGGGGCTTATCGGTTTTGCGACCAGTGTATATCCCGATCAGTCATCTGGGGACCGTTTCACTAAACTTCGTGCGACTAAAATGTTCGTAAGTGCAAATTTCAATTGATGGATTTACATTTATTGAGAATAGGCTGCATATGCAGCCTATGCTCAATAAATGTAAATCCAATAATTGTTTACAAGAACACATTGCTAATGTGAAATTTACAGACTATCATAATTTTGCACTTACGAACATTTCAGTCGTACGAAGTTTAGTGAAACGGCCCCATGCACTGTTCGCCGTTCAATGAATGAAATACCCGTCATGCTGCAAATATGAAGCAATAATGATCGTTATCAGGCTACAATAATGTGCTATTTGATAGGGACCTATACTAGTCATAAATCCTACAAGCCCCATTTCTCCAGTCACAGCCACATATGATAGTTACGGGGCGTGTATTGTAATATGCGCCTTGGCAAATATCACCGGAACAACCAGCTTGATTGATCAAAAGACGAGGCGACAGTGACTGGTGAAATGGGGCGTATGGGATTAGTGACCAGTGTAGCTCCCGATCAAACAGCAGACTGATAATGATATACATGAATATTGTTTGTTAGAAGCATGACGGGTGTTAATTGTTCGAATGGCGAACAGTGCCGATAAACAGTCTGATCTTTGATGAAATGGCAAACAAAAAGTGCAGATCCTGATCAGACTGTGCGGATGCACAGGCTGATCTGGATCTACACTGCTCGCAAAACCCATAAACCCAATTTCTTCAGTCACAGCTACATATACAGCTTTGAAACAGTTTAAATAGCCAACCACAAACTTATCTCAGGCTCACCGAATCAATTCCGTTCGGGTTAAATGTTGCGGATTGTCAGGTAACCTGCCCTGTATTGACCGATCACGTACTGACATTTTACATAATGTCACCATGCATTGATCTGATACAAACATCCGGGTTACAACGAAGTGGAAACTGACGTTCCATTGGTCGGATGACGACACGTGACGTAAACGAATGACGTCAATGTCATGACGCAACGTAAGCAAGTCAGCCTTCTGTCCATAGATAACGACGTCATCTGTGATCATTATCGAGCATTAAACGTTACCTGATAAATAGAATACCAGGCTAGTGTCTTTTGATATCAAGTTTACCAGGCTCGGTCTGGAAATGGTAGGAATTCCTCGGCAAGGCTCGGAATTCCTACGCGTTTCCTAGCGCACAGGCGGACGAACCATGCTCTAAGCATTGCTTCTCCAGTAACAGTTATTCATCTGGGACACATTTCACTAAACTTCACACGACTAAAATGTTCGTAAGTGCAAAAGTATGATTTCTCATTTAAACAATTATTTGATTTACATGTATTGAGCACAGGCTGCATTGCAGACTATGTTCAATAAATGTAAATCCATCAATTGACATTTAAAGACGATCTTAAATTTGCACTTATGAACAGTTTAGTCGTAAGAAATTTAGTGAGCCCCAGATCCTGATGGGACGGCTTTACAGGTTTGTAGTGTTCTTGAAAGGGTTAAAGTGGCATATTAGTATTTTTTTTTTTTTTAAATACTATAAAAAATTAAAACGTGTCTTCATCATGAAGACGAAACGAAAACACGTTTTTATTTTTTATGGTATTTTTTAAAAAGAAACCTGATATGCCCCTTTAATGCGTACATTCTGGCTTTGACTTTGCACTTTCGGACGACTTGGTCGTACGATCTTTAATAAAAACGGACCCTTGAGGGCTGACACGTTACTGTCTGTTCCACGTTTTGCTGCCGACGAACTTTTGGCTATTAAACATATTAAATCTAAAAAATATTTAAAAGTAAGTACTTTTTCATAAATAACAACAGTCACCCTCTCCAAACAAATGTATTTGATGAAATTCCATCAAATATTGATTTTATGTTAAAAAAAAGATTTTCCTATGGGAATTTAACATTGGGGCTAAAAATTGATTTTTTTTTAAATATTTTTTTATTTGTGGACCGATTTTCAAAATGTAACTTTTGTTTTCTTAATTACATCATTTTCAAGCAATCTCGCCAGGTTTCGGAGTCAATTTCC
Source organism: Conchocele bisecta (assembly GCA_029237695.1). Classification (NCBI taxonomy): domain Eukaryota; kingdom Metazoa; phylum Mollusca; class Bivalvia; order Lucinida; family Thyasiridae; genus Conchocele; species Conchocele bisecta. The sequence continues at coordinate 58,289,132 of CM055276.1, read as the reverse complement.
AAAAAAAATGGAAATTGACTCCCCATGTTAAATTCCCATAGTTGTTTTCGCAATAAAATCAATATTTGATGAAATTTCATCAAATAATTTGTTTAGGAGAGGGTGACTTTTTTGTTATTGATAAAAAAGTACTTACTTTTAAATATTTAATGTGTTTAATTGCCAAAAGTTCGTCGGCAACAAAACGTGGAACAGACAGTAGATACATGTAGCCTTATGCCCCGAGACTTACCGGTCTACGCGTGTCTGGTAGTGTCAGCCACATGGGGACTATCAGTGGTACTACGAGGACGTACGTGATGCGACGTCGCCATGACGACGGCCACGACATGTCCAATGGCTCGTCTTCTTTAGGCATCTGGAAACAATACAAAAATAAATATAGATGCAGATTTAGCACATGAAAAAATATTGTTATGACGTGTTGCAACACATTTCATAAAGGTGATATGACACACGTGTAATAACACCTGGATCGAATTGTATTGGACGGCCGCATGATATCACCCGAATTACGTATTCGTATTATGCGCCAACGTTAACGAAGACGTTCCAAATGTGATAAAGCGACGATGTTTTGACTTTCGTTGACGTTATCATATTTTAAACGTCATTAGCAGCGTCGGCGATTCAATTAAATCACTACAATTGCTAAAATGCGCCTCCGTTTGGTAATATGAAGTTCTTACAAAGAACTGGGGGCCTATGCAGCCTATGTTCAATAAATGTAAATCCATTAATTGAAATTCCCAGACGATCCTAAATATGCACTTACGAACATTTTAGTCTTACGAAGTTTAGTGAAACGGGTCACAGGTATCTATAATGTGGCATATACACATATATTAATACTATCTTATCTGTGGATACTTTTCAACTCGATGCGCAAATAGTCTATGGCATCTTCTCACTGAAACGTATCGGATATCTCCATGCATTTGGAGTGTGAAGTCACTGGGCATGTGATAAACATAATCTCAAACTCGTTTCCATTTGATGTGAGATTTATGAAACGAGTCACGCATAATTTATAAATTATGCGTGACTCGTTTCATAAATCTCACATCAAACTGAAACGAGTTTGAGATCCTCTATGTATAACTACACGCGGCTAAGTTGTCTAAGATTATTTTGGATGATACAATCGGGCTACCGTCTTTGTAAAAGTACCTTAACCCTTTCACCACTAAGCAACTGGAATGGAGTTCGATATGTTAAGGTCACAATGATCGGCCGGTATACGGAGATATGGGGTAATCGGGAGTACACCGCTGGTTTTGACCATTTTACCGACATCGGAACAACACCGGTCAAAAAATTTGTCACACCTCATTTACATAAATGGCACCGTCCGGAGGCCGTGTGGAGGCCGTCCGAACACCGTCTGGGAGGCATCTTCTTGTCGTGTGTGTGTTGTGTCTTGTGTAGGAACGCGCTATAATGTTGTACACGACGACTGACGGGGGTTTATATAGTCCACCCGATGCCCGGCCGATGTCCGAACGGACATCGGTGGGTTACTTCCCAATGTGAAACACACATTGGCCGGATATCGGCCCATGTCCGGTCCCAAGAAATTCTCCTTTGAGGCTACATACACCGGCCGATTACCGCTCGATTCCCGGCAGGATATCGGACGATACTTAAACGATGTGTGAAGGATATGTGGCCGATTATGAAAATCTACGGACACCGGACAATTTTAACTTCGAGTTAAAACTCTTCGGGCACCTCCCCGATTATGCCTGAGAGACCCGGCCACCGGCCGGCCAGTCTGGTGTCCGGCCGGGGACCAGGCCAAAATGGCAAAAATCATGCCGGGAGTACATCCTAAGCCTAATCGGAAGGTATTGTGACCAAAGCATTACCCATCCGTCGAAAATGTTTTTCAGACTAGTCAATTTATGTAAAAGGGGTGTTTTTGTTCTAAAAAATATGAAAGTTACTTTCAAAAATCCATAAATGAGGATACTATAAGTTATTTTGCATATGCAGCCTATCCTCAATAAATGTAAAACCAATAATTGTTTACGGAAAAACACTGTTAATGTGAAATTTACAGACTATCATAATTTTGCACTACGACGAACAATGTAGTCGTTACAAAGTTTAGAGAAACGCCCCCCCCCCCCCCCCCCCCAGGACCCAGTCACAACCACATATCCGACACGTAAAGGACGTGAACGTTTAGTCAACTTTTGACTTTATTTATGAAAAATATTGTAAATTGTGAAAACGTATTCAATGAAATTACGCAGATGTCCGAAGATACAAAATCACATGGCGAGTCTTAAATGAGCTATTGCCAGATTCCCAGCCAATGAAAATGCTCCTAATCGTATATCATTCTGTGCTGACACTACATGCAAGCAAATCGCCGTCAAATCAACAGTCCATTGTACATGACAAAAGGTCAATGTAATGAAATTGCGCAGATGTCCGAAGATACAAAATCACATGGCGAGTCTTAAATGAGCTATTGCCAGATTCCCAGCCAATGAAAATGCTCCTAATCGTATATCATTCTGTGCTGACACTACATGCAAGCAAATCGCCGTCAAATCAACAGTCCATTGTACATGACAAAAGGTCAATGTCGTTCGCACATTGATCGTGATTTAATTTCCTATTCAGAATATTTCTTTCACGCCAATTCTGCCACGGTGTTACATTGTACATACAACAGCGCCAGATAGGTTATGAACTACCGTTTGCAGTTGTTGTAACTAATTAATGAGACTGGCTTCACAAACACACCGCGCAATTTCCCACCAACGACATGAGAAAATGGCGATATCTCCCTGCTCGAATTTCATACTCATAGATTGTGCTACTTCCCCCATACTATCATGACTATAGGAATGAATGGCCTTTTTGTGGAATTTATCGGGGTATAAACTTGGAAAAGTCGCGGGAATACTGGACGAAGCTTCCGGCCTTCGTCCAGTATTCTGGGGCTTGTCCGCCATTCCGTCGATGAAACACGTCATGCTGCTAACAAGCAACACATATTGTTATGCTGCTACATGAGTGTGTTATTTGACCAGGAGTTACACAGTAATATAGAGAATAGTAGGTTAGTGCGGTAAATGGGGGAAAATATCTGGCAAGGCTTAGGAAACGGGATGGGCGAGGCTCTGTTAACGGACATTACTATTTATTCTCTGTATTTATTTTTGAATGTGCAATGGTCATACATTATAATCTGTCAACAATATTATTTTTTTCAGGTGACGCATTTAATTAATATAAATATTAAAAAAATGGTAATAACCCCATTTCTCCAATCAACCCGACATATTGGCAAGATTAGCACAGTCGGATATGTAACACAGACAATTTGCCATGCGGGGTGGGTGGGGTATGATTTGTGACTGGCGGAGAATGTGTCCATATTTCTGCACGTTTAATCGGCAACACGATATATCATCAATTGGATAGACGTTAGAAAATCATTATGCATTTGGTCCGAGTGCAGCTCGGAGCTCTTTGTCTGTCATATGATTGATTTCGGCTGTTAAATAATTATGTTACAGTCTAAACATAGCACGCAGTCAGTGTCTGTATCTGTAATTAATTCGTCGCATTGCTATCTGTTTCTGATAGTGCACGTTCAAGTTCCCAAAGCACGGTCACATGCCTTGGCCTACTGTATGTTTCATGAAACCTGTCCATATGTTCCGGCCTTCTAAACAATGCAAAACAATATTGTTTTCGATCATATTAAATTTTCTAAAAATTTAAGAATGAGCCTTCTTTTTATTTCGTGAAATTTGGTCAAATATTGATTTTATTACGAAAAATGTATTTGTTTATGGGATTTAACATGGTGGAAAAGGAGGTGGAGGAGCTTTGTCCGGTTTAGCGAGGTTTCACTGTAATTCCTCGATAATGGTGTTGGTCTGAGACGTCGGAACAGTGGGCTCGTGGTTTGTATGTATCATTCAGCATATCATATTACTGTGGAAAGCTTGCTATATATATACATGCATATATATTAATTAGTATATGCATCAACGCAATGTCATGTATTTCACAGCATTGGCAAACTAACATGATCAAGGTGTATGATCACGTGGTACTAAAAACAACAACAAGTACCGATTCAAAGTACGTATTCCTTTATAGTGTCCTTATTACGTAACGGATTTTGATGTAATAAGACGCATCAAACGCGTCTTGTTAAGCTGCATTTGGTGGTCTCTTTATTTTCGCCCAAACTTCTGTCGTTTTTGCGAAGAATCGATTTCGATATATTTCTTCGCAAAAACAACATAAGTCTGTGCCAAACTCCCTAGACCACCAAACGCAGCTCATGAAGACGCGTTTGATGCGCCATATTTCATCAAAATCCGTTGCATATTAAGGAAAATATCAAATAATACTTACTTTGGAGTGGGCGACGTTGTTGTTGTTGTAACCACGTGATCATGCACCTTGATGATAATGAGTCGCATCTAGTTAACAACAAATGTGTGTATTCGTTCATTCGGCTTATATTTATGGGTGGGAATTCGCTCGAATACCTTCCAAAAAGCACGGTTTCTCATATTATATCTCCATAATACTGCCCTTGCCCTCCCAAGTCAAACTGCAGTATCTGTTAAACTGCAGTATCTGCACTATGATGCTATGCTGACCCTGTGCAATCATCCCCACCTAGGGTCAGCATAGCATCATAGTGCAGATACTGCAGTTTAACAGATACTGCAGTTTGACTTGGGATGATTGCACAGGGTCAGCATAGCATCATAGTGCAGATACTGCAGTTCAACAGATACTGCAGTTAGACTTGGGAGGGCAGAATAGGTGGCCGGATTAGCTCAGTAGGTAGAGCGTCGGACTGCGGAATGGTCGATTCACCGTGTCCTTGGGCAAGACAACTTCGTGCTAGCCTAGTCCTATCGGATGGGGACTTATCTCTATATAGTGTTTTTGCATGCTTCATACATATATGAAAACCAGACTCATGCAAGTGTTACCTTGTGACTCATGTTTACATGTTAATACTTGTGACATTAGTATTTGTTAAATACACAATGTACATGTACTTGGTATAGATAGATATATGGGGTCCGTTTCACTAAACTTCTTACGACTAAAATGTTCGTAAGTGCAAATTTAAGATCGTCTGTAAATTTCAATTTATGGATTTACATTTATTGAGCATAGGCTGCATATGCAGCCTATGCTCAATAAATGTAAATCCAATAATGATTTATAAGAAAACAATGTTAATGTGAAATTTACAGACTATCATAGTTTTGCACTTACGAACATTTTAATCGTACGAAGTTTAGTGAAACGGCCCCCTGATCTCAGGGAAGATTGGCAAGGCCAACTGAGCTTCTTTTATAAATAAAGCCGTTACTTGCTTGCTTGCTTGCTTGCTTGCTTACTTGCTTACTTGCTTACTTGCTCACTCACTCACTCACTCACTCTCACTCACTCACTCACTCACTCACTCACTCTTACTCACTCACTCACTCACTCACTCACTCACTCACTCACTTACCTTACTTACTTACTTACATACACTTACTTACTTACTTACTTATTTACTTACTTACTTACTTACTTACTTACTTACTTACTTACTTACTTACTTACTTACTTACTTACTTACTTACTTACTTACTTACTTACTTACTTACTTACTTACTTACTTACTTACTTACTTACATATACTGCAAATGATCAAGAGCAAATAATCGCACCATTTCATTTGATCAAATTCCAAATGGTTTGCGTTATATTCAAGTATATACTATCAAACATATAGTAAACGAGAGAGGTGCTTGAAATCAAGCAACCTGATTGGCTCAGCTCAGGCTCAGACAATCAAATTGCTAAAGTGCGTGTCGGCATTGTCATAAGATGTTAAGAAACGTCGATACTCTGGGCCAGATTAACGCAGGCGGTTCTGTAGCGACATTGCAGTCAAGTTGTTAAAATCTTTACACTATATAATGGAACGTGTTGCGATATGCATATACAACTCGTCTTCTAACGATATTTAAGCCAACGTAAGTTCTAACGATAGTTAAGCCGACGTAAACTTCTAACGATATTTACAATGTAAGTCTACGTAACTTCTAACGATATTTAAATCAATAATTTAAATTAATCATAATTTCTAATGATATTTAAGTCCACGTAATTTCAAACGATATATAAGCCAACGTAGCTTCTAACGATATTTATCGACGTAACTTTTAACGATATTTAAGTCGACGTAACTTCTAAAGATATTTATGTCAACTTAACTGGCTGTATCGCACTGTACCATGTCATTCCGAGGATCAATGGAAGTTAATGTAGCAGCCCGGATTTGATATTGGTTCCATAAACGGATGATTGCTTATCGTTTACACATCGTTTTGACACCGTTTTCGTTTCTATAATTAAAAAACGACGCTTAAGTAGTACAGAGTCGATATTTAAACGAGAATGTACAGCGAAACCTCTCTAAACCGGACACCTTAAGGTCCCCCAGGGTGTCCGGCTTAGAGAGGTTTCAATGTAAATCAGACATTTGATCATTCCCGGCCATAGTTGTGTGCTATGCGATCACGAACAGACATTATCACCTGAGATAAATGACCAAGAAACTCATCAGGTGTTTCCTTGGCGCCCGGTTTAGAGACGTTCCACTGTAGTTATCGCGTACGGAAACATACAATGCAAGATCGTTTTCACTGCGTTTTCCATTCGTTTTTGTTTCTATGTGGGAACTTTCAACACATATTCGCTGTAAATGTACAAGGTGCATGATCTCGTGGCTACAACAACAACAAAATCGCCCACTCCAAAGTAAGTATTATTTGATAATTTCCTTAATATCCTTTTATGAAAAATGGCGCAGCAAACGCGTCTTTAACATATGCATTTGGTGTTCCAGGGAGTTCGGTACAGACTTATGTCGTTTTTGCGAAGAAATCGTTTCTTCGCAAAAACGACAGAAGTTTGGGCGAAAATACAGAGACCACCAAATGCGGCTTAACAAGAAGCGTTTGATGCGCCATATTTCAATATAAGGACAATATAAAAGTATACGTACTTTGAATCAGATGGATTCTGGAAGTTTCAGTACTTGTTGTTGTTAGTACCACGTGATCATACACCTTGATGTAGGAGCCCGCGTGTTCTGAATCATGACTCGTCATTTACCGGTCTATAATAACAGCTCCTATGATATTAGAAGCGGATCATGTGATTATGTAAATTGTTGCACCGATTCGCCTCATTTGGTAATTAGAGGGAACGGCATAGCAACGGCAACAGCAGCCATATACGTGCGAATGCCGAACAGGAGATGGGTATTAAATTGCCACGATCGGTATATACATCCCGACAGAAGATTGTTTGTCCCAGTGTGTATTGCTGGTCACATGGTGTATACATGCGGTCAGAAAGACACAGTACAATCCTCACCAATAATGACCTTGGGAAAAAAACCGACATGTCGCATCAATATGCACGATAGTGTCGCACCAATATGGTGTCATGTTAAATTTGATAATACATTTACAGTCGAACCTCCCCGAACGGCCACCTCTCTACAACATCACTCTCTCTCTATAACAGCCGCTATTTTATATCCCAAATGGATGATTTTCTCTGATTCTAACCCTTACACTGCTGAGCACGAAAAGTGTCGTCTGCTGTTGCTCTGCCTTTTTTCTCAATAAAAACATGTTTTGACATCATTTTAAAATGTTGCCAAAGCATGTTTTTGATGAGATTTATCGAAGAAAATAAATAAACAGGACGACAAAATTTAATTCAGCATTAACCTCCATACAAACAGCCACCTCTCTACAACAGCCAGTTTTGCGTCTTCCCATGGATGGCTGTTGTAAAGAGGTTGCACTGTACATGTACATTAAGCAGTGCAGCTCATAAACCATGACCAAAATATCCTCTATGTAGGCTTATTGTTTACCCTAGTGTCTCGACCAATGAAAGAATAGTATTTCGTCTCAATTAATCGCATATTGCGACACTTTCGCCAACATCTATTATTTAATCATTAAATGTTAAGCCGCTATATTTAGAACTGATTTTACGCCAGGCTGTCGTCAGTTCACAAGACGCAAAACATGCATGTTACCGCCCACACACGCGCTCACTATATATCACACCGCCAATCACATGATAGTATAGCGATTCGAAATCACGTTTAGGGGCGGAGCTTCGCGAGTGGGCTGGTAAACAATCAGTACGTTATAGTTCACATATTAAATTTTTAATAAATTAATTTATCGCTCGCTCATCGTGAAATGTAATAAACATGACACGATATGAAACAACCTTCTGTGCATTCAACATGTACTATGAGGTACATATTATATTAACAATTTGGAAAATAGATTCATAGGTACATAACCCCATTAAATAATGTCGTTAGCTATTTGCACGTGATGATGGAGAAATTCTTACTGACATTTCGACGTAAATAATAGCTAAGTGTGTCACCATGTTATAACGGTTAAATCGATGAAGGTCATGTTAATGGTTGCATAAGTGTCTTGCATATGTCAATATGTGAATATGTATGCTATACTGTAGGACCACCAGAATAATGCACTTATTGCATATCAAGATGAAATGCAGACATGTTAAGCAATTTACCTCAATGTTTACTTTTGTAAAACATACTGTGACTATGGAGCTATCATGATGCAACTGCTAGTGGAAATGACCACCAGATGAATGTACGTGATTGCACGTGAAATACGTCCTGTGGAAGAAACATATTTTATAGAGAATAGTAGGTTAGTGCCGTGAATGGGAAAACAATATCTGGCGAGGCTTAGGAAACGGGATGGGCGATGCTCTGCCGGGCACATCCAGTTTCCATGCCGCGCCAGATATTTTTTCCATTCACGGAACTAACGTACTATTCTATTTATCCCGTCAACACATACAAATGGCTTTAAAATGCAAAGAAATAACCCCAGCAACCGCACATATTCATACGCAGTGAGTAGGTCGTATTGACAGGATATCAAACATGTTTCACGGCATCGTGTTTCACGGCACATACGCACTGCGTTGACGGGATAAATAACATTATCCCGTCAACACAGTGCGTATGTGCCGTGAAACACGGTGCCGTGAAACATTTTTGATATCCAGTCAATACTATTTTTGCATTTTACAGCCATTTGTAGGTGTTGACGGGATAAATAGAATAGTAGGTTAGTGCCGTGAATGGGAAAAACTATCTGGCGCGGCACGGAAACGGGATGTGCTCGGCAGAGCCTCGCTCATCCCGTTTCCTAAGCCTTGCTCCAATACTAAGTGTAACATGTAGCATACGTACGCACGGACATCCAGTTGCAACGCTATATACGTACCGTGAAACTTCTCTAAACCGGACACCCTGGGAGGTGCCCAGGGTGTCCGGTTTAGAGATGTTCCACTGTAAATCAGACATTTAACCATTCTGGGACATACACTTACTTATATATTTTACAATCATGAACATGCATTATTATCTGAGATGCGTTACCAAGAAACATCTCAAAATAGTGTCACATATATTATCTCGATGTCCGGTTTAGAGAGGTTCCACTATACTTGACAATCAGGTTGAAAGTCAGGGGCATACACACATATGTCGCACCAACACAACATTGGTTGATACGCCCCTGCAGTACTATATAATGTATCAAAGTACGGAATGTACTGAAATATGTTACATGTATCTCCACAAAAACTGATTGGTATGTGGGGTAAGTTAACTTTGTAAAACACACTGGACAGTTGTAACTTGCAGGGTCAGTACTGAAACATATGGAAAATCGTCCACCCTCTTTTACTGCTAGTTCCGTACTATCCCGTGAGACACACGAAATGTCTTCATTCGTATCTTCAATACTTTAACTTATAAACGGAGCACAAACGAATGAAAACTATAGAGAATAGTATATGTAATGTTTTAGATACAAAGCAAGACAGACCAAAACGCTATAGGATAAGTTGGCACTATTTTCTTGGTCGTACTCGCCATTTAGGCGTAGCACAACAATGGCTGCCCCCACAGAAATGTGCGTTACACAATATTCTATCTCAAGGGAGATAACATATAATAAAGTAACAGTAACTAAAACGTTTGCAAAATACATACGCTGATCTGACTTATAGTGCATGAGGTATGAGACAAGCCTTGTGATTTTGTACCTTCGAACAGCTGCGTAATAAATTTCCAAAATTTACAACATTTTCCGTAAATGGCGTCAAAATTTGACAAAATATATTCCGACTTTTGACTTTATTTATGAAAAATATGGTAAAGTTTGTAAACGTATTTAATGAAACGCAGGTGTCCGAAGGTACAAAATCACATGGTGTGTATTAATTATTATAAATGTAACGTTGTTAAAAACTTGACTGCAAATAAGCCATTTGACCTTGACATTGGCCATTGTGAAATGATATGCGACAATTGATATATGGCTATTATTGTACATGTACATCAAGTTTCAAGCTTATCCGACTTATGGTCATAAAGAAAATTAAAGGAATTTAACCCTTTGAACCGGAAACCCCGCTATATAGCGGTTTATGCAAACAGTGCAGATCCAGATGAGCCGGCTCGTAACGAGCCGTCTCATCAAGATCTGCACTATTTGCAAGTACATGTACTTTTCATATTTGTTTGAGAACTTAAAAACCCGCTTTTCATAAATGGGCTAGTCTGAAAATCATTTTGTGACGGTTAGATTGGTAGCAAAATTAACATATCAAAATCCATTCCAGTTACATAGGCGTGAAAGGGTTAAGAACGCAGATGTCGTTCTCTGTTACCATAACGCACAGACATACAGGCGTCATTGTAATCACTATATCGAGCTTCAAAGCAGGCAAGCCCGACAATTAATCAATATCTGACTATATTTATGGAACTTGCCAGATTCCTGGAAATTTGTGGCTGACCAAGAAATATTTATATTTATTGATTATTTGATGTGTATGTGGATTTATGCACGAGTTCAATAGCAAGCGATATTGCGCGACTTTATAGGCGCAATATCATGCGCGGAGGAACGAGTGGCATATATCCTCATACAAAGCAAATAACCATTTTTTTCTCGCCCGCGAAAGCGGAAAGCGAGACATAGGTTTGCTTTTCCGGAGTCGGCGGCGGCGGCGTCGGCGGCGGCGGCGGCGTCGTCATCATTCAATGTTAAGTTTTCGTGTTACGGTCATTACTTCAACACCTTATCAGCTACAGTCATCAAACTTTATACATCCCTTTACTATGATATGTAGATGAACATAGGACTATTATATTTTTTCTCGGCCCCCAGGGTCACGGTCAAACTCTATGTTTTTAATACTTTCAATGTTAAGTTTTCGTGTTACGATCATTACTTCAACACCTTATCAGCTACAGTCATCAAACTTTATACATACGTTTACTATGATATGTACATGAATATAGGACTATTAAACAAAATTTGGCGGGTCCCAGGGTCTTCAGGGTCAAGGTCAAACTATATTTGTTAATACATTCAATGTTAAGTTTTCGTGTTACGGTCATTACTTCAACACCTTATCAGCTACAGTCATCAAACGTTATACATACATGTACCTTTACCATATGTAGATGAATATACAACTATTCAATTTATTTGTCTTGGGCCCAGGGTCAATGTCAAGGCGGAACAAGGCGAGACATTTGATTCCGCGGAATTCTTGTATTATATACGGATCTATCTATCTTATAGTTAAGGGTAGGAATCGGCTCGCAGACCTTCCATACACGGGCTTTGAACCCATGAAAGAGGTCAAATTCCGAATTATATAGTGACAACACTCACAATTTATATGCGCCAAAACATATGCAAAACATAAATTAAACAAAAAACAAACACATTAGTGATGCTTTATTAGGAACTACTTTACAAGGTGAAACGTAATTCAAGAACTGACCAATATGAACTCACGAGGTGTCTCTATGGAAACATATTGACGGCTTGCGTTACATCGTGTTTCAACGAGAAAAGACAGTATGTTTATGATAAATCATGCGACTCGCCACCACTTATTAGTGCCAACATTGTGGCTATTGACTTGATCAATAATCAAATAGGAAAGTGTTTATTGTGATGGCGACTTGTGCAGTATTACACATTATTGTTTACCCTAGTTTCTCGACCATTCACAGAACAGCATTTCGTCTCAATTAATCGCATATTGCGACTTCTCCATTTATAATTATAATATGAACACGGAAAATATCGACACAGTGTGTTTTGATATCAGTTTCACCGATGAATTCCTACCGTTTCGAGGCCGAGCCTGATAATGCTGATATTAAAATGCACTAGAGTATTTTCTATATATCAGGGTCACCTGCCGCTCTCAGCAAAGCGGTCAATTTTGGCTATTTAAAACCGTCCTTTGATACCTCAGGCGATAATAGTGTTGAATATGCAGCCCATGCTCAATAAATGTAAATTCATCAATTGAAATTTCCAGACGATCGTAAATTTGCACTTACGAACACTTTAGTCGTAATAAGTTTAGTGAAACGTGCTACAGTGGGGTCAGCGTGTAAGTGCACACACGAACGAACACGACATTAAAGAATCGCCGCAATCAATTAAGGATATCAGCCGTGTATATTATTTTTTTACAATGTTACCCCACCCACCTACCATGTACCATGAACGACTATATTTGTTTACCTCTTCCCTGGAGTGGGTGATGGCCGTATCCTCACTATCCGTGGACCCGAGAGCCGTCCGGTTACCGGGTACCATCGTTTGCTGGACCGAATCCAGACTCGTCACCTCCGTACTATTGCTAGTTTTATTCAAACCGCGAAGTTCCAGGCCGGCAGGGGAGGCTACTCCTGTTTCTTCGTCCGGCGGCCAGGTCCGGTACATATTAAAGCTGTTCCCACCGGCTTGTGTTGTGGACACTGTGTCGGTGGGCACTGGCGAGTCACATGGTATGTGTCCATTTGATATAGCATGAACTTGTATCTGTTTGTTTCTGTTTTTATCAGGTACGTTTCCGTTTAATTTATCGGCTCTATCCGGAACGTTGCCGTTACGTTTATCGTCTGTGTTCGGGAAGTTTCCGTTAACATTGTGCAGGTCGCCGTTTTTAACCACACCATTTCGCAAGGGAGACGATGGATTGGACGAATCCATAACGAGGTTTGCCACTGCTCGAAGTTTTATGGCCTTTTCGTGAACTTTACCTGGAATATACAAGAATGCATAGTATACCCAATACATGTACATGTACAGTTCGTCCGACTGTACGGGCGAGACACTGCCGCCGGCGCTAATCTTGCCATTATGACATTTTATTACAATTTCAACATACTTGAACACTGTGCATGATATCAAGCATATTGATCGGCTGAGCCTGAGCTGTGCTACAGCTCAGCCTCAGACAATCAAAATACTTTATTACGATAGGACATTGACAACAGATGCTCAGAAACGTTGATAAACTGGGCAGGATTAACACAGGCGGTTGTGTAGTATAGCAATACTTCGAGAACGGTTCGTCCGCCCGCACGGGAAACAATCAACAAGCTTTGATACAATTGTCCACGTGTCCGATCGATAATCAGCGAGCTCGCGGATTATCGATCGGACAGGAGGACAATTGTGTTTTAAATTATTTATCACACCCTGTATCCATATGCATGTATATAATGTTACGGGTGTAATACGGAACATGGGTTGATATGAGATATATTTGTCCATATACAAGGTGCATGATCACGTGGTTACAACAACAGCAACAACAACAACACTGACTAAGGTGTTGAAAGCGCGCCCACTCCAAAGTAAGTATTAGTTGATATTTTCCTTAATAGACAACGGATTTGGATGAAACAATGCACACAAACGAGTATTCGTGAGCTGCAGTTGGTGGTCCCTTGAATAAGATAAACACCTTGACACGGTAAAATAACCAATTGCTGCATGTGTATGTTCTTTATTAATAATGTATGATACAGCTTTGACAGTCTTACATCGCTAACATATCAAACACGCCTGAGAACCGATTGCAAAAATCACTCTTCCATGCGTTACATTAAAGAGATGGGGCTAAATTGCTACCCTCGCGAAAGGTATGGAGCGGGGTAGCAATTTCTTTTCCACGACCATCGGTGTGCGGTCCCGAAAAGAAAGCAACTGTACGTAAACTATATATATATAGAAAGTAAAACAACTGCAACGAAAATCCCATAACAACTACGTACATTCTCAAACAACAAATTAGCAGTCCAGTACCAATGTATGATGTGGAATGAAAACAATGCCGGAAGGCCTCGTCCAGTATTCCCGCGACTTTTCCAAGTTTATATCCCCGATAAATTCCACAAAAAGGCCATTCATTCCTTATAATTACAGCATTTGAAATAAATTCATCAAGAAACTTTTCCGTTTTCTTAAGAATTATTTTAACTGCGCCTCACGGTTACGGAAAGTAGTTCGGCTTGGGAGTTTACTGGGATATCAATTTTGGACAGAGACTAGCTACGGGCCAATCAAATGTTAGGGAATTGTGTAAATATTTTTGTGCTGGAATTATTATGTGATAAATCATATAACGTTTAGAATATACAGTGAAACCTCTCTAAACCGGACACCTTGGGGGTCCCCAGGGTGTCCGGCCTAGAGAGATTTCGCTGTAAATCAGGCATTTGATAATTCTGAGCCACAGTTGTGTGCTAAGCTATCACGAACAGACATTGTCACCTGGGATAAATTACAAAGAAATTCATCAAAAATAAGATCACAGGGGGGTGGGGGGGGGGGTGGGGCCGTTTCACTAAACTTCCTACGACTAAAATGTTCGTAAGTGCACATTTAAGATCGTCTGTAAATTTCAATTTATGGATTTACATTTATTGAGCATAGGCTGCATATGCATCCTATGCTCAATAAATGTAAATCCAATAATTATTTACAAAAAAACATTGTTAATGTGAAATTTACAGACTATCATAATTTTGCACTTACGAACATTTTAGTCGTAGGAAGTTTAGTGAAACGGCCCCCTGGTGTTTTATTGGTGCCCGGCATAGAGAGGTGCCACTGTATAAGCCTGTCTCTACTGGTGTCGCGTCATGTTTGCATGTGGTGCCTGCTTGGTAACCATAGCATACCGTTAACGAGTGTAGCGTTGGTTTTTATCAGTAGCCTATTTCACCAACATTGCAAAGTATAATTATCTAGCAAAGAGAAATTTAAAATTTTAGGATAAATTTATTATTTTTTATTATACTGAATTTATTGCATTATCACAGCCAATTTGGCTGTGATAATGTAATAAATTCAGTATGATAATTCTGCATACTTTTAATCATCAAATATATGCAGTTGTTATTTCTATATGAAATAATGCATTTCAGGAAAAATAAATGATTTCTCCCTCAAAGTATACTTTGCTAGAAAAGTATACTTTGCAATTTTTATGAAATCGGCTACTGATGTGTACCAAGGTCCAACATAATATGAGACACGTCATGTGATTTTGCGTAATTTCATGAAGTAAGTTTACAAAATTTACAATATTTTCCGAAAATGGTGTCAAAAGGCGACACAATTTTCAGAATTCCATTGCGCATGTCCTCTGAGAATTTTGTCAACTTCTGACTTTAATGATACAATATATTACAAATTTTGTAAACGTATTTAATGCAATTACGCAGATGTCCGAAAGTACAAAATCGCACTGCGTGTTTCATATGGAGTTGGAATTATAGACAAACTATTAGGTAGTCGATGTGTCCAATTGTGCGAGGCAAACGCCTGCGTTAATCTTGCCCAGTTGTTCAACGCTTATGAAGGTATATTGACAATGCCTTGCAATCAAGCAATTTGATTGTCTCAGCCTGAGCTGTAGCACAGCTCAGGCCCAATATACAATATGTTTTTATTTCTGCAACAACTCTGACGGGCAGGTACCTTCCTTACACGGCGGTACCTGAGACGCAAAGTACGTTTTATGGCCTAATATGTAACATGTTCTAAACACATATACAGTACAATACAATAACGTATAACATATATATTTAGCCCAGTTACCATTGTTTACCTTCACTATTGGGGTCGATTTTAATATTATGTTATTGATTGTCCATAGCGATGAAAGGCTCTGCCGTGCAGGCATGTTTCTAACGCGGCCGTATCTGAGTATCTATGTAAATGTTCGGCCTAATATATTCCAAAACAACGATGTGCGATTTTCATGGAAAATATTTACAGAAACAGTGATAGTGGTATTGAAAGTTATTTACAGAAACAGTGATAGTGGTGATGAAACAGAAACAGTTATATGTTCTTTAAAGGACGTCGCAAGGTTATAACGTTTTCATTTCCTCTGAAAATGTCTTCAACTTTCGACGTCATTTTCAGTTTTTTATAAATGTTTTTCATTGAAAATCGCCCACCTTCTTATGTACAAAATCAGAAGTATATGTCGCGACCACCATTTGAACCGTCTCGTCGAGACGGTTCAAATGAGTGGTCACAACATATACTTTCATTGGGAAATAATAAAAATGTCAAAAAAGGTGATTGATTACGTACGGAGCATGGATTTTTTTTTTATTAATTCGTTCCCACGAAATAACAATTCGTTCCCTCCATTTAACAATTCGTTCCCTCGAAGTAACAATTCGTTCCCACGATATAACAATTCGTTCCCTCGAATTCACAATTCGTTCGCGCGAATTGACAATTCGTTCCCACGAAATAATAATTCGTTCCCTCAATTTAACAATTCGTTCCCTCGAATTCACAATTCGTTCGCGCGAATTGACAATTCGTTCCCACGAAATAACAATTCGTTCCCACAATTTAACAATTCATTCCCTTGAATTAACAATTTGTTCTCACGAAATAACAATTCGTTTCCTCGAATTCACAATTCGTTCCCACGAAATAATAATTCGTTCCCTCAATTTAACAATTTGTTCCCTCGAAATAACAATTCGTTCCCACGAATTGTTAATTGTTAATTCAAGGGAACGAATTGTTATTTCGTGGGTCCGGAACGAATTGTTAAATTGAGGGAATGAATTGTTATTTCATGGGAACGAATTGTTATTTCGTGGGAACGAATTAATAAAAAAAATCCATGTCCCCTGCGGAGCTCAGTAATAACGAGACAACGTATAAATGTGCCCACAGAGGCGTTAGAGACTGAGTAGATGTCGACCGTACGGTAAGATAGATAAGACTGTACATTTGGGGTCATGTCTTGAGTCCACCCGGGGACCGTTTCACTAAACTTCGTAGGACTAAAATGTTCGTAAGTGCAAATTTAGGATCGTCTGGAAATCTCACTTAATGGATTTACATTTATTGAGCTTAGGCTGCATTTGCAGCCTATGCTCAATAAATATAAATCCAATAATTAGTTGCAAGAAAACATTGTTAATGTGAAATTTACAGACTATCAAATTTTGCACTTGCGAACATTTTAGTTGTACGTGGTTTAGTGAAACGGGCCCCAGATGTATTTGGTCCATTTACCTTCACTGATGGGGTCGATGGTGTGGATCATAAGCTGGAGAACCCCGTGTCGGAAATGGTTGGTGCCTGAGTGGAGGATCGGGATACTGCAGCTTCGGTTTGGCCTCTGGAAAACGAGACGGTTCAAATGAGTGGTGACAACATATACTTGTGGAACACGAAATACGTGTCTCTAAATAGAGATTACAAGTTGAAAATACACCATTTTGCTTGTGAAACATTTCGTTGTCTTTATTTGTGACTAGAGACGGTTCAAATGAGTGGTGACAACGTATAATTTGGCCTCCGGAACACGAAGTACGTGTCTCTTAATGGCAATTACAATGTGAGAATAATAAATTTTAGAAAATTATAAATACTTTATTTGCGGTTGGATCTATACGTTGTCACCACCATTTGAACCGTCTCGTCGAGACGGTTCAAATGAGTGGTGACAACGTAAGTATACATTCGCTGAGAAATAAGAAACAACACGGTTCAAATGAGTGCTGACGATGTATACTTTCGCTGAGAAATAAGAAAAGTACGATTCAAGTGAGTGGCAACGTATTTTGTCGCTGAGAAATAAGAACACGTTGAAGAAGGATATATTTCAATATATTCCTACGCCAACAAGCGCACTCCGAATACAAAGGGTTCATAGTAATTACTCTCAATGCTATTAACCCTTTCAACCCTAAGGAACTGGAATGGACTGTTCTATGCTAATGTTCCGACCAATCCAATGGTCACAAAATGATTTTCAGATTCGTCCATTTATGTAAAGGGGTTGTTTTTGTTCTAAGAAATATGAAAATTACTTGCAAAAAGTGCAGATCCTGATGAGACGGCTCGTTACGAGCCGGCTCATCTGGATCTGCACTTTTTGCATAAACCGATATAGCGGGATTTCGGGCTCAAAGGTTTAAATTCAATTCAATTTAGTTCACTTACAACTAAGCGGATTTACAACGTAATCGGAATTATCCAGCGTTTGCGCGGGACGACAACATGTAGCAGGGTTAATCCGACACCCTAGGAGGTCACCCGTACGTTCGTTATACGAGACAAGCCATGTGGTTTTGTTCCCAAGATGTGCGATATATCATCAAAACACATTTACAAACTTTACGGTGTTTTCCGTAAATGACGTAGAAAGTTGACGAAATGTTCAGTGCAAATGCGGAATAGGATTCCGTGAACATTTCGTCAACTTTCGACGTCATTTACATACACAGTTTCTGTAAATATGTTTCATGAAAAGTCGCACATCTTCTTGGCTACAAAATTACTTGACTCATATGTCGCCTGAAAAGTGGTTAGTTACGGAACCCTAACTTGGATTTTGTTTTTATTAATTCGTTCCCACGAAATGACAATTCGTTCCCTTAATTTAACAATATGTTCCCTCGAATTAACAATTCGTTCCCACGATATAACAATTCGTTCGCTCGAATTAACAATTCGTTCCCACGAAATGACAATTCCTTCGCACGATATAACAATTCGTTCGCTCGAATTAACAATTCGTTCCCACGATATAACAATTTGTTACCACGAATTAACAATTCGTTCCCGTGGGAACGAATTGTTATTTCGTGGGAACGAATTGCTAAATTGAGGGAACGAATTGTTAATTCGTGGGCACGAATTGTTAATTCGTGGGAACGAATTGTTAAATTGAGTGAACTAATTGTTATTTCGTGGGAACGAATTGTTATTTCGTGGGAACGAATTAATAAAAAAAGAAATTCTACGTCCCGTACGGGGCTCGGTAGTTAGTCACGCAAATGCCATGGAATATGGAATAAACGAAATGAGTTTCCCGCTATTTTGTACATGCTGCTTCAGTAATGGTGCGTATGACATTTGTGGCCAGTCCATCATCTGATATGATAATACATTGCACACGCATCCAGACGAATACTGATTGTACGTTTGCATTTACTGTTTGTCAGATGAATGGCAGGCGATCCACTAACTGAATAGCATAGCAACGCAACCCAGATCAGAATGCATAGTATCACTGGCTGAAAGGGTCTCCACTGAGAATAATAAAGAGTTAATATGAATACTACTACATGTATATACAGTGGAACCTCTCTAAACCGGGTACATAGAAATATTAGTTGTGCTTAATATTGATAGGTTTCATTGCCGATGTTAATGTCTGTTCATGATCACAAATCACTCACGCGTGTTTTGGGGTAGTCATATGTCTGTTTTACAGTGGAACCTCTCTAAACAGAGGTTTACAGAGTTTCCATTGAAGTTTGGTGGTGTTTGGCTGAAATATAGTTGCGAACAATAATTCGTGCATGCAATCTACTCCCGTACCGTCCGTAGCAGAACGGACGGTACGGGAGTAGATTGGAAGACTTACTGTTCGATACTATAGCTGAAATATCGTTAGAACATTTCGTCTCTTCGTTTCTTGGCTGAATAGAGACGAACATTAAATTAAGAATTAAATTTTGTTTCTACGCCGAATAGTGACGAACATTAAGGTACTTCATTCGGTGTCCATTTGTCCCCATGTCTAATTCACATAAATATGTTTGCGTTATAAAATGAATATTTGAGCGAACGTGTTGTTTAGCCATAAAACTTGGACATGCTTCATGAAACGGACATTACACCGGTCGCAAAATTACACTACAGCCTGCGCTAATCTTGCCAATATTTGTCCATATTTTCATTTAAAAATGCTGAAATATAGTGACTCAAATCAAGCAGCTTGATTGGCTGAGCCTGAGCTGTAATACAGCTCAGGTTCAGACAATCAAACTGCTTGTTTGCCAGTTGAGATTGCCAATAGATGTTGAGAAACGTTGATATCAGTGGTGAGATTAACGCGGACGGTTGCGTAATGGCGTTAGTTCCGTTTCCTCGACAAGCTAGGAATTATTGTATCATACTAATACGGGCTAATACAAAATGAACCCCTAAGGTGAGAAATGACACCGACATAGAAGACTTAGAGTGTATACAAACAAGTTGGAGTGTTTCACCACTGCGCAAAAAATATTAAAGCGTTGAATTGAATTGTGTATCGGCAGACAAACAAAGGATCACTTCAAAAATTAAAATACAATTAGATACGTATTCAGAAACGAGTTAATAACAGGTTTTTGTTAATTAAATCATCAATACTTGTACATACATAATGATATGAATACTTTGGCTTATTTTACATATTTGTGGCTGTGACTGGAGAAATGGGGATTATGGGGTTTGCGATCAGTGTTTCTCCTGATCAAATAGCACACTAATGTAGCCTGATAACGATCTATAGTGCTTGTTAGAAGCACGCAGGCTGTTTCATTGGTGGAATGGCGAACAGTGCAGATCTTAGTCACTTTTCGGATGCACAGACTGATCTGGATCTACAGTGGGGTCAGCGTGTAAGTGCATACACAAACGAACACGACAGGTTGGAAACAATCTGTCGTGTTCGTTCGTGTGTGCACTTACACGCTGACCCCACTGTACACTGGTCGCAGAACCCATAAGCCCCCATTTCTCCAGTCATAGTCACAATTATTATTATCCTGCACTTGATGGTTGGGCTGTATACCGAGTATGAAGACAATCTGCAAACACTGTAGAAGTACGTTGTAGTTCGGCGGACAAGGAAAACAAGAAGAAAAAATATATTTTCAGAGTCGAAAAAGGGGCATAACTCTGGATGTATCAGTGGGACAACGAAATAGGTACGTTACGCACTCCTGCACTTGATGGTAGGATTGTATGCCGAATATGAAGAGAATCGGTCAAAAACTGTAGAAGTAGTTAGCCGGACAAGGACAATTGTCTACTGACAGACAGACAGACAAACGGTCGGACGGATGGGGTAAACACTATATGCCACCGACAACTATCGTTGCGGCGGCATAATAGTTTGTCAACTTTTGACGCCATTTTACGGAAAATAGTGTAAATTTTGTAAACGTATTTCATGAAATTACGCAGATGTCCGAAGGTACAAAATCACACGGCGTGTCTCAAATGGTCATGCAATTTGAATTTTAACTAAGCAAGATAAAATACTATTATGATGAAGAGGTAACTGAAATTTGACATGTAAATTAAAAGCAAAATACAAATAGATGAGCGCAGGATAAACACATAATTGTAAACCAATTTTGAACAATTTAAAAGTAATTGAGGAAATAAAAACAGCTGCCTGACAACATGTATTGACGGCGAAAACAAAAGTAGCTTCGTGCGTCCTCACAGTCAAATACTGTTCGTTTTTCGTAATACGGATACAACATGCATGATCACGTGGTTACAGCAACAACAAAAATAGGTGAACGTGTTGAAATCTCGCCCACTCCAAAGTAAGTATTATTTGATATTTTCTTTAATCTGCAACTGATTTTGATGAAATATGGCGCAGCAAACGCGTCTTCATAAGCTACATTTGGTGGTCCCGGGAGTTCGGCACAACTTATGTCGTTTTGCGAAGAATCGATTTCTGTGTCGCAACAACGACAGAAGTTTGAGCCAAAGTACAGGGACCACCAAATACTGCTTAACAAGACGCGTTTGATGCGCCATATTTAATCAAAATCCGTTACATAATAAGGACAAAATAAAATAATATGTACTTTGGATCGGAGGGCTTCTGGAAGTTTCAGTACTTGTTGTTGTTGTTGTAACCACGTGATCATACACATTGGGATACGAACGATGTGATGAAAAAAACATTTCATTGCGATTAACGGACAATCCTACGCTTACACTGGTCCGAGTCTACACAACAAAACCGTTTGCGCTAATCTTGCAAATATTTGTTAATTTCTTTCTTGTAAAATAATTGAACATTGTGCTTGAAATCAAGCAGCTTGATTGGCTGAGCCTGAGCTGTGCTACAGCCCAGGCTCAGACAATCAAACTGCTTGATTGCGATAGAGGTTCTGGGGGCCGTTTCACTAAACTTCGTGCGACTAAAATGTTCGTAAGTGCAAAATTATCTGTAAATTTCACATTAACAATGTTTTCTTGTAAACAATTGATGGATTTACATTTATTGATCATATGCAGCCTATGCAGCCTATGCTCAATAAATGTAAATACATCAATCGAAATTTCCAGACGATCCTAAATTTGCACTTACGAACATTTTAGTCGTACGAAGTTTAGTGAAACGGGCCCCAGAAACGTTGATAATCTGGGCAATATTGACGGAGGTGTTCGCTTAGTACGCAAATGTGCTCTTTCCAAGCCCGTGTGCATATTCATATTTATTTAACTAAATTACTGACATGTTCATTTTTTAAGCGAAAACGTATTTTTCGCCTTATGCAATCATAAACAAATAGTCATATAATGCATGGGCTAGAAAATATTGGTGTCAGTGTATTTCCTTTTATCGTTGGGTGTACTTATACTGGGTTGAGAGTGTGACCCAAAATATTGCTGCACTGACCGAAATACTAGATTCCGTCGTTACAGCAATTTCAAGACGCGAAACACTTTACTCCGGCGAGGAGTGGACCCCACCAATGATACATGTATGATAGTGTTAACCCTTTCAACCCTAAGGAACTGGAATGGACTGTGCTATGCTAATGTTCCCACCAATCGAATGGTCACAAAATGATTTTCCGATTCGTCCATTTATGAAAAGGGGGTGTTTTTGTTCTAAGAAATATTAAAATTCAAAAACTGCAGATCCTGATGAGACGGCTCGTTACGAGCCGCCTCATCTGGATCTGCACTTTTTGCATAAACCGCTATTGCGGGATTTCGGGTTCACATGGTTAAAGGTACATGCCCACTCAGTAGGCACACACAGTTCTTTATAGGAATTGAATAAGTGTATAATTGTGCGACTATTCCACCAGTTCTAAAAAATACGCGTGCCCGCTATACAGATATAATAATCATTTAGTAATAGTTATTTTACTGATAGTGACTCGCGGTGGTATCAGGCTATTTTCATATGCAAATGACGCATTATTTATCATACTTAAATGCGTCAGCTGAAAAAAATAATATTTTCGACAAATTAAAAAGTATACATCAAAAAATAAATACAGAGAATACATCGTAATGTCCGTTGACATTTTAAGGAAACACGGTTATCGTCCCTGATATCAGTGTGGAAATTTAAGTCTGATATAAAATGTATAATAATGCCAATCAATACGTGGGATAATGGTGACTTAATGTTTATTTTGCCAGAAAATGTCATATCTACATAATATTCCAATATATCTGTCTCCCTATAGTATAACCTGACATGTGGGACCCCAGCTTCGAATGAAACCAGTGTGTACAATGGGGTCAGCGTGTAAGTGCACACACGAACGAACACGACAGGTTGGAACCAACCTGTCGTGTTCGTTCGAGTGTGCACTTACACGCTGACCCCACTGTATAAATATAATAACACCACGCGCCTCCGGGTAGTTTTATGGTGCTTGGCAGACAAGTGGTCATACATTATTCAGTAAACAGAAAACGATTGCTCATCAAAATCTGAGCTGTCATTACATTCAATGCTAACGGTTGATCCTATTGGCTGATTTCATTTAGGACTTTAATTGACTCACGAACAATATCTCCTGCGCTAAACATGTCAATATTTGCCTGTTTCATTAAACACTTGAATGTTGTGTGTGACAAAGAGCAGTTTGATTGGCTGAGCCTGAGCTGTGATTGTGACTTGGCAGTGTCGATATATGTTCAGAAACGTTCATAACCTGGGTAAGATTAACGCAGGCGGTTTTGTACGTGTCCGTCAATGTGCTCTTTCCTGGGGCCCGGTTTCACTAAACTTCGTACGACGTAAGTGCAGATTTAGAATCCGCTGTAAATGTCAATTGATGTATTTACAGGTATTGAGCATAGGCTGCATATGCAGCCTATGCTCAATAAATGCAAATCCAATAATTGTTTACAAGAAATCAGTGTTAATGTGAAATTTACAGACGATCCTAATTTTGCACTTACGAACATCTTAGTCGTACGAAGTTTAGTGAAACGGCCCCCAGGCCCGTGGGTATTTAAGAAATACATTACATGTCGGTCACGTGCGTATTAGCGAAGGACATATCGATGGTCTAGTAACATAAGGTCGTAACTGCTAGGCTAAAGCATAGCAGTTACGACCTTGTGTTACTAGACCATCGATATAATGCAGGATGCTCAAAGCTTTTGAATATGGCATAAATCGAAAAATATGTATATTATTACACGGGAGAAGTCTAAGCTATGTGCACATTGTGGCACAGGTTGAAGTAGCATACCAAGGCCTATACATACATTAAATATACCTATAAGTGAAAAAAAAGTAACTTAAACTTTGTTTTACTCCCTGTTATAATACATTGTGTATTGTGTTCTAACAGGGAGTAAACTTTTGTTCAACTGATCTTCCAACTTATTGATACTTTTAGGTATACTTAATGTATTTATAGACCTTGGTCCGTTAATTCAACAGGTGCATTGTTGAAGTTGTGTACACATTGTAGGAGTTAAAATAGGTGAAACTAAGAAATACTACACAACCGCCTCCGTAAATCTTGCCCAGATTGTCAACGTGTCTCAACATATATTCCCACTGCCAAATCGTAAAGAATCAAGCAATTTGATCGTCCGAGCCTGAGCTGTGGTACAGCTCAGGCTCGGACGATCAAATTGCTTTATTTCAAGCAACTGTTCACGTATTTTTAAGCAAATAAGTTTCAAATATTGGCAAGATTAGCGCAGGCAGTAGTGTAACTATACGTATGCTACAACAACGTGTATGTGCAAATTGTGGGCCTCTGAAACTAAATCAAATTAAGGTAGTAGGTCATAGATAGTACACTTCACTTCAATTATAATTGCTTCATAAGAGTGATGTGATATATGAATATAACATATGTGAATATTGTCTTGTTGCTGTATACTATATGGAGCATTGAGTTGTCATCTCCGAAATAGTTGTATGTACAAGCCATCGGACAGTTTCACCACTTCGTGCGTTTGACACATACAGCAAATAATATGACAGTAAACCAAATAAGATTTGGTGCAATACATAATAGACAGATATGACAACGACAAGCTATACATATTATGCCATCAAACAATACAAAAGACGAGATATCTGAGAATTTCCCATCAATCTCAAAATAAATGTTGATATGTAAACTTTTCAATCTGATGCACAGCCTATGTTAGTGTACACGTTACCCGTAGGTAAAACCATACCAGGGACAATATACTCAGGTAACTGTTTATATGCCACTGGATTTGATAGCTAATAACAGATTACAGTAGTGGGTATATATGATATGCCGTGTGTGGTTTGCCAGGTAAATTTTTAAAGTGATACACTGTGCGATTTTCTGTGTATGAGGTTATGTATAATGGTGGTTCATTTTGTTAAAAACACAGGCACAAACCTGTCCAGAAAACTGACATAATTATTGTATAGTTTGTTGTAATCTAATTGTTAGAAGTCCGTTCTCCTGGCTTTTCTAAATGTGATTAGCTACATTACATAATATGTTCTACTTCACATTTTCAGTTCTTTGTCAAACGGCAGAACAGGTGAAACTGGCTGATGGCTGGAACATACAAAGATGGCCGACTTGGCCACTCCATGTGCCGTATAGGATACAGTAACGAGGTAGTATTCACATATATGTTATACATATATTCTATCACATTTACGAAGCAATTATCTTTGAATCAAACGATGATCAGTAGCCCATTTCACCAACATTGCAAAGTATACTTTCCTAGCAAAGTATACTTTGAGGGAGCAATAATTGATTTTTCCGAAATGCATTATTTCATGCAGAACTAACGATTGCATATATTTGATGATTAAAACTATGCAGAATTATTATACTGAATTTATTACATTATCACAGCCAAAATTGGCTGTGATAATGTAATAAATTCAGTATAATAAAAATTAATAAATTTATTCTAAAATTGAAAATTTCTCCCTCAAAGTATACTTTGCTAGGAAAGTATATTTTGCAATGTTGATGAAATCGGCTACAGGTATAGTATAGAGCAGGTCCTTAACGAGTAAAGCACTCGATCTGTGAAGTTGATCAGGATGAGAAAATGTGTCCAGTTCTCATAATAAATCATTCACGCGCTTTTTATTCATATATCAATTTCTAGTTCGCCCCACTTTCTAGGCCAATCGCATTTAATTCTTTAAACTCCAATATGTGAACAATAACTTATACATATTTAGTCGCAGCAAATATAAGTGGTACAAGCACATTCAAGGTGCATGATCACGTGGTTACAACAACAACAAAGTCGCCCACTCCAAAGTAAGTAGTATTTGATATTTTCCTTAATATGCAACCGATTTTGATGAAATATAACGCAGCAAACGCGTCTTCAAGAGCTGCATTTGATGGTCCATGGAGTTCGGCACAGACTTATGTCCTTTTTGCGAATACATAATAGACTTATGTCGTTCGCAAAAACGACAGAAGTTTGGGCGAAAATACAGAGACCACCAAATGCAGCTCAACAAGACACGTTTGACGCGCTCTTCGTCGTTGTCAATAACGTCACGCCATTGCCCGGCAACGTCGCTGTTCCATGGATTGCGACAAAATGACGTAAAACAAAATGATTCTTAATTGTAACACTATAATTGGCTATTTACATTTTTGAAACTATCAGAACATGAATGTAAATATAAGTAATAAAACCATGGTATGCGAGGACTCCATGCACTTTAAACAGACCAAATGATTTTCATTCTACAGTAAATGCAACAGCACATGGTTTTATTCCTTAAATTCTATCTGTTTTTTTTTTTTACATTTTCACATTGGACGCTCGGATCACGTTATCGACTTAGAAACAAATATCGATTTTCGTCAAACTTCGAGGTTTCGTATGTTGTGCCTCTTTTCTGTTTATTGGTTCACTTTACAAGAATTGGACATCATATACAATAGAGAGCCAAAGCTGAAATAAAACAGAAAACAAATTGGTTCAGACACACTCTACTGTTAATAGAAGCGGAGGGATGCGAATAGGAACATGGGCCGAAATAATGCTGCTGCGAATCGATGGCTGATAGCATTGATTCACACCCGTATTGCTTCAGACCCCCTAGAATAAAGGCCGTTGGGTTGAACTAAGCACTCGGTAGTATTGCAAACCTGGTACGGATGACTGGAGCAACAGCTTAGTATTTCTTGGTGCCCATTGCTCCCCTTGAGGGTCATTTTCTGTAACAACTGATAAATAGACAAAAAGTTTAAATGTTCACGTTGTCACAGTACATGTTTGTAGCTACGGCTATATTCAGAAGTAACACTTACACATATAGTCTATAGCATTATAGTGGGGTCAGCGTGTAAGTGCACACACGAACGAACACGACAGGTTGGTTCCAACCTGTCGTGTTGGTTCGAGTGTGCACTTACACGCTGACCCCACTGTAGGTGGCCAACAATCAGGTGATACATTTGTGGCTGTGACTGGAGAAATGGGGCTTATGGTATTTGTGGATATTCAATCTTCTAGTAAGGATGAAGAGTATACACTGGGGTCAGCGTGTAAGTGCACACACGAACGAACACGACAGGTTGGTTCCAACCTGTCGTGTTCGTTCGTGTGTGCACTTACACACTGACCCCACTGTACATGTACGTTATAAACACTAAATGTGTTTCATTGACTGAATAGCGAACAGGGCAGGCCCTGATCAGGGGCTGATCTGGGGCTACCCTGGTCGCATAACCACCGATAAGCCCAATACATATATACACAGCCACATTTACACAACGCAAACATACTATGGAAACATTGCAACAAAACAAAAATAAATAAACTGCAACAACAACTAAAGGAGCACACACACATATTTTCACACGAATACCAACCACAGTCGGTAGGAAAAAGTAGACTGGACGCCACTTGTCAAAGGAACAACATACACATACGTTTAGTTTATATAATAATTCATGTTCACATGTACACCTGCATATACGTGCATGTTACTGCAGTACATTTGTTTGTTTATTGGGGTTTAACGGCCTATCGACAGGTAAGGTCATTTAAGGCAGGGTCAATGGGCTTAGTACTAAATCCCATATATTATATGTACCTGTACAAGTGCATGTACATGTTCAATTACATGTACAAATGGGGAGAAAATCCCAGAATCAGAACTGAATATTTACAATAATGAACTATATATTCAGCCCTGAGATCATAATAATCCTGATCTGATGTCAGGTCCTCGCCTCACCAGAACCACTTGTACTGCAGTTAAAAACAACAACAATAGCACAAGCGTACATATCCACCTGTGACAATGAATTAGCCTTTGTATATGTGCTCTCAGGCGATTGTGTATACTTGTTGTAAAAATATTAATCATTACATACTATATTTTATAATTCACCCTAGTCTCTATAGGCGAGGAGCTACTTCTCAGAAAGGCTATAATTAAGGAGTTCGCTCAACATCCCCCACATAAAAGGTTTGACCCGTGGATTTGATAGATATATCATTGTGGATCATCGCTAGGTACAGTGTACGCCTGTCATGTGGTGCCATTTCAAAATATGCATATTTTCAAGATGGCGCCCAATTATTTCAATAATATTTATGTTGAAGCACACACACCAACGTAATGTTCTTTCAGGTGAACCTAATGGCAATAACATCATTGGTAGTTAGTTAAGAATGGTTAATGATGGTGTTGATATCATTCTATGTCGTATAAATCCAATATGGCTGCTAAAAAATCCAAAATGGCCGCCATATTATAGTAAAAAACACACATATAGTCATTTACATCTGAATGTGTGAGTTAATCTCAAGGAATTAAGACATTTACCACATTGACCACATTCCAACGTCCATTGACCTCGCCTGGGCCTTAGTCAGATTGTGACCTACAACATTGTTCGTAGTCGAGACAGAAGCTGATTCAAGAGAGATACAACATGTTCCAACCTGGAGTGGATTCAACACAATGATGCAGTCCGATATGCCCTTGGTTACGACAATCGGATATTGTCTTATGATTAATGCATCATCCACTGACTATAGCACTATATACACAGTGCTTAAGACCGTGCAGAAAATTGTGAAAAGTGTTGGACAATCCGAGTGTGTCATAACATTTGACTTACTTATCTACATGAAAGCTAAAGAGATACAATGGCGACGGTCTGACGAATTTGAAGACTTGACAATTCGCATGGGTGGTTTCCACATTGCCCTGAACTATTTGGCTGTACTGGGAAAAATGTTCGACAACTGTGGTCTAGAAGATCTCCTTGTTGAATCTGGGGTATATGCTAGTGGTACCACAGCCGAACTACTCAAAGGAAAGAAGTATAATCGTGGAGTTAGAGCACATAAGTTAGTGACAGAGGCAATGTTCCGGCTGAAAGATGCGAATAACGAACCGGCTCAACATGAAGTTATACGTGCACTCATTGTCGATCTTCAGACATATATCGTCGAAAAGAATGAACTATCCAACTCGTTGGAAATGCTTTCGTCTGTTATGACCCCACTCATTGAACAGTTCCGAGAATTCGAGACAGAAGGGCATGCTGCTTCCCAATTGTTCTCATTTTGGGACATCTATCTTGAAATGGTAAACATGCTGTTAGATTTCATCAGGGCAGAGCGTTCAGGCAATTGGCTGTTACATTTGACAGCAACAGCTGGGATGACACCATACGTCTACGCCATGGATCGGATGAACTACTCCCGATGGCTACCGATATACCTGACATGAACCAGCTGCCAGAGAGACACCCTGAAGTGTACGACAAGTTCGTCAATGGGAACCATGCAGTGAGTAGATCGAAGCAACCATTCGCACGAGTGTGGACCGATATGGCATTGGAGCAAACCATCAACCGAGACAGTAAGAACAGCGGTGGGATAATAGGCATCAGTCAGCGACCGGAAGCTTTAAAACGGTGGTTCCTGACATCGCATGAGCGAGCGGCGACAGCATTGCGAAATATGTGTGGAATCGGAGAGTCTGAACGTGTTGGGACACATAAAGACTGTGTACAGTCAATAATTGAACGTGACGAGTCGGATGTTCAGAAGTTAGTTGAAGTCATTACATCTAAAGCGATGGCTAATCTATTCCAATTTGATAAACTGCAAGCTGATGATAATGACATATCGCCGCTGACGAACATCGCAACAGGACTCGTCGCTTCCCAAAACGTCAGCAACAGCCTTTTGGGTGACAAGACAATAGGAGAGCTAAAACTAATGGAGTTTGTTACCACAAGACTTGAGAACAGTGAAATAAAGTTCTGGGACACACTTAAGAAGACGAAAATCTCAACCTCCGCCAGCATGATAATAAAACGGAAAACTAAGGCTGTGGATGAGAAGATAGTCAGCATATCCGCCGACAGGGCTAAAACGATATCTGTCAACCTGAAGGAGGTATTGAGCTATGAATTATCGGCTGTTCCATATTCACTGGCGCACATGGATAGTACTATGAGAAAGACTGACACGAGTGTGCTGATGAACGTACTGGAAAGCAAAGTTGAGGTAATGCCAAGGCTGCCCGTATCTGAAAGTAGCGTTCCTACCGCTGTCATTGTTGATGGAATGGTTGTGTTGCACATGCTACAGTTTGGCGGAGCTGCGACATTTGGCGAATTGGGTAAAGTGTATTATAATCACATCACAAAGGTGCTTGGTGTAAATGGGTGTAGACGAATTGATGTTGTGTTTGACAGTTATAGAGATATATCTATCAAAGCCGGTGAACGAGTGAAACGCGCATCCGTCTCTGAAGGTCATGAAATTCACATTCACAGCCCATCCACACCAGTACCATGCAGATGGAACAAGTACATTGCAAACGTGGATAATAAGAAGAATCTGTGTAACTTCCTGGCGCAAGTATTGTGGGACCTAGGTGTGGCGAATCTTGAAGAAGGTCATGAGCTAGTCATTGGTGGAGGCTTTGTTGACAATGAACAAGCAATCAGTGTGAAAAAGGGACAAACGGCTGAGATCGATGTGCTGAAATGTGATCATGAAGAAGGTGATACAAGACTGCTATTACACGCGGCGTATGATGCTTCTAGCTATTCACGAATAATAGTTAGCTCGCCAGATACGGATGTAATGGTGCTGTGTATTGCCCATTTCGATGAAATTGCCTGTGATCAACTCTGGTTTAAGTCCGGTACTCGAGACAACCTCCGTTTCATTCCAATTCACATACTTCGTGAAGTACTTGGTGAAGATCTGTGTCACTCACTTCTCGGGTTCCATGCTATAACAGGTTGCGACTCGATATCATCATTCTTTGGAAAGGGCAAGACAATGGCATTTTCTGTCCTTGAAGACAATGATGATCGACAGCTGAGTTTCCAGAAGTTTGGTGAATGTGAAACTGTATCAGAAGAACTACTTGCATCCTGCGACAAAGTCGTTTGTAAACTGTATTCGGGTTCTACAAAGACAGGCATGGGTGTCAACGGGCTGCGATATTGGCTTTTCTGTCAGAAACGACAAACAAATGAAAATCTGCCCCCGACGTCTGATAGCCTCCGCCTTCATGTGGCCAGAGCGAATTACCAAGCATTGATTTGGACAAGGGCCCTTGTAGCGAAACAGGATCTTCCATCACCTCTGGAGAGCGGCTGGGAGAACACGACAGCTGGATTGAGACCAGTCTTTATGGAAGCTGAACCGGCACCCAAAGGCCTAGTGGAGTTGACCTACTGCAACTGCAAGAAAACTGCATGTTCAATGGACTTATGTACTTGTCGGAGAAATGGGTTAGCGTGTACTGAACTGTGTGTCTGTATGGCAGATGAGACATGCCAAAATCCGAACAATACAGAGTGTGTTTCCGATGACGATGAAGACTGATCATTTACCCGGATAATCATAGTGATAGGAATGTACAAAAAGTCAGAATATGCACTGATGAAGCGTTAATTGAGACAGCGCATGCAAACATCTACACACTGACGATTCCATACAGCATAGCTCTAGACCATCATGCTCCTATCTTCCATTTAAGTATGTCATACACCGACTATTAGAAGAATGCTTAGACAGTGTTTCAAAATATAGCAAACAGTACAAGCCCTGATGAGACTGCGCCGATGCACATGAAAATATCTGGCTATGCTGGATGCAAATGGCAATTTGTAGGTTTTCGTATGCGCTGACTCAATACTTTACCGATACAATTAGATATCCATGTTAATAACTATATCATGTTTCAAGGTTACACACAGCCTGTTTCATTTGCGTACAGCTACAAATGAGTGAATTAAAATTCCATTTAAACGACATTTTACTGGATATTTCCTTAAGAAAACAGCAAATCAATGTCATCGCATTGGAACGGTCATTGAGCAGTGTCACTCTCCGGAATGTTACAATGGTAGTTGTGTTAACTCTTTGCACACTGGTGGTAAATATAACAGCATACACATCGGTAGTATTTTTCTTATTTGTCCCTGTCGTCTGATAACTAAATTATAATGAAATTCGAAGACATATTTTCAGGGAGAAATAAGAAAAATATTAGTTAATTGTCGTCTGCTATGTTCATTGCCATTGTGCAAAGACGTAAGCGTACGAGGTAGGATCTTAAATTAATATTAAAATCACAAATATAATAAAAATGTAAGAGCCAGCTTCATGAAAAGCAAATTTTCAGTAAATTTATGGCGGCCATCTTGAAATTATCAGTTCATGAAACGGCACCACATTACAACCGTACACTGTAGCCTAATATGTTACATAGGGTCCCAGGAATACAATAAAAGTGTCAAACCTTTTATGTGGGGGGTGTTGAGCGAAAATATTGTTTTCATGGGCCAGCTGCCCGTCTACTAAGCCGATCGTTGGCCAGTATCGGGGTCCACTTATTTCACATATTATAGGAATGAATGGCCTTTTTGTGGAATTTATCGGGGTATAAACTTGGAAAAGTCGCGGGAATACTGGACGAAGGCCGGAAGGCCTCGTCCAGTATTCCCGCGACTTTTCCAAGTTTATATCCCCGATAAATTCCACAAAAAGGCCATTCATTCCTTATAATTCCAGCATTTTAAATAAATTCATCAAGAACATGTGTTTATTTTCCGTTTTCTTAATAATTATTTTAACTGCGCCTGACGGTTACGGAAAGTAGTTCGGCGTGGGAGTTTACTGGAATATAAATTTTGGACAGAGACGGGCCAATCAAATGTTAGGGAATTGTGTAAATATGTTTGTGCTGGAATTATTGCAATATGTCAAAACAATAAGTTACATATTACCAGATTTAATGACTACCTGTTTGACAGGAAATTTAAGTTATTTATTAATTCGTTCCCACGACTTAACAATTTGTTCCCACGATATAACAATTCGTGGGAACGAATTGTTAAATTGAGGGAACGAATTGTTCATTCGTGGGAACGAATTGTTAAATTGAGGGACGAATTGTTATTTCGTGGGAACGAATTGTTAAATTGAGGGAAAAAATTGCTAAGTCGTGGGAACAAATTGTTAAATTGAGGGAACGAATTAATACCAAAAAAAAATATACGTCCCCTGCGGACCAAATTTCACGAAACAAAAAGAAGGCTCATTCTTAATTTTTCCTTTACTTTAATATTATCGAAAAGAATATTGTTTTTGAATTGTTTAAATAGCCGTCAAATTTGGGGAGCTTTCGTGAAACAGACAGTAGTTTGTGTGGTGTCTGAGCGTTTCCCAGTAGTCCATGTTCATTGCCCATTGGTTCAGAAACGCTTAGCCGTTTTTGTATCACTGCACATGCACAGGGTTTCAGGAAAATCAGATTTGAATTTTTTGTTTCCGTGCGAATGCGCAGAATAATTAGTAGGAAACGCTGAGTCATGAAAACACGGCATTTTCATTTGGATAAAAAAAACAGACAACGGAAAACCTTTCGACGTAACAAAATGGCTAAGTGTTTCAGCGACATTTCGAAGGTGACTAAGGTCAAGGTCGCGTTAATGGTGGCGGGAGTGTGTAACACATGTTCAGGTGATTCAAGTGTCCAAGTATTGAAGCAATCGTTCTCGTAATATTGATAAAATTGCATGTTGGAGAAACTCTTACAAATTTTACGACGGACGGACATAGGAACGCACGGACGTATGGACGGACGTAAGAACTTCAAGAACAACGCAATATGTCGTCTTGCTATCGCATAGGGGGCATAAAAAATAAACAGCAGACGACAAAGTCTAATTTAGCATTGCAAGGGCTAATCAAGTGATCAATAATACTAAGCTCGTACAGGATATGAGGCGGCAAGCCAATGGTGTTTGCACTGAAAACACATTTACAATGAATTATAAGGTCAATGCTGGCAAACTAATTATGTTCGCATTGTTCGTACGAAACTTCCCATAACCGATCACTTATTCTACTGCCGATGTTTTAAACCACGTGACATTTGTACGGAGTCCCGCAGAGGACGTATAATTCTTTTTTTATTAATTCGTTCCCATGAAATAACAATTCGTTTCCTCAATTTTGTGGGAACGAATTAATAAAAAAAATCCAACTGGTGGTAAACTGTGATCTATGTAAACTATGTGGCTGAACGGGGGGATGCCCCTCTAGATCCGCCCCCGAATGTTCAACAATACCTGAATAGCGAGCACCGGATCACCTGATCAGACTGCGCGGTTGATTATGCTGATTATGTACCATAATGGACGCAAATGCAGAAATATCAATTTTGTCAGCCACATATATTGTTATTGCAATTTAAAAAAACTAATATCCCGCCGCAACATGAGTTGGCGACAATAAATGTTTACCATTAGTTAATTTGTTTTGTTCGCAAAAACATGATACCTACGCTCCGGTTTTGGTCTTGGTTCCACACACGAACGATTGCCTATCGTTTACACATCGTTTTGACATCGCTTTCGTTTCATGACTATATGTAGAAAACGATATTTTATTTGGTTTAAATGTGTCACGTTTAAACCAGATATGTTAGCGCTTCATGACACATTTTAGTGTTTTTCAATCATGAAAAGTCATGTAATCAGAGATACATAACAGCGAACACACATCTCACTGTAGTTGTATTTGCGAGCTGTGCGATATAACAAGCCAAACGCGTTCAGGGCCCGGTTGCTCAAAGCTTCTGTTAGCTTAACAGACTGTTAAATCCTTAGCAAATAGCTTAACAGACTGTTAAATCCTTAGCTTTGCTAAGGATTTAACAGTATGTTAAGCTTGCTAAGGATTTAACAGTTTGCTAAGGATTTAACAGTCTGTTAAGCTTGCTAAGGATTTAACAGTTTGCTAAGGATTTAACAGTCTGTAAGCTTGCTAAGGATTTAACAGTCTGTTAAACTTGCTAAGGATTTAACAGTCTGTTAAGCTAACAGAGGTTTTGAGCAACCGGGCCCTGGTTGTCGGATAATTAGGCCTATTCATTCGGTGCGGTAATGCTAATTTCGCGCAAACATTACATAGCAACGTGACTGTCATTCAAGCTTGTTTACACTACAGTGCCGAGACTGGTTTACCAAAGCGTCACACCACACGCTGCGTTAAACAATAACGATTTCTCGCGAGCACAGTCCGATATTTGTTTCCCTCCGCAGACTGGTTGCTAAGATATTTCATGATACAAATTGATCAGTGTTTATGACGGGATTGGAGGCTGGGCAGGGTAATGAACGGCGTAGATACATGACACAGATTGGAGACGTACATAATAATCGCGGACAATTAAAAATGTTGATGACGGCCATTTTATAATTCATCAACGACATAGCTGTCTGGGATTAATTCTCATTCGCCCAAATGACCTATCGCTTAATAAAATCGTTGGCGACGTTTACACTACCGTCTGCGCTAATCTTGCCAATAATTGTCAAATTGAGTGCTTGCGCATTTCCGTTGCCAATGGCTGTTGATAATTCAATCGGTTGATTGCGAATCCACATTGTCAATTGATGTTCTGAAACGTGGATGATCAAATTGGTTGATTGCGAGTTTGCATTGCCAATAGAAGTTCCGTTACGTTGATAATCAAGTTGGTTGATTTCGAGTTTCAATTGCCAATTGACATTTAGAAACGTTGATGATCTGTAGCCGATTTCATAAAAAGTGCAAAGTATACTAATCTAGCAAAGTATACTTTGAGGAAGTAATCATTTATTTTCCCGCAATGCATTATTTCATATAGAACCTACGACTGCAATTATTTGATGATTAAACGTATGCAGAATTATTATACTGAATGTATTGAATTATCACAGCCAAAATGGCTGTGATAATGTAATAAATTCAGTAATTTGGCTGTGATAATGTAATAAATTCAGTATAATAAAAATTAATAAATTGAAAATTTCTCCCTCAAAGTATACTTTGGTAGATAAGTATACTTTGCAATGTTGGTGAAATAGGCTCCTGGGCAAGATTAACTCTGCTGCTGTGTATCTCGAAATTCGCAAGTGCACATCCTCAGCCAAAGGTGATACATACGGATCCCCGCAGGGGACGTATACTTCTTTTTTATTAATTCGTACCAACGAAATAACAATTCGTGGGCACATTAACAATTCGTTTCCTCGAATTAACAATTCGTTCCCACGAATTGCTTTGGCGCCGAGCTGCGCGCGCAATACAAATACAATTCGTGGGAACGAATTGTTAATTCGTGTGAACGAATTGTTAAATTGAGGGAACTAATTGTTAATTTCAGGGAACGAATTGAACGAATTGTTAATTCGAGGGAACGAATTGTTAAATTGAGGGAACGAATCGTTATTTCGTGGGAACGAATTGTTAAATTGAGGGAACGAATTGTTATTTCGTGGGAACGAATCAATACAAAAAAAATCCATGTCCCCTGCGGGGCTCCGTATGATACATACTACTGCATGTATCACACTGTCAATTTGTGACCGAAGTAACCAAATCAACACACTTAAATGTCCGCGAAAGGCAAAATAAATAAATAAACAAATATACAAATGGAACGTGTCTGTGTAAACATTCTTCTTCACGAGAAGCAGTAACCATGGTAACATGCATTGTTATCTGTCCTTGTCCACACTGTATCATACAACAATAATTCCAGCACAAAAATATTTACACAATTCCCTAACATTTTATTGGCCCGTAGCAAGTCTCTGTCCGAAATTTATATCCCAGTAAACTCCCACGCCGAACTACTTTATACAGGTGCGCTGTCAGTGCTGTCAAAATAAACACATTTTCTTGATGAATTTATTTCAAATGCTGGAATTATAAGGAATGAATGGCCTTTTTGTTGAATTTATTGGGGATATAAACATGGAAAATTCGCGGGAATACTGGACGAGGCCTTCCGGCCATCGTCCAGTATTCCCGCGAATTTTCCAAGTTTATACCCCGATAAATTCCACAAAAAGGCCATTCATTCCTATAGTGAAACCTCATTAAACCGGACACCCAGTACTTCGCTTTATTGGTAATTTTGTGGATGTCTTTGTCATTTCCGATGAAAATGTCTGTTCGTCATCTTGCAGTGGTCATATGCATGATTTACAGTGGAACATCTCTA
This sequence comes from Conchocele bisecta, assembly GCA_029237695.1. Lineage (NCBI taxonomy): Eukaryota > Metazoa > Mollusca > Bivalvia > Lucinida > Thyasiridae > Conchocele > Conchocele bisecta. The sequence goes on along the minus strand of CM055276.1, from coordinate 58,251,080 downwards.
AACCGGACACCCTGGGTGTCCCCAGGGTGTTCGGTTTAGAGATGTTCCACTGTATCATAACAATGACATGTATTGGCAGCATATTATTATTTTCCCGATTGGGGACAGTTGCCGTGCATAGAAACATATTTTAGTAGCGCAAAAGTGTGTGTGTGTGTTGGGGCGGGGGGGGGGGGGGGTAACAGCAAACGACTAGATTTAATTCAGCCTTTAGGCCAATCAACACATTTTGTTTCTGCGGGTACATTGTGTGAACATACATCCTCAGTGACGTTGACCTTGGGCGGTCGGACGTTGGTCTTATGCTAAACAAAACACCATACCGGCACACGCATTGTGGCCAAATAGTATCAACATCCTTGTTATTGAAAAATGAAAGGTGTTACTAACGTACGGACGGACATGGAGTAACGCTATATCCCCTCTTGCCTATATGCGAGGTGATTATAAGTAACGTGGGGAAAAACACACACGCACACGTAAAACACGCGTCGCAACCTATTATATATAGACCTAATACGTATTGTAGGATATATGTGCATGCACAAAACATTTACTTTTTCAGTGGAGTTTTGTGTCTAAAGATTACTATACCCCCATATTTCAAATTCAATGTGTATTTTACTTTTACAAATGCATTATAGATGTTCTTCCTTATTAAATAGGGAACAAATTATGAAAAATAAGACAAATTTAAAAGTTCACTTATTTGATCTGCAAAAAGCAAACTCTGCTTTTTGCAGCTCAAATAAGTAAATTTTCAACTTTATTACAGTTCTCACATTGCTGCGAGTATTTTGTACTCCCATATTTTGACAAGCAATACGTATTATGCTAAACTACAGTGGGGTCAGCGTGTAAGTGCACACACGAACGAACACGACAGGTGTGCGTACTTACACGCTGACCCCACTGTTAGTGCGTATTATACGCCAATTCGCACCTTATCTGGAGTGTGTATATGTACGTGTAATGTCTATAAAGCAAATCAAAAGCAAAAACAGCGCGAAACTATAAAGTAAAGCTATATCGTACATGTAATAAGTGACATCAGTATTACGTGTATATGTATACATATACAGTCAAACCTGTGAATAAAGGCCAGCCATGGGAAGGGAAGTGGCCTTTATTCACAGGTGGTCTTTATTCACAGGGTCATTTATATAGTAATTGTGTCATTGGGACAACAAAAATGTGGCCTTTACAGCCAGGTAATTGCTATTCGTAGGTGGTCTTTAACACAGGTTCGACTGTATACATGGACAACAACACGATACCTGTGAAATATACATGTCTACACACAGCAACGATTATATACGTGTACAAAACGTGATATATACACATGTCTACACACGTCAGCGAGTATATACGTGTACACAACGTGAACTATACATATGTCTACACACGACAGCGATTATATACGTGTACAAAACGTGAAATATACACATGTCTACACACAGCAGCGATTATATACGTGTACAAAACGTGAAATATACATATATCTACACACAGCAGCGATTATATACGTGTACAAAACGTGAAATATACACATGTCTACACACAGCAGCGATTATATACGTGTAGCATCTAACTAGGAACTATATGGAATTATATTTGTATGTCTTTCAGTACCAAACTGGATCATATTGAAGTGTTTAATGGTTTCCTTCGCAGTAGACTATTTCACCAACATTGCAAAGTATACTTTTCTAGCAAAGTATACTTTGAGGGAGTAATCATTTATTTTTCAAGAAATGCATTATTTCAAATAGAACTAGTAACAAATGCATATATTTCATGATTAAAAATATGTAGAATTATTATACTGAATTTATTACATTATCACAGCCAAAATGGCTGTGATAATGTAATAAATTCAGTATAATAAAAATTAATAAATTTATTCTAAAATTGAAAATTTCTCCCTCAAAGTATACTTTGCAATGTTGGTGAAATCGGCTACATATATTGCATACATATACACTACCGCCGACGCTAATTTTACCAACATGTATTTTGTTTGTTATTTAAACATACTTGAATATTGTACGTGCAACCAAGCAGTTTGATTGTCTGAGCCTGAACTGTGCTACAGCTCAGGCTCAGACAATCAGATTGCTTGATTGTGAGTTGATTTTGCCTATAGATGTTCAGAAACGTTGATAAACTGAGCACGATTAACGCACGCGGCTGTGTACATCGTACATATGATATACTATAATAGTTAGTTTTGTTCAGTGTAGTACACCACACAGTCACATGTAGGGTTCAAAACTAGATGTGACTGGAGAAATGGGTCCGCATCTACATTTTGGAATACTGTGCCGGGGGTTGGGCGGTTTTGTTGAGTTTTATTAGATATTGCAATGTGTGTAAAGCTAGTGTAAAACAATACTTTCCATTGTGTTTGTGACAAAATATAGACACATAAAGTAATAATTTGGAAATTTATGTTATTACCGAACTCTGTATATAGGTTGATATTCCATAGTTTTAACTAATTCCCTGGGCTTTGACGTGCCTGGGCAATAGTTCAATCATAGTCAAAACTATTCACCCATGGAAATCATGACGTCATGATTTTTTTTGAATATTACGTCATAAAATTCAAGGTAATTTAGTTCGGCCAGTCGATGCGCCCCACACAAAATGTACGTGCATTGTGTCGCATACACTGTTTACAGGTTGAGTAATAAAACAGTTATGTCATGGTCATTCGGGGAAGAGTAAAAAAGTAAAACAATATTGCCCCGGCCTCGGTGCTATGGACGACCCGGTACAGCCTTGCAATAGTACATCGGGTCGTCCACACTATAGTCTGTTTCACGAAAGCTGCCCAAATTTTATGGCTATATAAACAATGCAAAAACAATATTTTTTTCGATATTAAAGCAAAATTTAAGAATGAGCCTTCTTTTTATTTCGTCAAATTTGGTCAAATATTGATTTTATTACGAAAAATTGATTTGTCTATGGGAATTTAACATGGGGGAAAAAGAGGTAAGGCAGTGTGGGAGGAGTCAAAAAACGAAAATTTTTGAAAATTGACTCCGAAACCTGACTAGATAGCTTGGAAATGATTTAACTAAGAAAACAAAAGGTAAATTTTAAAAATCGGTCCAGTATTTCTGAAATTCCAAAAAAATTCCCCATGTTAAATCCCCATAGACATCTTCACTCCGTGAAGATGTCCGTGAAGATGTCTATGGGGATTTAACATGGGGAAATTGTTTTTTCGCAATAAAATCAATATTTGACCAAATTTCACGAAATAAAAAGAAGGCTCATTCTTAATTTTTACTTTAATTTAATATTATCAAAATAAATCTTGTTTTTGAATTGTTTATATAGCCGTAAAATTTGGGCAGGTTTCGTGAAACAGACTATAGTTTGTATGGAAGCATCCTGGTGCCAATGCTAAACTATTTGTATATCCTAATTAGGAGATACCAAGTCCTAATTAGGAGACACGATCTCCTACTTAGGACTAACTATCTCCAAATTAGGACTTAGTATCTCCTAAGTAGGAATTAGTATCTCCTAATTATAGGAGATACAACATTTGTTAGCATTGGAACAGATAGTAAACCTAATTAGGAGATATTAACTACTAATTAGGAGATAATAAGTCCTAATTAGATATACTAAGTCATAATTAGTAGATAATATCTCCTAATTATGAGTTACTATATCCTAATTAGGACTTAGTATCTCCTAATTAGGAGTTAATATCTCCTAATTAGGAAATAACAATAATTTAGCATTGGCACCAGGACGCTTCCACAAGTTTGACTGTTCCCCCGAATGACCATGACATAACTATATACTAGTGACCGGCAGGGATGAAACAACATTATTATGTGATTGACCGTAATAGCTCATCATACATGAAACATTAACTGTTACCTGTTCACATGTTGCTATGGTTAAGTTAACACAGCTGTCAATTAGCAGATAGCGCAATATACAATTAGAATGTAGGTGGGTCGATTTTCTGCCACCATTGCTGGTAATAGACAGAAAGTACATGTAGGTCACATAATAACATAAAGTCCATTGCTCACACATTTCAGTCATGTTGTTATTGTGTAACCTGACTTCAAATAAAAATATTTTCTGTTCTATTCTGTTCTATAGGATCTTACATGAACAAGTTTGGCACTGAAATTATTAACACTGCGTAGATACATACTCTTCTTGTATTGATCTCCTGTGATAATAAAATAAACATGCACATGTTAATGACGTCACATGACAATGGACACAATCGACTTCTGATAATACAAGGTAGACACATGTATGCCGACGTAGTTGTATAATTCACATAGGGACGTTGATACTGAATGTGATTTTGTACCTGCGGACATCCGCGTAATTTCAAGAAATACGTTTACAAAATTTACATTATTTTCAATAAATGGCGTCAGAAGTTGACAAAGTTTTCAGCGTACATGCGGGATTCCAATCCGCATGTACTCTGGAAACTTGGCCAACTTTTGACTTTATTTATGAAAAATATTGTAAATTTTGTAAACGTTTTTAATGAAATTACGCAGATGTCCGAAGATACAAAATCGCATGGCCCGTCTCATTTGGGACTGTGGAGAAGTGGGGCTTATGGGTTTTGCGACCAATGTAGATCCAGATCAGTATGTACATTCGCACAGTCTGATCAGGATATACACAGTTCGCCATTCCATCAATGAAACACCCGCCACGTATTCTAAGAAACGATACAGATCGGTACCCGACGTTTCACTAAACTTCGTACGACTAAAATGTTCGTAAGCGCAAATTTAATATTTGTCTTGAAATTTCAATTGATGGATTTACATTTATTGAGCATAGGCTGCATATGCAGCCTATGCTCAATAAATGTAAATCCAATTATTGTTTACAAGAAAACATTGTTAATGTGATATTTACAGACTATCATAACTTTGCACTTAGTAATATGAACATTTTAGTCGTACGATGTTTAGTGAAACGGCACTCAGTAGTGTACTATTTGATCAGTACTTACAGCTGTCACAACACATATAATCACCATTTTGCCAGTCCAAGCCACATATAAGTGCATAAGTCCATAACACCAGGGGGCTGTTTCACTAAACGTCGTACGACTAAAATGTTCTTAAGTGCCAAATTATGATAGTCTGTAACTTTCACATTAACACTTTTTTCTTGCAAACAATTATGGGATTTACATTTATTGAGCATTATGCAGCATATGCTCAATAAATGTAAATCCATTAATTGAAATTTCGAGACGATCCTAAAGTTGTGCTTACGAAAATTGTCGTACGAAGATTAGTGAAACGGCCCCTTGTATGCTGACGTAGATGATTACAGCACTTTAAGATGGCATGTTGATATGTAATATTACAAAACCGCCTGCGTTAATCTTGCCCAGTATATTAACGTTTCTGAACATCTATCGACAATGCCAACTCGCATTCAAGCAGTTTGATTGTCTGAACCTGAGCTGTGCTACAGCTCAGGCTCAGGCAATCATATAAAATATAAAATATATATAAAATTGCATATAGGTCAGCTTAGCGCAGGCGGTATTGTAGATGTTTGTATATTCATGTGACGTATTGAATGTCAAGTTGCTGCTGAATATGATTATAGAATATAGAAATAGTTCCACAAATGATGTCATAGTAATTCCGATTTTCAGTATATCAACAAGATGTTGTTAGACCACATACACATAGTGCAATAGGAGAATTAACTAGCTAGGTTAAATTAACCGCCTCATCACCTACTTCATTTAATGCACTTATTTCGATTGTATCGCAGATATTAGTAAATTCTGAAACAAACGGGCCAACGGTCATTGGCCTGACACCTTTTGGGCTCTTTTTCGGGTTTTAAATATAAGCTAAATAAAAAAGACATACACAGTTAACCCGAATTACCTGTCTGTAACGCAGAGCGACTTGTAAGTCACTTGCATTACAGAGAGAGAATTCGTGTTAATACAGTGTGCTTATCATGCTTTCAGAACCCGGGACTATTTTAAAAATCTCACATGTTAATCCATTCCTTTCGGAATACACCTTTATTACTGGTATAAAATTTATTAAATATTTTTGCTATTTCTCAATAAAAGTATATCATTTGAACCGTCTCGACGAGACGGTTCAAATTGTGGTAGCGACATATACTTCTGAACGTACAGAAGGCCAAAAAATAGGATTTTCCGCAAACATAATTCGTATCCTCAGCATGAAAAGGGTTAATATAGTAATGGACAATTATATGACTTTCCGAAGACTACCAGAACATTTCAAGAAACAAGAGTGGCCAGGGAAAACATGTTGTTTTTTGTCTTACGATGTAGGAGTAAATCAACCTATGTTTTATTTAATTTTGATTTGTGCAGACCTACATGTTTTACACGTTATGTAAAAGTCAGTTCTACATACATATAATTACAGTAGTGAATAATTTCCAGAATTTGGAGCATTTGGTTATGTTTTAGTGAATAAAGGATAGTATATAGGAGATCAAATACATTGAAATTCAAAAAAATCTCAAAATAAATTTGGAACGCAGTTAATACAACGTGACCACACGACATGCTTGGCGATATTTTAATGAAACTTTCAGGGCATATTCCCAACGAATGTGTAAAATGACTGCGTATCTTACATTGTACATGTAGCTGGTAACATGGATTCTGGAAATACAGTAGAACCCCTCTATACCGGACACCTTGGCGACCCCATTGTCTTTAATTTAGATGGGTTTCACTGTCATTTCCTTCATTGACGTGTCTTTTCATGATTGAAAGTGACAAAACCTGTTCAAGGAGTGCTTAATTACAGTGGAACCTCTCTAAACCGGACACCCTGGGAGGTCCCCAGGGTGTCCGGTTTAGAGAGATAATAGTTCACGTAATATTGAGACAATCCTCGTATAGTTAGCCAATTAAATCCATTCTGTATATGGCCAATGTCCCGCCGGGTATTGATTGTTAGTTCTGTCCAATGTTTTAGAAAGTAGAGCATTGATCAAAGCAATGCACATAGTCATTTGTTTCCATATATGTTACATTAACAAGGTGTATGATCACGTGGTACTAACAACAGCAAGAAGTACGGAAACTTTCAGAATCCATCTGAATCAAAGTACGTATTCTTGTATATTGTCCTTATTACGTGACGGATTGTTATGAAATATGGCGCATCAAACGCGTCTTGTTAAACTGCATTTGGTGGTCTCTGTATTTCGCCCAAACTTGTGTCGTTTTTGCAAAGAATCGATTTCCGTGTCTAACGACACGGAAATCGATTCTTCGCAAAAACGACATAAGTCTGTGCCGAACTCCCTGGACCACCAACTGCAGCTCATGAAGACGCGTTTGCTGTGCCATATTTCATCAAAATCCCTTGCATATTAAGGAAAATATCGAATAATACTTACTTTGGAATGGGCGACTTTGTCGCTGTTGTAACCACGTGAGCATGGACCTTGATTAATGTGCTAAGTGGTCATTCTTTTCTCACATAATTAACTGTACATGTACATGGAAAAGACGTGGACATGCTATACGTGAGTATAAAGAGTACATTGGTAAGATCATCCGCCACATCCAAAATATATCAGGGTGTGTACAATTCGCTTACTACTTAATTCTGTAATTATTTTATATGATAATGATGAGCAACCACACGAGAAAATGCACCAGCATGGGCCCAGACCAGCTTGCACGCAACCATGCATGCATATGCTGTCCGCCTGCAGTTGCAGAGGACTGAAGGTACATTGTGTGTCACGGATGAATTATATAAGTACTCTATAATTATTCTTGTTATTTCAAAACACAATGTTATCCTCCACCGAACAATAGTGCCCGCCATTCCGCCAGTTCGTCCGTGTTGCACACTCTTCTCTGCATAGACCCCACACACTACATGTACATTTCTCAAGGTATTTTCACCAAACTTGGTCAGAAGAATTGTAATATGACGTGTCATAGCCTATATTATCAGAATGCCGCGGTTTGATCAAATGTTTCTATTTCTTTTAGTCATATATCCTGTTTCGTACATTCAGGTTTGCTTTCTTTCAATATCATCACGATCATTAAATGAAATATGGTTAGAATGTACATAGAAACAAAGTGAGCTTTATGCGAGATCAAAGCACATGTCTACCGTTAACGTGCGCTTTATGCGGCGCACGCTGTCACACATACATGTAGCTCATCGCGTGCCGTGCTTTATACGTTGAAAATCAGCGCATAACTCTCATAGCTGTGCTACATGAGGCGCGCGCTGTATACGACGTTACAGCGCAAATAAATTATACACATTGGGTCTGAAATAAAGTACAAATTTGTAATTAAAATAGCCTTTACAAACTCTGCGACATCCCTTTCTGCACAAATCTGAGACCGGATGCCGTTAAATCATAGTTGTTTTAGTCCGCTTAGCTTGTCATCGTGCAGATGCAAGCAATATACCGTGAACCCTCTCTAAACCGAACATCAGTAGCCTATTTCATCAACATTGCAAAGTATACTTTTCTAGCAAAGTATACTTTTCTAGCAAAGTATACTTTGAGGGAGAAATTTTCAATTTTAGGATAAATTTATTAATTTTTATTATAATTAATTTATTACATTATCACAGCCATTTTGGCTGTGATAATGTAATAAATTCAGTATAATAATTCTGCATACTTTTAATCATCAAATATATGCAGTCGTTAGTTCTATATGAAATAATGAATTTCAGGAAAAATAAATGATTACTCCCTCAAAGTATACTTTGCTAGAAAAGTATACTTTGCAATGTTGGTGAAATGGGCTACTGGGAGGACCCCAGAGTGTCCTGTTTAGAGATGTTCCACTGTAAATCAGGCATATGGCCATTCTGATACGTATTTGCGTGCTTTGCAGTCATGAACATACATTAACATCTGAGATAACTCGCCAAGAAAACCATAACAAATAAGTTCACAAATGTTGTCTTGGAGTTCGGTTAAGAGAGGTTCTACTGTATATACAGTAATTATACTTATATATGGTAACCATCCGCTGACCTTTCCCCCATTATAATACACTGGCTCCACCACTGATCGCGGATATACCGGCCGTTAGCTCCGCGGCCTTTCTGAAGACAGGCTGTAATTTCACCCGGATTATTGTCCATAACCAGCATTAAATCAGAGAAGCCACGTGATTTTGTACATAAAAAGATGTGCGATATTTCATGAAAACTGTTTACAACATTTACAATAGTTTCCGTAAATTACGTCGAAACTGGATGAAATTAACTTAGCGAATGCGGAATAGAATTCCGCATTTGCTATGAAAATTTCATCAAGTTATGACTTCATTTACTGAAAATATCACGGTTTCTGTAAATATGTTTTCCAGAAAAACCTCACGTCTTCTTAGGCGCACAATCACATGGCTTGTCTCAAATTGGGAGCCATGTGTAGTAGTGCACCAGCGCAGTTCCAGAAAATCGCTGCGCCATCACTTAAACGGCCATGTAAACCCGAACGTGTTTGTTGCACGTGCAGACGAAAACCCATGTTGATCTATGTATGCATCGTTGTCCTTGTCAACGTGTCCCTTTATCTCATGATCTGTCCGATAATGCATTACCTTTTCACAGCGCCCAGTGGCAATATCGTCAACAAGTTCCGTTAATGACAGCGCGACTTATACTCGCTACATAACCGCATGCGTTTATCTTGCCAAGCTCAGGCCCGTAGCCAAGGGGGGTCGGAGCGGTCGGTTCATTTATGTAGTAATTGAATAATTGGGAAAATAAAAGCGTGGCTGATAGAGACAGGTAATTGCTATTCGGAGGTGGCCTTTGTACGTGTGATCGGGAACGTTCGAGAGACGACGCAATATAAAGACGCATTGATTAAATAATTTACCTGATTCGTTTTTTTGTTTCGAACGAGTCGTTCGTGTGCTGTCCTCATTACATCTGGGAGAAAGTGAACAATATCTTCATTTATTATCTTATATTTAAGGGTAGGAATTGGCTGGAGGACCTTCCAAACCCGGAACAACAATATCCTTGGTGCATAATCTCTTATGGCTATACATGTATATATTGTATTTTAAAGATGGGGTCCCGCACATCAGATTGTATTGTAGCGGTTATCTTTTATTGTTTCAACCATTACCTATGTTATTAATATACACAAATGGTAATTCATTTTTATTACCTGGTACAGTTTTTGGCATTATTTTGCCTTATTTGAATGACGGGGTTTAATATTGTTTACGTCAGGGGAGATAACCGCGTTTTCTCAAAATATTAACAAAAATCAATATTTATTCAACGAAAGACAATATTTATTCGTACAATGCATTTTCAGGTGTACACTAATTATACTTTATAAGATATCGACAGATACATGTAGACAGATACATGTAGACATACATGTAGACAGATACATGTAGACAGATACATGTAGACATACATGTAGACAGATACATGTAGACAGATACATGTAGACATGTGATGTGGCTTAGTGGTACATGTATCCATACTTTTGCAGATCTTTTTTTCACTCAATCTGGACGAGAGTTCGAACCTCACAAAACACAATATGTTTTTGTCGATATTATTGCGGTATTTTTATGATTTGTTGCTGGAGAGGGAAATAGGTGAAACGGTGAGGGTCATCACTACATGACCGCAATATGACATACCCCCAGGTTATTCATGTACTGCAGTTCAAACGATGGACACAAATGAATTTGCATTTAGCTATTAGCTATTATATCTGCAAAGTGAGACAAACCTTCTACATGTAATTAGTGTAATTTTTAATTTAGCTATTAATAGCTATCTTCAAAGTGAGACAAACCTTCTACATGTAATTAATGTAATTTGTAAGGGAAACACATACAAAACATAAAAATATAGTAAAATATAAACAAATAAAAATAGATCTTTATGTATGAAAAACTAAGAGAAATATGGCGTATGGGTTATGAGACAAGTGTATATCCAGATCAGCCTGTGCATTCGCACAATCTGATCAGGATCTGCACTGTTCTTCATTCAATGAATGAAACACCGTCATTCTTCTGACAATACATATAAGCCGTAATCAGGCAACAGGAGTGCGCTATTTGATCAGGAGCTATGTCACAAATCCCATAAACGCCATTTCTCCAGCCACCGCCACATATCATGGCAAATCTACCTCCAGGGGCCGTTTCACTAAACTTCGCACTACTAAATGTTCGTAAGTGCAAATTTATGATCGTCTTACTATTCCAATTGATGGATTTACATTTATTGAGCATAGGCTGCATATGCAGCCTATGCTCAATACATGTAAATCCAATAATTGTTTACAAGAAAACTTTGTTAATGTGAAATTTACAGACTACCATAATTTTGCACTTACGAACATTTTAGTCGTACGCAGTTTAGTGAAACGCACCCCTGGTATGACAGCAAGCCCCCGCAATGTAGCATAATTTAGTGAGTGAGTTATAATTAACTGCTGCCATAGTGAGAGGAATCGTACGAACCCCGCATGGACATGGATTGTTTTATTAATTCGTTCCCACGAAATAACAATTCTTTCCCTCAATTTAACAATTCGTTCCCTCGAATTAACAATTCGTTCTCACGATATAACAATTTGTTCCCTCGAATTAACAATTCTTTCCCATGAAATAACAATTCGTCCCCTCAATTTAACAATTCGTTTCCTCGAATTAACAATTCGTTCCTACAATATAACAATTCGTTGCCTCGAATTAACAATTCGTTCCCACGAAATAACAATTCGTCCCCTCAATTTGAAAATTCGTTCGCCCAATTTGGTTCCCTCGAATTAACAATTCGTTCCCACGATATAACAATTCGCTCCCTCGAATTAACAATTCGTTCCCACGAAATAACAATTCGTCCCCTCAATTTAACAATTCGTTCCCTCGAATTAACAATTCGTTCCTACAATATAACAATTCGTTCCCACGAAATAACAATTCGTCCCCTCAATTTAACAATTCGTTCCCTTGAATTAACCATTCGTTCCTACAATATAACAATTCGTTCCCACGAAATGACAATTCGTTCGCCCAATTTGGTTCCATCGAATTAACAATTCGTTCCCACGATATAAAAATTCGTTCCCTCCGGTGGGAACGAATTGTTATTTCGTGGGAACGAATTGTAAAATTTAGGGAACGAATTGTTAAACTGGGAGAACGAATTGTCATTTCGTGGGAACGAATTAATAAAAGAAAAAAATCTACGTCCACTGCGGGGCTCCATAGAATCGACTCTCATTATACAGTTTCCAATTATAGGTCATGCAACGTTCATGTACGTCAATTAAACCCGGGCGTTTTTATACTTCCGATTGTCATATTTTCCACTGACATGAGATATGTGTTGTTGTTTTTTCCTATTTACGTGCGGCCTGACAAGGTAAGTGGCCTTGGATATCGAGCTTATCAGGCTAAGCGAGGAAACACGTAGGCATGCCAGGGAATTTCTACAGTTTCCGAATATTGACGTCATTCAGGAACGTCACATGACGTCCTTCGACCAATGAAATATGAGTGAAAGTAGATTTGTTACATGACTGCCGTTGTTAGACACCGTTCACAGCCGTGTTCTAGCTTACAGCGAATGGAGCAGATTATCAAAGTACCGAAAGTATTGCATAAATGCTCAAATAGCATGATATTTCCAACGGAAATGTAACAATAACTTTCGACGATGTCCAGCCGTGAATAAAAGTTTGCCGTAGCACTCGGGAGCTGTTTCAACTCACGGCTTACGGCCTTGGGGTTCAAACAGTTCTCTCGGACCACGGCCATGTTTATACACGGTTGGATATTGTCGAACCTTACATTGCCGTCTGCTTTACAATGGAACCCCTCTGAACAGAATACCCTGGGGACCCCATTGTGTCTAATGTAGATGGGTTTCAGTGTAATTTGTGTCGTTTTCCTGTCTGTTCATAACAGAAAATGACAAACATTTGCCATGAGTGCTAAATACAGTGAAATCCCCAGGGTGTCCGGTTTAGAGAGGTTCCACTGTATTATGTTTAGTCTACTTGTTCAACAAAAACGTGGTTTGACAACACTTTAGAACCATTTCCTTTGGAAATGATTCTAAGGTGTTTTTAAACTATGTTTTAATGAGGAAAATGGAAACTAGAGAATAAACAGGTCACGACAAAATGTAATTCAGCATTGTAATGGTTAATTGTAGATTTGTATCATACATTGGTATTTCTGAACTTAATTGTACATATAAGTTGCATATAAAAATTGGGGGTTGGTAAAAAATGTTTATAATACCGAACATTAACTATAGTCGGGCGGAAAAAGGGCAATTATTGGCAAAGATGTTCCCTTTTTGGAGGAAAGCATGAATATTTGTATATAGGGGTTTTAAGGTATGCCGAGTTCAAATAAATGGGGATACATTTGATCCGAGGTACGTAGCCTCCTCAAAATCCAAGATGGCCGCCATCCGCGTTTGGTAAATAAAGAAATGGCAATAACTTGAGATAGATTATTTGGATGTCTATACATATAAGTCCATGTGTCTAGTTCATTGGTAGTGTCTAAACGTAAGTAAGATGTTGCTGGGCCACTGTAATTCAAGATGGCCGCCATTTTACTTCAATAAAAAACAATATTTGCGTTTGCAGCATTATAAACATGCTTTTTTATCAATCGTTGATTACTATATTATATTTTTTAAGTTACACTGGCGTCTATAATGGGAAATTATTTCTGAATTTGGTATAGTAATAACATTGCACAAAAAATACGAAATTTCGCAATTTTTCGTTACATGTATAGAAATAAATCGAAATGATGCCGAGTCAAATTATCTCCCCTACCTGTCACAGTTTCTGATAGCATATACTTGAAAATAATGCATATTTATGGGATGAGATCACATCAAACTGTGCGATTGATTATACAGTGAGGTCAGCGTGTAAGTGCACACACGAACGAACACGACAGGTTGGTTTCAACCTGTCGTGTTCGTTCGTGTGTGCAATTACACGCTGACCCCACTGTATAATTATGTCATTTACTGCGAAAGACCACGCATTGTATATCTGAGACATGATCTGAGACACATTCACTATAATACAACCATACTTGAGACACGCCATGTGATTTTGTACCTGCGGACATCTGCGTAATTTCATGAAATACGTTTACAAAATATTCAATGTTTTCCGTAAATGGCGTCAAAAGTTGACAAAGATTTCATGCGGAATTACATGGCTTGTCTCAATTATTGTTGTACCGTTACACTTTCTCTCTGTCCTATTTCGAGAACCGAACAATGTACGAGTGTCCGTACGTACGATCGAAAACTGAAACTGTATCGGGTGCAATATGTTAATGTCCAATCACACTGGATGAAGGCTGGAACTGTTCTAAAAGAACATATCCCTAATAAATTAAAAATGTTTATTCCTTACTATTATAAGCTAATTCATGTTTTTCATAGTTTTTCCACATCCCAACAGAAGTGTACATGAAAACGTTTCGGCCAAAATCAATGACGCAACGTCCAAATAACAATTTGATGGACAATAAAACGTCTCTGAAAACAAATTAAATGAACAAATAAGTATTTCTTCGAAATATTGTCTTAAATGAAACTCTTCTGTGTCGATGGGTCTTTAAGCACCATTCATTTACATTCCATTCTTCGAAATAGTGTGTATTTTATTTCTCATTTGAAATTTCGAATCCATACACAATTCACACAGTTCTGCAATTTATTCATGGATAAACTCTTGTCAAAAGCCCAAATGTGGATACTACAACCGTGTAGAATCCAAAGGTTAAAGTAACGGACAAAGGTCTATAAATACATTAAATATGCCTAAAAGTATCAATAAGTGAAACACGAATCAGTTAAATATTGTTTTTGCTCCCTGCTATAACGCCATGTGTTATAACAGGGAGTAAGACAAACTATTTAACCTATTTCCTTTCAGTTATTGATACTTTTAGGCATATTTAACATATGTATAGACCGTTGCTTCAACCTGTGGATTGATGGTGTTATATCAGGGAGCAAAACAATATTTAACTGATTCGTTTTTCACTTATTGATACTTTTAGGCATGTTTAATGTACTTATATACCTTGGTCCGTTACTTCTGCATAGTTACTTCCCGCAACTAGTGGGTACGGACGATACGTGAGTATCCTGCAGAGTTACTTCCCGTAACTACAGTGGGGTCAGCGTGTAAGTGCACACACGAACGAACACGAACAGTGGAAATTGGTACCAACTTGTTCGTGTTCGTTCGTGTGTGCACTTACACGCTGACCCCACTGTAGTGGATACGGACGATACGGGAGTAGGCGCACGAACTGCACCTTAACTGATGCATCTAATACGGCTGCTAGACACGCATTGAGCCTTTTATGTTTTCGAGCGAATCGATATAAACGTGATCAACATGTACTGAGCAATGTCATTCAGATAAATAATCGCACGTGCATCGAGTTGTTGAACGCGAGTCTTAGATACATGTATGAATGGAAAATTACAGCAAGTACGTGTGGAGTGAAAGGTGCATGCAATTATAAGGTTCGACCATATCCAACCGTGGGTAAACGTTTGTCGTGGCACGAGGGAACTGTTTGAACCCCAAGGCCGTAGACCGCGGGTTGAAACAGTTCCCGAGTGCCACGGCAAACGTTTACTCACAACGGGACATGGTCGAACGTTATTGTTACATTTCTGTCGGAAATATCGTGTAATTTGAACATATATGCAGTTACGCTCGCTACTTTGATAACCCGTTTCATTCAAACAGCTGATTTACGAAAACATAGTCCGGGGCCGCAGTACACGCCGCGTGATGCAGTCGCATCAATTTCAAAATGTCATTGTTGTCGTTGTGAACTGGTCTGGTGACGCGATAGCGCGTTCTAGTAGCGTCATGAGACACATGGATTAAGTGTTGGCTTGGCCCCGGAATGAGCATTGTCTACAGCCATGGTTAAACAGCACGCGCTGTACGCTTGAACACGACTGTGAGCGGTGTCAAACAACGGCAATCATGTAACAATAGTAATGTATTTGTTATTGTTACATGACTGTTATTGTTCGACACAGCTCACAGCCGTGTTCAAACATACAGCGCGTGTACATTACACCTGTTTGAATGAAACGGGTTATCAAAGTACGGAAAGTATTGTATATATTCTCAAATTGCATGATATTTCCGACAGAAATGTAACAGGCTATACTGCATAGTATATGAAAATGGGTGGATAGGGTGAGCCATTTATGTACCATTTATGGGCCGTTTCACTAAACTTCTTACGACTAAAATGTTCGTAAGTAAACAATTATTGGCTTTACAGTTATCGATTTATGTTCAATAAATGTAAACATATGAAGTGAAATTTCAAGAAGATCCTAAATTTGCACTTACGAACAATTTAGTCCAACGAAGTTTAGTGAAATTTCACATTTACATTGTTGTCTTGTAAACAATTAATGGATTTACATTTATTGAGCATAGGCTGCATGCAGCCTATGATCAATACATGTAAATATATCAGTTATATATATCATGTGCTTAATGTATCCCGACATCGGCCCATTTTGTGCATCCTGAATGTACCCGATTTCAGCTCGCGCATTCCTTATGATGATGTGATGCCAAGGACTAACTGGAAAAAGGCTATGATCGATCATTTTACCTGCTACCAAAGTCTTGTGTCTGCTAATCTTCAGTGTATACGAGACGAGCTGAATTTTCCACCACAAACAATAGCAGATTTGGATAAACTATATGACAATTTAGTACATGTTCTGTGTAACGCTAGTGACCAGTGTATTCCAAAAACAAAGTTTAGAAGTTTCCTGAAACCATACTGGAATTCCACCCACACTGAGCTCCATCGCGGGATGACGTGTAAGCTTTTTTTGGATGGCACGTGACAGACCGAGGGGCCACACACATGTATCCTACCGCGAATATAAGGCATCAAAACGTAACTTCAGACAATATGATAGACAGTGTGCTTCTTTGTTTTGTGATCAGCTGGATGCGGAAATCGACAAAACAGCGGAAATAGACACAAATCAATTCTGGAAACTGATGAAAAGGCGTTGCAAATCTACAACGGAGGCTGGCAGTGAACATAACTTCGACGGTGTAACTGTTCGCGATGCTAACTCAATAGCCACCGGGTGGGGTACATACTTCCGGAACTTATACACTCCGAGCGACATAAATTACACTGATACTGATGATACGATAGTATCCGAGGCCAAAGCCCTGAAGAACATGCACATCATGCCCACTACACATACCAGTATAACAGCAGAGGAACTATATTGTGCTCTGAAAGCTTGTAAGACCGGCAAAGCATGTGGCGAACACATTTTGCACGGTGGTCCGGAACTTCATATATTACTATGTGACCTATACACATATATGTTACAACTTTCGTATATTCCAACAAAAATGAAACGCGGAATAATCGTCACCTTACACACGGGCGGGAAGAAGCACAATGACGACACCGATAGCCATCGTGCAATTATACTGACGTATGCGATCCTGAAACTACTAGAACGAATAATACATACTCGAATTGACGATGAAGCAACTATCAACATTTCAACACAACAGGGTGGGTTCCAAAAAGGTATTGGAGTAAATATGTCATCGTTTCTACTACGTGAGACTGTCCTGTATGCGATTGAACATTCCAGTAAATTGTATGCCTGCTTACTCGATGTTAGAAAAGCCTTCGATACAATGATGTATTAATTCCGGAACGCTGTAGCTTCACAAACAGCCCGTCATTTCTAAAGCTGTTTATTAATATGTACACTGATATGGACAGTTACGTTTTATTAATATGTATACGGATATGGACAGTTACGTTTTATTAATATGTACACTGATATATGGACAGTTACGTTTTATTCAAGGGACATACATCTGCAATATTTCCAGTCCGACAAGGTACGATACAAGGCGGGGTTACCTCCCCTCTCTTCTATATCCTCTATATACATGTAGATAGCCTCCAGCGAGATCTTGAAGCAAGTAACAATGGCTGTGTCGTTTATCAGTCCAGCATTGCCTGTCCCACAGTAGCAGACAACATGTTGTTTTTGTCATTTTCTAAAACAGGCCTTAGTAACTTAATGGACATTTACTACCAATATTCAAGACTGTCACAGTGGAAATACGAGTAGAAATGTGCCGTCATTGTGTTCAATGAATCGGAGACTGACTATCTAACCCGAAATATACAGTGGTTTCTATGCAACAACATGGTCCAGGAATCTAAGGACTACACTCATCTCGGCATTTCAATCAGTGTTAACATGTCGCTGGACATAAATATCCGCGAAGCAACCAGGAAACTGAAAGGCTCCTTCCTTGGAATAGTGAATAGCGGGGTCCCCGAGTATGTTCTTCATCCACTGACTTCTAAAAGAGTGTATCATTCTGTCGTACTGCCGAAAGTATTGTATGGCTGCGAACTGTGGAATCACATGACAGCAAAAGATGTTGGGACTCTTGAACTCGCCCATCGATTCTGTATCAAATATTTGCAGGGCTTATCACAGCGAACGAAATCCGCTGTGACACTCGGTCTAATAGCAGCCAACACTATGGAATCCGAAATAGACGCCATAAAACTACGATTTCTGGGACAACTGTGTTTACTACCCTGTGACTTGCTAATCAAACATGTGTTTGTGAATCGAATGACTAGCTACAGCGGTAATCCAAGTGCGGCGCTAGGATTCATCCCCGATATACAACGCATCCTCAGGAAATATTTCCTAACACACGTACTTCACACATATATTGACACAGGCAAGTTCTTAACGAAATTTGAATGGAAACGGCTATTGACAACGAAAATAAATGAACGTGAAATGAGCACGCGTCACAATCATATATCTGCATGTGCGGCTCTGTGCTTAGTGATATAGTGGCATTTACATGTACTGCAATTACATCACATTGTGGTGTAAACGGTATATGATTCGCAAATATGGGTAATAACGATCATTTATAATGAACAAGGTACACTGATGTGACCTATGCCATCATCTTGGCTGAGACTCGGAAGTTATGGAATGGCACAGGTGTGTTATACCCTGTGATGTTAGACTTATTTCAATTCCGCACCTGTACATCCCTCTAACGTACCGCAGGTTAATGTATATTGTTTGACATTGGGTTCCATACTTTTTTCACGTCTTGTCTTGCTATTTTCTGTCATTCATGTGTTTCTTGTGTTTACTTTGTAAATATGTTCCTATGCTCTCCGATGTGGAGGAAATAAAAAAGTATTATTTATTGATGCCGCCAACTGGAGCGTATAACCATACACGGTCTGAATATGGCTTCCATTCAGCGATTCAATCGACATACTTCCATTGATCCATTAGTACAGTGAGAGCCGGGATTCGTTCCTGGCTCCACAAACGAACGATTACCTAGCGTTTACGCATATTTTTTGACATCGTTTTAGTTTTAATAATTAGAAAACGATGTTTTCGTCGTTTTAAACGTGTCACGTTTAAACCAACGAAAACATCATTTTCTAATTAAAAACAAAGCGTTGCGTTGAAAGACACGAGAGGCGTTTAACCCATTCAACCCTAAGGAACGGAAATGGACTGTGATATGCTAATGTTCCGACCAATCCCATGGTCACAAAATGATTTTCAGATTCGTCCATTTATGAAAAGGGAGTGTTTTTGTTCTCAAAAATATTAAAATTACTTTCAAAAAGTGCAGATCCTGATGAGACGGCTCATTACGAGCCGGCTCATCTCGATCTGCACTTTTTGCATAAACCGATATAGCGGGATTTCGGGTTCAAATGGTTAAATAGCTGAAAGCCGGGAATTTAAACGAAACGAGTAGTTTTTTATACGTACACAAGAAACACACGGTAACCGTTTCTATGCACATAGTTTTCCATTAGTATTCGTTTGAAAACCTTCAATACTGCAATACAATAATTTGAAATCTTCGCTGTAGTTCAATTGATCGATTAGTACTTGAGCACCGATCATTGAAAAACTCGGCAACAACACGTGGCAATCCCTTTCCCAGGTGTAGGTGCAAATGAAAGGTTGATCACGGGATGGGCTTTCCGGTATGCATGTTGATACGTATGCTCAGCTTTAATTATCAGTCAAACTACATATAAGTAATAACTGTGCTATTATTAAACTGGACTTCCACCTCCCAGCTTCCAGCTTATACGTCATTACCCCACGTATTGATTGGCATTATTATACATTTTATATCAGACGTGACTTTTCACACTGATATCAGGGGCGATAACCGTGAATCCTTAAAATGTTAACGGACATTACTATTTATTATCTGTATTTATAGTTTGATGTGAAATGATCATACTTTATAATCTGTCGAAAATAATATTTTTTCAGGTGACGCATTTAATTAGTATAAATAATTAAAAAATAGCATGCCTCATTTGCATATCAAAATAGCCTGATACCACCGCGTCACTATCATTAAAATATTTATTACTAAATTATTATATCTGTATATCGGGCACTTGTAATTTTTAGAACTGGTGGAATGGTGACACAATTATACACTTATTTAATTCCTATAAAGAACATGTTGTGCCTAATGAGTGGGCATGTACCTTTAACTATCACTAAATTAACGATGACTAAACTATTGTAAATTTTGTAAATGTATTTCATGAAATTACGCGGATGTCCGAGGAATACAATTTACTTTGTATTTAAAATATGTATTGATCACTCGTAGCCTAGCATACGTTTAAGTAATACATGTACCCGTATGTTGGAAAATGCGGGAAATATACTTCCACACATGTACACATTGTACGTATTAAGTCTCTGAATAAATGTATGTCTCATATGAGACACGCCATGTGATTGTATACTTAATGGCAGCATATGTCCTTACTGAGTATACAATCATATGTCCTTACTGAGTATACAATCATATGTCCTTACTGAGTATACCATCACATGACGTGTCTCATATGCGATATCCAATGAAACATATTTACAAAATTTACGATATTTTCCGTAATTGACGTCGATAGTTGACACAATTTTCATTCTGAAATTTGATATGAAAATGTGGTCATATTTCGACGTCATTTACAGAATATATCACAGTTTCTGTAAAAGATATTTCATGATAATTCCAGCACAAAAATATTTACACAATTCCCTAACATTTGATTGGTCCGTAGCAAGTCTCTGTCCAAAATTTATATCCCAGTAAACTCCAATGCCGAACTACTTTCCGTAACCGTCAGGCGCAGTTAAAATAATTCTTAAGAAAACGGAAAATAAACACATTTTCTTGATGAATTTATTTCAAATGCTGGAATTATAAGGAATTAATGGCCTTTTTGTGGAATTTATCGGGGATATAAACTTGGAAAAGTCGCGGGAATACTGGACGAAGGCCGGAAGGCCTCGTCCAGTATTCCCGCGACTTTTCCAAGTTTATACCCCGATAAATTCCACAAAAATGCCATTCATTCCCGTATAAACAATCTCACATGTTCTTAGGTACAAAATCACATGGCGTGTCCCATATATATGAAAGTTAGCATGGAGATGACGCGTGAAAACCGCGTGAAAACCGCGTGAAAGTCGTGACATACGACATCGCATAACGAACGCAACACTTAAGGAGTAGCCCATGGTTGTATTACTTCTGTTTACACTGCATTTTCCGATAGTTTCAAAAATGTAAATAGAGAATAGTAGGTTAGTGCCGTGAATGGGAAAAAAATATCTGGCAAGGCTCAGGAAACGGGATGGGCGAGGCTATGCCGAGCACATCCCGTTTCCGTGCCGCGCCAGATAGTTTTTCCCATTCACGGCACTAACCTACTATTCTATTTATCCCGTCAACACCAACAAATGGCTGTAAAATACAAAAATTGTATTGACTGGATATCAAAAATGTTTCACGGCACCGTGTTTCACGGCACATACGCACTGTGTTGACGGGATAAAACTAAATATGGCGTTAAAATTAAGAATAATCTTGCTATACGTCATTTTGTCGCAATTCCTGGAACAGCAACGTTGCCGGTATATAGCGTGTCGTGAACATCAATGACGTCAAACGAACTTTAACCCATCATCAACATCGCGCGACGTCACGTGTGTCTAATATATTGGGATGTAAACGCAATACGTCGAATGGGCATTTCCATTATGAACTTGTGGAAGGTGTAAATATATAGTTATAGGCTTCTGTCGTTTCTGCTTCTGCCGTATACAGGCCTCCTTCAAATGTTTGAAGATTTTGCCCTGTATTTTATTTCATATACAAATACAATTGAGATTCCCGGTAATCATCCAATACCCATTTACATCTGGGTGGACTGAAGCAGTGTGGATAAAGTGTCTTGCTCAAGAACACAACGCAGGCGTCCGGTGAGGCTCGAAGCCACGACCGCAAGGTCAGTAGTACAACGCCTCAGACCGCTCGACCACGCGCTCTATGAAATGGAGTGTGTATAAGGTCTACACAACTGCCCGCGTTAATCTTTTCCAGATTATCGACGTCTCTGAACCTCTCTTGGCAATGCCAACTGGCAATCAAACAATTTGATTGTCTGAGCCAGGGCTGTACCACAGATCAGGCTCAGCCAATCAAACTGTTTTATTTCACGCACACTATTGATATGTTCAAGTATTTTGAAATAAAGAAATCGACTTATATTGGCAAGATTAGCGCGGGCTATAGGGTACTTGACCATTCCAATTATATGTATCTAATTAGTGTGCCGTGCATAAGAGATGCTTATAATACAGCGAGAATTTGTTGAAGGTTCTCAACCGAAACAAATGAAAACTCATGGAATACGCAGTGACCGTTCTGTACAACGATATACATAGCAACGAGTCCCGTTTATTTGTTTTGTACGATTAAACGATGTTTTAGACGCCAATTGTATTTTTAAGCGCATTGTTTTGACGTTCTTTGGTTATAATTAGAAAATGATGTGTTCGTTGGTTTAAACGTGACACGTTTAATCCAAAGAAAACATCGTTTTGCAAGTATAAAAACGATAACGATGTCAAAACGATGTGTAAACGATGTACAATCGTTCGTTTGTGGAACCAGGAACAAATCCGGAGCATATGTACCGAGTGCATGAGTTAATTCGAGCGTGAGGGATGATATGACGTACTTCCTAGATATAGCGTTACGTTCCTTACAATGTACATGTACGCTTGAAAATACCATTAACAGGTACATGCCCACTAAATAGACACAACATGTTCTGTATGTCGGAGACATCATCTGAGAATTTGCTTAGCAAAATAAACATTCATTCACCATTACCCCACGCATTGATTGGCATTATTATACATTTTATATTAGACGTAAAATTTCCACACTGACATCAGGGGCGATAACCGTATTTCATAAAAATGTTAACTGGCATTACTATTTATTTTCTGTATTTATGTTTGGATGTGTAATGATCATACTTTATAATCTGTCATTACTATTATTTTTTCAGATGACGCATTTAATTAGTATAAATAGCTAGAAAAATATCATGCCTCACTTGCATATGAAAATAGCCTGATACTACCGCGCGTCACTATCAGTAAAATAAATATTACTAAATGATTGTATCTGTATAGCGGGCACTTGTAATATTTAGAACTGGTGGAATAGTAACACAATTATAAACTTATTTAATTCCTATAAAGAACAGTTTGTGCCTACTGAGTAGGCATGTAACATTAAGCATTGTACAAAATGCTCTGCGGCTCGGGTTGAACCAGGAAATCCATTGTAAATAATACTTTAACGAACAGAATGCAAGTTCGATGCCTTCTCCCGCAGACATTTCCGCATTTCTATAAATTATTCGCGATTGCATTCGGATAATGAACGGAAATTGGATTTATCCCGTCAACACAGTGCGTATGTGCCGTGAAACACGGTGCCGTGAAACATTTTTGATATCCAGTCAATACTATTTTTGCATTTTACAGCCATTTGTAGGTGTTGACGGGATAAATAGAATAGTAGGTTAGTGCCGTGAATGTGAACAAATATCTCGGCAGAGCCTCGCCCATCCCGTTTCCTGAGCCTTGCCAGATATTTTTTCCCATTCACGGCACTAACCTACTATTCTCTATCTATTTTCCTTATTTCTGAACCAAAGTATATGTTGTGACCACTCATTTGAACCGTCTCGGCGAGACGGTTCAAATGAGTGGTCACAACATATACTTCTGATGAGAAATAAAGAAATTCTTGAGCCTTGCCGGATATTTTTTCCCATTCTATTCTCTATGTATTAGCGGAAGAATGGAGCTATACTGCAGCCTACGCTAATGTTACAAATATGTCATTTATTTTAACATATTTGAATATTCTGCTTGAAGTCAAGCAGCTTGATAGGATCAGACTATCAAATTGCTTCATTGCGAGTTGGTATTACGAATATACGTTTTTAAACAGGGCACGATTAACGCAGGTGGTAGTGCGGAAGAATGGCGCTGTCGACGGTATACCAAGTCTGCTAGTGAGTATAATAGACCAGGGGGCCGTTTCACTAAACTTCGTACGACTAAAATGTTCGTACGTGCAGATTTAGAATAGTCTGTAAATTTCAATTGACGGATTTACATTTCTTGAGCATAGGCTGCATATGCAGCCTATGCTCAATACATTTAAATCCAATAATTATTTACAAGAACACATTGCTAATGTGAAATTTACAGACTATTATAATTTTGCACTTACGAACATTTAGTCGTACGAAGTTTAGTGAAACGGCGCCCTGCAGCATATTTCACCTCAATTGCTAAGCAAACTCTAGATATCATCTAGCCAAGTATACTTTGAGGGAGTAATACTTTATTTTTCCCCAAAATGCATTATTTCATATTGAACTAACGACGGAATATATTTGATCATTAAAAGTATGCAGAATTATTAAACTGGAGTTATTATATTCTCACAGCCAAAATAAAATGGCTGTGATAATGTAATAAATTCAGTATAATAAAAAATAAAAAAAATATCCTTAAATTGACAATTTCTCCCTCAACGTGCACTTAGCAAGATAAGCATAGTTTGCACTTTTGTTAAAATATGCTACAGTCTAAAAAACAGGCCCCGGAACATGGACAGTCACGACTAAATTCATTAAGAACTATTTCCGGGACATCATTCATGGTGCATGTAAAATTGGCGGAAATGTCGGTTTAACGCCATGCAGTTTACATCTTACAAAACTACGGTACATGTGCATAACCGCCTGCGTTAATATTTGTATTGACGTTTCTGAACACATATTTGCAATACCAACTTGGATCAAGCAATTTGATTGTCTGAGCCTGAGCTGTAGCACAGCTCAGGCTCAGCCAATCAAGCTGCTTGATTTAAAGCACAATATTCAAGTATGTTGAAATAACAAAACTGACATATTGGTAAGATGAACGCATTTGTTTTTTACGGAGCCCCACAGGGGACGTAGAATTCTTTTTTATTAATTCGTTCCCACGAAATAACAATTCGTTCCCTCAATTTAACAATTCGTTCACTCGAATTAACAATTCGCTCCCACGAATTAACAATTCTTTCCCGTACAAACTCACATGGCGTGTCTTTTTTGTGGCTGTGACTGGAGAAATGGGGTTTATGGGTGTTGCGACCAGTGTAGATCCGGATCAGCCTGTGCATCCGCACAGTCTGATCAGGATCTGCACTGCTCGCCATTCCACCAAGAAAACACCCGTCATTATTATAACAAGCAATATATATCGTTATTAGGCTACATGAGTGTTCTATTTGATCAGGAAGTACACTGGTCTGAAATCCCATAAGCTCCATTTCTCCAGTCACAGCCATATTTAAGGACAACGTTTAATGAAATTCTTAGGAGAGGCGACAGTCTAGATTTAGTTGAATGTTGATAAACATCTAGTAAACAACGACTGACGCGGATGCGTCAACGGTCTATTAACCAATCACAATACCGCACGGAATTGCGATAACTATCGATACAATTATAATTGATTTATCAGTAATGTACCAGTAAACGGACTGTTCAATGCAGTTTATTTCGCTGCAATGTGTATGCGATTGTCTTGTCCTCACGAAACCGGGACTCACTTGTCTAATTGACGGCTCCTGGGGGCCGTTGCCAGGGGCCCGTTTCACTAAACTTCGTAAGATTAAAATGTTCGTAAGTCAAACTTTAGGATCGCCTGCAAATTTCAATTGATGGCTCTACATTTATTGAGCATAGGCTGCATATGCAGCCTATGCTCCATAAATGTAAATCCAATACTTGTTTGCAAGAAAACATTGTTAATGTGAAATTCAAAGACTATCATAAGTTTGCACTTACGAACATTTTAGTCGTACGAAGTTTAGTGAAACGGCCCCCAGCGCTCCAGATAAGGTGCGTATTGGCGTATTATTTTAGCTGAATACGCATTGATTATCAAAAGCGGGAGTACAAAATACGCACAGCAATGTGAAAATACGCATTGATTTTCAAATTTAGTAGTGGAAATACTGTCATAAAGTTGAAAATTCACTTAGTTGAGCTGCAAAAAGCAAACAGTGTTTGCTTTGTGCAGCTTAAATAAGTGAATGTTTAAATTTGTTATATGTTTTATCATTTGTTCCTTATTTGGTAATGAAGAAAATCAATAATCCATTTGTGAAAGTAAAATATGCAATGATTTTGAAATCAGGGGGTATAGTACGCTCTACACACAAAGCTTATCTGGAGCTCTGCGTTGCAATTAACTTCGTACGACTAAAATGTTCGTAAGTGCATATCTAGTCTGTAAATTTATTTATTGAGCATATGCTGCATATGCATATTTGTTGACATGGAGGTTACACGTAGAGCTACGACTTCCATGGTCAATGCCAGTTAGACAGTGTGAATACTACGCGCACATTAAGCCTTGCAGCCAATGGCTGCCCCTAAAACATTACAATATTATTACAATAATGCAAACTGTTTGTTCTTCGTCGTCAAGTTATATTTAGTCGTATATGACAGAAGCCATTTGGTTTTGCGCCTAAGATATGCGAAATCGCATACATAATATTTACAAACGTTTTGATAAATAACGCCGATAGTTGATGAAATGTTCAGAGTAAATTCGGAATAGAATGAAAATTTCGTCAATGTTCGACGTCATTTAAATAAAATACCGCAGTTCCTGTAAATTTGTTTCATGAAAAACACACATCTTCTTACTAGGTACAACATGAACCTCAGCAATATATAGTATTACACACGCCATCATGTAACAGTGCCCTCCCTGTAGTTGGCACTTTGTGTTCATAAGTATCCTCCATTAGTGTAATACTCATTGGCAAACAATTGTAATATAATATATGGTCAATACTGTATAATAATTATATATATAGAAAGTGTACATGTAAATTATATTATCAATTTTGATTGGTACCAGGGTTGGCAATTTCCCGGGAAATAAGAGTATTTCCCAGGACGGCGGGAAATACCGGGAAATACTGGGAAATACCGGGAAATATGAATCTTGGTGGTCTTTTTCATTCCAAAATGTCAAGATGAGTCTCTATATTCCCCTATATCTACTATGGTTTATATCTGTGTAGACTGATAAGCCTATAGGTAAAACATTCTGCAATAAAAAAAGAAATAAGTTTATTTAGAGAAAAAAAACATCATTATTTTCTAGACAATTTTCTTCCCTATATACAAGTCTATGTAGTATTTGCCAACTGTCTATTGTATTGTATATGAGAACACCCCTCATTACTATAGTAACCTGCCACTAATAAAAGCTGCTTTTGGAATTTTGAGAAAATCCCTGTTGATAACAGGGATAATCCATGTACAGTGTAAGTGTAATTGTTTTACAACTTGACATGACCATATACAGACCACCTGGGTTCTTATTATACAGTACGACACAAAAGGTGTGAGAGAAGGCTGACAATTAACAGCCTGTTGTCATAGTCTGATGGTTTATTAAAGTATATTAAAGTCTCATCAATGTACATGCAAATAAGTAGACATTAGTAGGCTTTTGGCTAATTTTAACGATTTTACGTACCATCGTGGCCCATATTCTTCACATTAAATAAATATCATAATAATAATGCAAATAAGTAATACAAATGCAAAGCATAAAACAACAGTACATTGTCAGTCATATAAGACTTGTAAGAGACTATGTGTATGCACATCATGCATGCTAAGATCATTTATTCTCATTTCTTGATACTGAACATTAGTGTGGGAGAAGGTTGACAATTAACAGCCTGTTGTATAAACATAGTCTGATCATGATGACATTATCCTTGTGAATTGTATTTAGCAGACACTCAGATGCTTCCTATAAAATGAAAAAGTAATTTACAAAAAAATAATACATGTACAACCAAAATATAAATGTCATGGTTGCCAAATATTCCACCTGATCAGTACCCCTAGTTGGGAATGAAACAGATCTAGACATTGTAATTAACCCCTATATCTAATTATTAAGTTGTTGATTGTTTAATTAAATATTACTGAGCTTAAAACTTAATTTAAATAACTTTAATTATCAAATAATAACATCAATTCGATTCATTTCCCGGTATTTCCCGGTATTTCCCACTTTGGGGAGTATTTCCCGGGACGGGAAATACCGGTATTTCCCGCCGGGAATTCCAGCCCCCGGTATTTCCCGGCCAACCCTGATTGGTACATGTATCGCGATTGTGTCATCCTAGTATTGTGTTATACAGTGGGGTCAGCGTGTAAGTGCACACACGAACGAACACGACAGGTTGGTTCCAACCTGTCGTGTTCATTCGTGTGTGCACTTACACGCTGACCCCACTGTATACCTGTTGTCATGTCATGTGACCAGAGTGGCTAAACGAGTATTAGTAATATTGTATAATACATGTCATATTGAATCATCGCTCATGTGAGATACCCTGTATAACTACCAAGTATGTCAGCACGGTCTGTGGGGATTTGATATTATCATATACATGTATTAACTCTTTTCATGTTGATGATACGCCATTATGTTTGCGGAAAATCCTAAATAGTTTCCTTCTATGCGCTCAGAAGTATATGTCGCGACCACCATTTGAACCGTCTCGTCGAGACGGTTCAAATGAGTGGTCACAACATATACTTTCATTGAGAACTAACACAAATAAAAATGAAATATGTAATAAATTTCATACCCGTAAAGGTGTATTCCGAAAGGAATCGGTTAATTACCTCTTCCTAATGAAAGATACCGTCTCAAAAGTAACATGGAATAATTCCTACACTACCTCCGGCGCTAATCTCACCAAAATGCCATGTTTTTGTTATTTCAACATACTTGAATATTGCGCTTGCACAAGCACATTGACTGGCTGAGCCTGAGCTGTGCTACAGCTCAGGCTCAGACAGTCAAACTGTTTGATTGCGAGTTGGCATTACCAACAGATGTGCAGAGACGTTAATAAACTGGATACGATTAACGCAGGCGGTTGTGTACCGGTTTTATCCCGTCAACACAGTGCGTATGTGGCGTGAAACACGGTGCCGTGAAACATTTTTGATATCCAGTCAATACTATTTTGGCATTTTACAGCCATTTGTAGGTGTTGACGGGATAAATAGAATAGTAGGTTAGTGCCGTGAATAGGAACAAATATCTGGCGCGGCACGGAAACGGGATGTGCTCGGCAGAGCCTCGCCCATCCCGTTTTCTGAGCCTTGCCAGATATTTTTTCCCATTCACGGCACTAACCTACTATTCTCTATTTATAGGGATTGAAGGTTAAAAGATATGTCCATACATACCGCATTCAGTAGATTATCATTGCTGTGTATCCGTGTTTTCCGTCTTTGAATTTTCCGTTTCACGAAACCCTCGATCTTTTCATTAAATTTCATAAAAGTCACATAGAAAATATAACATATCAATAATCCCAGTGCCTCAGGCCACTCTATGACCTCGTCTTGAAAGAAAACAATGAGTAAAATCAACGAAATACTGTAGAACGTCACGTCCCGAAATAACGGCCACCACGTGAGGTCTAAAACTGTTTTGCTAACAATAGCACACATGCCAATTACGAATAATATATTAAAAACAGCAGAACCCACGATAGTACCAATACCGACGTTATTCCTTGCAAAGAAGACTCCGATAAGGCTCGTGAAGAGCTCCGGGGCACTCCCACCCGCGGCCATAAACGTCGCCCCGGCAACGTCCTCTGATATGTTTAGGCGCTCAATGATCACACTTAAGGACGGGACAAAGTATTCATCACAGACTATTGCTAATGCAACAAACATGTAAATCACTCCGATAATATGTAAAGTAATCGCCCCACTCTCGCGTTGGTCCAAGGTGAAAGCGTCCGGTGGGTACTGGAACCCTGTGTCATTGCTCTCCGTCGCTAGAAGCTTTCGGCCGGAGTGCGAGTCGTGAACATGCGAGTCGTGGACATGTTCGTCCGTCATTTCACTCGTCATGTCGCTCGGATACGAGTTCCATATCACAGAGGGGAATATAATGCCGACGTAGCCGACGGACATAACGGACACGAATACAACCATCCGGATCCGACGGTAACGTCTGTTCATCAACCGATGTAGTTGCATGGTTTTGCTTTTGTGAGTACACACGTTACACCATGTTATATCACCAGGCGCATTTGCCTGACTCGTCTCTTGAAACCTGCTATTGCACTATTCAGACGAACAAATCCTTCGCAGTTTGAACAAGCGTATATAACACCGTTTGAATCATTGAACCGACGTCCTGGAGGGAATCAGTAAACCACCCGTTTATGGCCTTGTCGTTGACACGAAGGCGAGCAGCGACGTCCATGGTAGAAGGTGCGGTGCAGTCCAGCCGTCATTCTGTGTTGTCTGTCGTGGGTGTTGGTGACCTTAAGTAGAAACGGAAGTGAACAGTGCGCATGTTCCGTGACCCGTAATATGGTAGCGGTCAGGAGACGGGGAACCAATGAAGGGGTCAGCGGAATAAGGCGACTTCGTCCCGGATTTGTTCCTGGTTCCACAAACGATTGATGGCATATCGTTACACACCGTTTCCGTTTTCTTAAAAATTGGAAAACTTTGTTTTCGTTGATTTAAACGCGTCTGATTAAAAACAATAAAAACCATGTGCGTCGAAAGAAACGACAGGCGTTTTAATAGCTGAAAGCCGATCTGACTCACCACTTTTTAAAAGCCTGTCGTTTCGACCAACGCATCTGCTTGACATCGTTTTAATTGTCTGCTATGAGAAAAACATATTTTCTAAATATAAAAAAACCAATCCGATGTCAAAACGATGTGTAAACGATAAGCAGTCGTTCATTTGTGGAACCAGGAGCAAATCCCGGCTATATATATACATGTATACCAAATGGGCGGGGGGGGGGGTTCATGTGAAGGTCAGCGACTTAAACGAGGAAAGTGGTCAGCTGTTCACAGTTTGCCGTCGAGCACATTGACATGTCAGCTGATATTTCCGGTTGTGACTGGAGTAATGGTGCTTATGGTTTTACGACCAGTGTAGATCCAGATCAGCCTGTGCGTCCGCCGCACAAGCTGATCAGGATCTGCATTGTTCGCAATTTAATCAACGAAACACCCGTCATGCTTCTAACAGTAACAAGCAATATGGATCGTTATTAGGCTACAGGAGTGTGATATTTGATCAGGAGCTACACTGGTCACGAGTCCCGTAAGCCACATTTCTCCTGTCACAAGCATATGTAATGGCGGGAAACTGATATAAAGCGTTCCATTCCAATGGCATGCCTTCATATGCATTTCTACAGTAATTGTGAGAGTGAGATAATAACACCGTTTATTACGCTCTTGCGAGCGCAGGATGAAGTAACGGACAAAGGTCTATAAATACAGTAAATATACCTAAAAGTATCAATAAAAAAAGTTGGCATGCTACTTCAACCTGTGATTGCCAGTTATTTGCACGGGTTTTGCTGTGAGAGAAAACCCGTAATCAACTCCTTACAAATAATACACCGTGAAGAGAACACCCGTAATTGCGCGTGTGCTTTCTCGGAAACCACTAGCTACCATGCACATTTTTTAATTTGTATTACAGTCAAAACTTGGAGAGCCTCGACTAATCTACAATGTTAATGTGATTGAACACATTCCAAACATGCACTCAACTGTATCTAGTTCATAGAAACAGCTGCGTAATTTGGATTTCAAAAAAATAAATGACATCACAAAACTATTCATGCGCACAGCACAACTCATTGATTATAATCTCAAAAATAGACTAAATGTGCAAATGTATCCGCCGTGGAAGTTTACTAGATAGGATATTCCATCGTACATGTTTGAATAGCGGAAATAATACACTCGTGTCCGTCGGCGTCCGTGCAAGCAACTCGTTCGCTACGCTCGCTCGTTGCTTACGCGGAAGCCGACGCACACTCGTGTATTATTTCCCACTATTCAAAATGAACGATGGAATATCCTGTTTGTCCGCTGAATGATACATGCATGCATGTACATGTATAGGTGGACAACAAAGCCTGAATGTTTCAAAGATCGCCACGGAATGGGCGAGTCCAAGTGTAGGGGAGATACCATACAATGACACGCGAGGAGTTAACCGGAATGTCAGATAAATGTTATATAATATTCATTAAATTTGTGTTTTTATTAATTTTTATTATTTTGTTTTTTCGTAATTAGTTTATGTTTTTGTAGGTAAAATGTCAATAAATAACTATTTTTGTTTCTATCCGCACCCCTTTCTTTCAGAACCGTCAAACATTACACATTTGAGCGCACCTAGCCGAGTGTTGTCTATCTATACGTGACAACTGATAACCACTCACACTTGTATTATCGCCGTATATTACACACCCACGTGCGTTAATCTTGCCCCGGATTATGAAAGCATCCGACCATGCATTGGCATTGCAACTCTCTCTCTCTCTCGCTCTCTCGCTCTCTCTCTCTCTCTCTCTCTCTCTCTCTCAGAACTTATAGTCAAGCAATTTGATTGTCTGAGCATGAGCTGTATCACACTTCAGGCCCAGCCGTTCAAGCTGCTTGATTTCAAGTACGCTATTTATTAAGCGAGTTTACTGATTTCATAAGCAACGAAGCTATCAGTCAACGAGTTTAATAAATCTCATATTAAATCAATGCAAATGTAATATTCTATGTATTGCATAAACACAGCACGATACATAGAAGTGGTTTTCTGTAGCGACGTCACTAGTGTAGTATGATTGTTAATAGTTGCGAAGGTAACTCTTGCAATCTACTCCCGTACCGTCCGTAGCTACAGCTACGGACGGTACGGAAGTAATTGCAAGAGTTACCGTTCGCAACTAGATATGTAATACGTTGCATTGTGAAAGCATTACCGTTGTCTGTTGGAATGAAAAGTGAAACAGTACACACAATTTAGGATACAGAT
Source organism: Conchocele bisecta (assembly GCA_029237695.1). Taxonomy (NCBI): domain Eukaryota; kingdom Metazoa; phylum Mollusca; class Bivalvia; order Lucinida; family Thyasiridae; genus Conchocele; species Conchocele bisecta. The sequence continues at coordinate 58,217,574 of CM055276.1, read as the reverse complement.
GAAATTAAGTTGTGCAAAAATGTACACATTTATGTGATTTATCACAAAACATGTGCTTAACAAGTAAGTGATAAATAAGAACAACTGTGTTAATACTGAGTTTTAGCATTGTATATTCCATAGATGTCTTGTTTTTTGTGCTAATAAATCTACATTTACTATGTTTATAGCAAATATAATTCTTGTTTGAGCACCAGGGGGCCGTTTCACTAAACTTCGTACGACTAAAATGTTCGTAAGTGCAACATTATGATATTCTGCATATTGCACATTAACAATGGTTTCTTGTTGACAATTATTGGATTTACATTTATTGAGCATAGGCTGTATATGCAGCCTATGCTCAATAAATGTAAATCCATCAATTGCAATTTACAGACGATCCTAAATGTGCACTTACGAACATTTTAGTCGTACAAAGTTTAGTGAAACGGGCCCCAGTTTATTTCATTTTGACCCCATTTGCAGTGCGAAACTTTCTGCTGCGCAGAATAGCAAGTTTGACCAATTAAGTTAACCATAACAATAGTGTCTCACTTTCCCAACCTGCAAAAACCAGAATTTTTACCTGAAATATAGAACGTTGGGAAAGTGAGAACACACCGACAAATATTGGCAAGATTGACGCAGGCGGTGTTGTAGTGTGATAATAAAACCGTGACCTCTGAATGATACATGGCCATGCATTTCGCCATATAGCACACAGGGGTACGGCTCCCACGACATATCAATTCGTTCCCTCAATTTAATACAATTCGTTCCCTCGAATTAACAATTCGTTCCCACGATATAAAAATTCGTTCCCTCGAATTAACAAATCGTTCCCACGAAATAACAATTCGTTCCCACGATATAACAATTCGTTTCCTCGAATTAACAAATCGTTCCCACGAAATAACAATTCGTTCCCACGATATAAAAATTCGTTCCCTCGAATTAACAAATCGTTCCCACGAGGTAACAATTCGTTCCCTCAATTTAACAATTCGTTCTCTCGAATTAACGATTCGTTCCCACGATATAGCAATTTCGTTCTAGTACCCGGTTGTACTACATGCGATTGTAAAGTATTAACCCTTAGAATGCGGGAAACAAAAATTGTCGTCTGCTATTGTGTCATATTTGTATTCATTCTCAATAAAACATGGTTTGACAACACTTTTAGAATCATTTCCATTGGAAATGATTCTAAAGTGTTGTCAAATCATGTTTTAATAAGACAAATGGACACAATAAAATAAAACAGCAAACGAAACAATTTAATTCACCATTGTAAGGGTTAGAATATATGAATACTTTCATAATTGTGCTCATATACCACAAAGTATGACCCTTTACCACAGGTTGCAGTAACCCGGATGGGTCTAATGAATAGTAGCTAATTCGCCTCCGATATGTTATCTACGGCTACAATTTGACTCATTCAAAAAAAATGTGAGCAACCGAAGTGCAACCCGAACTTGTTGATATTATGTCAACATTTAGTAAACTGTATATTGTATACCTTTAAACAAATAATCTTTGATGTAGAACTAGTAAATTGCCAACCATAATAGAACACGAACATTATTTTCCCATGGAAGCCAACTTTTCTCTAGTTGTTTTTCAACATTCAACATAACGAAATGAAGCTTTCCAATTTGCAACATATACATGTAAATGTCAGATAAACACCTTGACACGGTGAAATAACCAATTTATGCATGTGTATGTTCTTTATTAATAATTTGTTGATACAGCTTTGCCAGTTTTATATCGCTAACATATCAAACACGCCGGATAACCGATTGCAAATATCAATCTTCCATGCCTTACATTAAAGAGATGGGGTTAAATTGCTACCCTCGCGAGAGGTATGGAGCGGGGTGGGAATTTTGTTTCTACATGTATGTGTGTTTTATCTATAAGAAATCAGGAAAAGTCATCAACTATCATGGTTTGACTATATTTACCACATCCTTTGCATTTGACGTATATGGTGTGGTTAAAACAAATAGTTGCCAAGACAATCGTGAGCCTCGTTTGCCATATGCCACCACATACTAGTGTTTCTAGTGTTTCGGGTTACAGATGGTTTGTACGGAGCCCCGCATGGGACATGGATTTGTTTGTATTAATTCGTTCCCACGAAATAACAATTCGTTCCCTCAATTTAACAATTCGTTCCCTCGAATTAACAATTCGTTCCCTCGAATTAACAATTCGTTCCCACGATATAACAATTCGTTCCCGTGGGAACGAATTGTTAATTCTTGGGAACGAATTGTTAAATCGAGGGAAGGACTTATTATTTCGTAGGAACGAATTAATAAAAAAAAGAATTATACGTCCCCGCCGAGGTTTGGACAGAACAATCACTGGGAAAATGTATACACTGTCTCTATTTACTAATTGTATATGAAACCAGACACCATAAACACGGCTATATGGTGTTTGTTAAAACACGAATTACAAACAAAGAGACCCACCGCCATCCTGACTTACCCTATGCAACCCGATACTAAACACAAGAAAATTCGTGTTTCTAGTATTGCGCTGCTGATCCTGCCATTAAAACGATCAGTGACAAATCAACCGTTATCCACGTTTACACTATGCCACCCGATACAGAAGTACCGTGTACTCCCTTTATACACAGGACCATATACATGTTCACTTCCTTGGTCGTCGACCGTAAAACGAGACGGAACTAAGCGCATGAATAAAATATGCGCTTTAAGTGCGTAGCACACGAACGTCCATAGGTTATACATGCAACACACGAAATGGGTGGGATAGCTGCACGATTTCCGCTTTACAGACAAGAGGTCGCATTATATGTGTTTATCCCGTCAACACAATGCGTATGTGCCGTGAAACACAGTGCCGTGAAACATTTTTGATATCCAGTCAATACTATTTTTGCATTTTAAAGACATGTTTAGGTGTTGACGGGATAAATAGAATAGTAGGTTAGTGCCGTGAATTGGAAAATATATCTGGCGCGGCACGGAAACGGGATGTGCTCGGCAGAGCCTCGCCCATCCCGTTTCCTGAGCCTTGCCAGATATTTTTTCCCATTCACGGCACTAACCTACTATTCTCTATAAAGCTACACTACGGAGCCCCACAGGGCCGGGACGTTAATTTTTTTATTAATTCGTTCCCACGAAATAACTATTCGTTCCCTCAGTTTAACAAATCGTTCCCACGAATTAACAATAGTTCGTTCCCACGATATAACGATTCGTTCCCACGAAATGACAATTCGTTCTCTCAATTTAACAATTCCTTCCCTCGAATTAACAATTCGTTCCCACGATATAACAATTTGTTCCCTCGAATTAATAATTCGTTCCCGTGGGAACGAATTGTTATTTTGTGGGAACGGATTGTTAAATTGAGGGAACGAATTGTTAATTCGTGGAATTGTTAAATTGAGGGAACGAATTGTTAATTCGTGGGAACGAATTGTTAATTCGTGGCAACGAATTGTTAATTCTTGGGAACGAGTTGTTAAATTGAGTGAACGAATTGTTATTTCGTGGGAACGAATTAATAATAAAAAAGAATTCTACGTCCCCTTCGGGACTCCGTACTACACCACAATCTACGTGGTAAGTAACTGGAATTGATTTGATATGTTAATTTTGCAACCAATCCAACAGTCATAAAATGATTTTCAGACTACATGTAGGCCATTTATGAAAAGGGGTATTTTTGTTCTCAAAAATACGAAAATTACTTTCAACAAGAGTGCCATAAGTCACAAAATACGCCCGTCGAACATGGGCCAGACAACGAAGATGCAGAAATGTGAAGGTGTCATCAAGGCAAGAAACATGAATGAGAATTTGGAAATCTATAGCATTATTTCTTCCTCTTGTGATAAACAGGTATACTAATTTAGGTAGAGATGTGTAAAGTAGAAATTATATAGAATTGGATATAAAAATGTAGAAAAAATGGCTAAGTTAAAAAGGTGACATTTTTGTTAAAAATTAGTGTTTATGCATATAAACACCAAGGTGCACATCTTCAATATGTGTCTTCAATGTGTGTAGAAGACGTGTGTATAGTCTCAGATCGATTGACTGAACGGTTTCAGAGGAGTTGTGTACACAAAATATGCAGTTTTTTCTGTCCGCCGCCCGCCCGCCCTGGGTAAAACATAATACGTACCGTTTTTATAAAACGGTCGTATAAAAGTGAAGATCCTGATGAGACGGCTCTTTACGAGCCGGCTCATCTGGATCTGCACTGTTTGCATAAACCGCTATAGCGGACTTTCGGGCTCAAAGGGTTAAATTTGAGTAATAGCGTTACTAGTTCTCGGATATAGAAATACTCTGCAGTGCGTTGACGTTCATACGTCGCAACATGTTAAAATCACCTACTAAAGTGTGATTAGCACAGCTCAGACTCAGTCAATCAAGCTACTTGATTTCCAGCACAATATTCAAGCATTTCGAAAGAAACAAATGACAAATATTGACAAGATTATCGCAGGCGGTGGTGTAAATAACACGCACGTTCTGATATGTTTGCCAACTTTCTACAGAAGATATTATACATCTTCAAAACGAATTTCAGAAAAAGAAGTATTTGCCTTACAGTGTAAGGGTGCAGGTCTCACAAACTGATATAATTATGATCAAAAGTGCAGTAAGCACAATCGGTGCAATTATTTAAAGGGGCATATCATGATTTTTTTTAAAAACTACTATAAAATAAAAACGTATTTTCATCATGGCCTTGTGTCAAGTGGTTTAATTGAAGATATATGACGATAATAGGACCGCTGACATTTATTTTTTTCAGGATTTTTTAAGAAAAAAAAAAAAAGGATAAAAATAAAATTGTCTTTTCATCATGGCCCTGTGTAAAGTGGTTTCATTTAAGATACATGTACATGCCGTTACTAGGACCGCTGGGTTGTTTTAATTTTCAGCGATATCGGTACATAAGTGTCCGATATGTATGTACATGTTAGAGTGAAAATAGAAACAACTCGGCGATGCTACATGTAGTATCGTCATATATCGTCAATTAAACCACTTTACACAGGGCCATGATGAAAACACGTTTTAATTTTGTATAATATTTTTTAGCAAACAATCATGATATGTCCCTTTAAATATAAGCATGCATGTACTTTAGTCATACAGAAATATACCTATAGGAGTGAATAAACTTTCGTGCATTCGTGTAATTCGGTGCATTAGAGGATTATCCGATATTAATACAATGTACTATAAGTATAATACAGTATGTGGTAGTTGAGACTGTTTGGATAAAGAATATTGTGGCGTTTGCGACCAACGCTGTCCCTGATCAGACTGCGCATCCGCGCAGTCTGACCAGGGACAACGCTGATCGCGATTTAGTCTCAATACAACGCATGTGGTCAGCAATAGAAGTGGTCGTTGTTACAAATAGAGCACATAACACGATTGTATCGAGACCTAAACTGTGTTACAGATGCCGTAAGATGGCTGTTGTCAGACGGTACTGAATTAATAAGACTACGTATTAAGAATCAGGTTCAAAAGTACTAAATCTAACCATTCACGACAAAATGAAACTTGTTTTATCACTGTAGTTTCTGACAAGACACGATACATAAACAGGGTGGTTCAAAATATATGTCCCCAATTTAAATAGACATAACTAATATTCTACGTGAGATAATCATTCAAACTATTCAAGGAATGTATTGTAGCAATTTACTCATTATTTCTGTATGTATGTTATAACTAATGATGTCTACTTTTAGTGTATGACGTCACAATACGCAATATATGATATTACTGACATTTAGCATGTGGTTGTCTGGTCTGAGCTGTAGCACATATACTTTTATTTGTAGCGCAGCTCAGGCTCAGACAACCAAGCTACTTGATTTCGAGCACAGTATTCAGGTGTTTTGAAATAAAGAAATTGACAAATATTTATTAAGATTAGCGCAGGCTGTAGTGTACACAAAAACAGAAATCGCAATTTGTAATAAATACGATAGATATAGTGTATATGTAAACATTGCAGGTTGGTCCAAGAGAACTCGGTTCTTTATGGAAGCGTCCTGGTGCCAATGCTAAAATATATGTATCTCTTAATTAGGATATACTAAATCTTAATTAGGAGATAATATCTCCTAATTAGGACTTAGTATATCCTAATTAGGAGACAATAAGTCCTAATTAGGAGATAATAACTCCTAATTAGGAGTTAGTATATCTCATAATTAGGACTTAATATCTCCTAATTATGAGTTAGTATATGAGATATAACATTTTAGCATTGACACAGATAGTAAGTCCTAATTAGGAGATAATATGTCCTAATTATGAGATAATAATTCCTAATTAGGACATATTAATTCCTAATTAGGAGATAATAAGTCCTAATTATGAGATAATAAGTCATAATTAGGAGATATTAAGTCATAATTAGGATATATTAATTCCTAATTAGGAGATAGATCTCATAATTAGGACTTAATATTTCCTAATTAGGAGTTATTATCTCCTAAGTATATATAATAAAACATTTTTAGCATAGACACAGATAGCAAGTCCTAATTAGGAGATAATACGTCCTAATTAGGAGATACTAACTCCTAATTAGGAGATAGTAAGTCTTAATTAGGATATATTAAATCCTAATTAGGAGTTACTGAGTCATAATTAGGAGATACCAAGTCCTAATTATGAGATACTAGCTCCTAATTATGAGACAATATCTCCTAATTAGGAGTTACTATCTCATAATTAGGAGTTACTATCTCCTAATTAGGAGATAACACATATTTTAGTATTGGCCCCAGGACGCGGGAATTGTTCATTCGTGGGAACGAATTGTTATATCGTGGGAACGAATTGTTAATTCGAGGGAACGAATTGTTAAATTGAGGGGACGAATTGTCATTTCGTGGGAACGAATCGTTAATTCAATGTTTTTGTTTGTTTCGTTTGGGAATCTTCAACAAATCTTCGCTGTATTGGACATGATTGTATTGAACGTGCGAATATTTAAAGTCATTGCATTATTACAAATTATGACCGCACAATAACAACAACAATAACAACAACAGGCGTCTATCACATGACACATGCGTTATTGGTGTGGCTGTTGTTGATATTCTTAATATTTCCAATGACCTCCCGTGTAATGAAGGGTTGTTTATATATGTCTATGTGTACAAATATTAACCCTTTCAACCCTAATAATTAACTGAAATGGACTGTGATATGCTATTTTTCCGACCAATCCAATCGCCACAAAATGATCTTCAGATTAGTCCATTTATGAAAAGGGGGTGTTTTTGTTCTCACAAATACGAGAATTACTTTCATCAAGTGCAGATCCAATTGACACGGCTCGTTACGAGCCGGCTCATCTGGATCTGCACTGTTTGCATAAACCGCTGTAGCGGGCTATCGGGTTCAAAGCGTTAAGTTACGGACACTAAAGATTTTGAAATAATTTATCGCAACATGTCGACATGAATATCACGACCTGTCGACATAACGTGAAACTGTGTCTCATGTTGAGATAAATTATGTCGACTTAACGTGATAAATTATCACAATAAGTCGACTTATCGTGATAATTTAGCACACACACACATGTCGACATAACGTGAAAGTTAACAACACATGTCGACATAACGTGATAAGTTAACACAATATGTCGACATAATGTGATATTTTATCTCAACATGTTGACATAGCGTGAAATGTTATCGCGGCAAGTCGACATAACGTGATAGTTTAACACAGCATGTATACATGTCAACATTTCGACATAATTTATCTCGACATGTCGACGTAGTTTCACGTGATGTCCACATGTCGTGATATTTATGTCGACATGTTGCGATAAATTATATCAACATCTCGACCTCTCGATGGCAAATATATGCCACCATAATAATACATGTTTGCCACACGTATCAAAAACAGAACTAACAGTCTTGCTAAATGAACTAGAATGTATTACAATATCGGGGTATGTAAAAGGTGCTGAATGTGACGGCATATCGTTGTGTTTCCCAATGTCAACATTGTTTTATTATAGGAATGAATGGCTTTTTGTGGAATGTATCGGGGTATAAACTTGGAAAAGTCGCGGGAATACTGGACGAAGGCCGGAAGGCTTTTTAAATAAATTCATCAAGAAAATGTGTTTATTTTCCGTTTTCTTAATAATTATTTTAACTGCGCCTCACGGTTACGGAAAGTAGTTAGGCGTGGGAGTTTACTGGGATATAAATTTTGGACCGAGACTTGCTACGGGCCAATCAAATGTTGTAAATATTTTGTAAATATTTGTGTGCTGGAATTATTTATACATGTACATTGCAACCTCTCTACAACAGCCACCCATAGGAAGACACACAACTGGCTGTTGTAGAGAGGTGGCTGTTGTAGGGAGGTTAATGCTGAATTAAATTTTGTTGTCCGCTGTTTATTTATTTTCTTCGATAATTCTCATCAAAAACATGCTTTGGCAACATTTTAGAATCATTTCCATTGGAAATTATTATAAAATGCTGTCAAAATATGTTTTTATTCAGAAAAAGGGCAAAGCAACAGCAGACGACAATTGTTGTGCTCAGCAGTCCAAGGATTAGATACATGTACAGAGGAAATCACCCATTTGAGATATAAAATAGCGGCTGTTATAGAAAGGGTGTTGTTCTAGAGAGGTGGCCGTTCGGGGAGGTTCGACTGTACACATATTCCAATTACTAAACTGTTGTTTTTTGAATGAGGGATCGTAGCTAGTTATCTCCCGTTGAATTTATTTATAGAAATCCGGTCCAAATTGTATAGTTTATGGCCTTATTGCTTGTACAAAATGCAAATGTAGCATGTTTTGTTGTGAAAAGTAGCAATTATATTGAGTTCGACTAGTGTTGACACAGATAATCCGACATATCTACGCAACCTGATATGGGACTACAGTATGTGTCAGATTCATATTTTCACACTCATTAATGTTATTGTCATCAGTGTAGACTCAGATCAGACTGCACAGATGTGTAATCTGGTCTGGGTCTACTCTGTTCGCAAAACTCAATTTCTGTGCTATTCAGTAAGAAATAAACGCTGAAATACAGCATAGGACAGGGTCTGTATAAATAAATTTGATATTCATAACTAGCTACAATACGGAGCCCCGCAGGGGACGTATAATTCTTTTTTTTATTAATTCGTTCCCACGAAATATAATTCGTTCCCTCAATTTAACAATTCTTTCCCTCGAATTAACAATACGTACCCACGAAATGACAATTCGTTCCCTCAATTTAACAATTCGTTCCCACTATATAACAATTCGTTTCCACGAATTAAAAATTCGTTCCCGTGGGAACGAATTGTTAATTTGTGGAAACGAATTATCATTTCGTGGGAACGAATTGTGGGAACGAATTGTTAAATTGAGGGAACGAATTGTCATATTCGTGGGAACGAATTTTTATATCGTGGGAACGAATTGTTAATTCGGGGAACGAATTGTCATATTCGTGGGAACGAATTCTTATATCGTGGGAACGAATTGTTAACTTGAGGGAACGAATTGTCATTTTGTGGGAACGAATTGTTAATTCGAGGGAAAGAATTGTCAATTTAGGGAACGAATTGTTATTTCGTTGGAGTGAATTGCTAAATTGAGGGAACGAATTTTTAATTCGAGGGAACGAATTGTTAATTCGCGGGAACTAATTGTTAATTCCAGGGAACGAATTGCTATATCGTGGGAACGAATTCTTAATTCGAGGGAACGAATTGTTAATTTGAGGGAACGAATTGTTATTTCGTGGGAACGAATTAACAACAAATATCGATGTCCCCTGCGCGGCTCCGTACTACGATCCTTCATTATCGCGTGTATTTGCGGTTGCCTTTGTGTGACGAAAATAATGTACACTTTACAATATTATGACACACGCCACCTTCGGACATTAACATTTAGACCCCTACACACACAAGAATTGTCGTCTGCTGTTGCTTATATCTTGCCTTATTTCTCAATAACAACATGGTTTGACAGCACTTCAGAATCATTTCCAATGGAAATGATTCTGAACTGCTGTCAAAGCATGTTGTAAATTATTCTAAAGTGCTGTCAAAGCAATTTTGTTATGATAAAAATGGAAAATAGAAAATAAACAGCAGACGACAAAAAAATGAGATAGCGGTGTAAGGGTTAAATACGTTTACAAAATGTACAATATTTTTTCATAAATAAAGTTGACAAAACATTCAGAGTACATGATTCCGCATGTACTCTGAAACATTTTGTCAACTTTTGACGTCATTTACGGAAAATATTGTAAATTTTGTACACTTATTTCATGAAATTACGCAGATGTCGAGGGTACACAATCACATGGCGTGTCTCAATGTGTTTCTAGAGAGGAGAAACATGTGAAATTAATTTAAATGTCCATACATGTACAACATTGTTCACATGAACTTGAATTTACGTTATTCGAATAAAATACAGAAAATCTTCTCCAAACCGGACAGCAAGACCGCATCCATTTGTTAATGTTGGTAGCTCCAAGGAGACAATTCTAATGAAATGCTAAGACATGTTTTCAATTAGAAGCAAACTATTCAATAATTGCTGTCTGCTTATATGTAAACAGCAGTGTGAGTTTATCTCACCCAATTAAAATTTTGAAATACCCAATAGTTTCAGAAATGATGGAGTGACAATACTCAAAAGATCATTCCTTATCTGGAGCCCTGCAAAATACTCGAATGTTGTGTTTGAACTCAGACTCCAGTTCAGACAGCAAGGGGGGCGTAACTATTTTGCAATACTTGACTATATTATCGAACGAGCTAAGTATAGCAAAATAGTCGACCGAGCGGAGCGGAGCGCAGGGTCCGCACCCGCCACCCGCCCCCCCCCCCCTCCTGAATCCGCCCATGTTCAGAAACATTGATAATATTTCTGTGTATGATCAGCTATGATCAGCTACATTGTATCATAAGTTCTACTTTGCATTTACCGTTCTTTTTCAAACGCCAGAAGAGGTGACACTGGCTGATGGCTTGAATAATTATAAATAAAAATGATGATCAGGTATATAATCAAGGTGTATGATCACGTGGCTACAACAGCAACAACAAGCACTGTATCGTCCAGAAGGCCTCCGATTCAAAGTACATGTACGTATTATTTTATTTTGTTCTTATAATGTAACGGATTTTTATGAAATATGACGCATCAAACGCGTCTTGTTAAACTGCATTTGGTGGTCTCGGTACACTTATTTATTTGTTGATGTGCAATGATCATACTTTATAATCTGGCGAAAATATTATTTGTTTAGGTGACGCATTGAATTAGTATAAATAACTAAAATATATCATATGAAAATAGCCTGATACAACCGCGCGTCACTATCAGTAAAATACATATTACTAAATGAATATATCTGTATATCGGGCACTATATCTGTCTAGTTTGTGCCTACTGAGTGCGCATGTGCCTTTGACATACATTTGCCTCCCACATACAGACGTATATTCAGCATATCATTTGATTCTGAACGTTTATTAAAAAACATGCTGTGATAACGGTACTAATAATTATATCGTTAATTCCCGCGAGTTTCGGATGAGAGTTCGAATCAGTTCATACGGCTTACGATCATAATGTAAGTATTGGCGAACTGACGCCCGTATTGAGTATCAGTAGCATTCTGTCTCATACAGTGGAACCTCATACAGTGGAACCTTTCCAAACCGGACACCCTGGTCCCCAGGGTGTCCGGTTTGGAGATGTTCCACTGTAATTCAGACATGTGAGCACTCTATGACACGTTCTAGTGTTTTGCAATCATGAAAAATCATTGTAATCAGAGATACATAACAGCGAAACACATTTAAGGTAAACATCTATATTTCCCCGAGTGTCCGGTTTAGAGGGGTTCCACTATATATGCCTAGAAAGTGATAAACCAGATTAGCAAACTAGTTTAACCCTTTCAACCCTAAGGAACTGGAATGAACTGTGATATGATATGTTCCGACCAATCCAATGGTCACAAAATGATTTTCAGATTCGTCCATTTATGAAAAGGGGGTGTTTTTGTTCTAAGAAATATTAAAATTACTTTCAAAAAGTGCAGATTCTGACGAGACGGCTTGTTACGAGCCGGCTCATCAGGATCTGCACTTTTTGCATAAACCGCTATAGCGGGATTTCGGGTTCAAAGGGTTAATGATACATGTCTATTTCTTAACCAAACTACACAAATGAGTCACTAACATGGGATTAGTAAATTAATACACGTATTTGTAATACGGAAAGCATCGGAGCCCCGCAGGGGACATGGATTTTGTTTAATTCGTTCCCACGAAATAACAATTCGCTCGCTGAATTTAACAATTCGTTCCCACGAATTAGCAATTCGTTCCCTCGAATTAACAATTCGTTCCCACGAAATGACAATTCGTTCCCTCAATTTAACAATTCGTTCCCACGAAATAACAATTCGTTCTCACGAAATAACAATTCGTTCCCTCAATTTAACAATTCGGCGTTCCCTCGAATTATTCCCTCGAGTTAATAATCTGTTCTCTCAATTTAACAATTCGTTCCCTCGAATTAACAATTCGTTCCCTCGAATTAACAATTCGTTCCCACAAATTGCTTTGCCGCCCAGCTGCGCGCGCAACACCTTTCGAGGGAACGAATTGTTAATTCGTGGGAATTAATTGTTAAATTGAGGGAACGAATTGTTATTTCGTGGGAACGAATTGTTATTTCGTGGAAACGAATTAATAAAAAAGAATTCTAAGTCCCTTGCGGGACTCCGTATAAAACTAAGTAGCGTTCCAAAAACTAGTTTTTTCTGCAATCAATGGTTGCTAATTTAATTGATTTACGATATTTATGTTAGTGTCATTAAAGGCTTACTGTGGTATTGTATGATTATTGCACAACAAAAAGTATCATCTGTATATGTTATCTCCATGGAGATAGCATATTGTGTCACGCAAATTTCTATGGGGGCAGCCATATTGTCGTGTTACACCTTTAGAAACGGCGAGTACGGCCAAGAAAAATAGTGCCCAGTGCCAACTTATCCTATAGCGATTTGGTCTGTCTTGCTTTGTATCTAAAACTCTACATATACTATTCTCTGTAGTTTTCACAGTTTTGGGCTCAGTTTATCAGTTAACTTCTACAAAATACTAATCAATACATTTCGTGCGTATGAATACAGCAGCTATTAATAGTATTATATTTAGTTCTCACAGTTAGGTAGGAGTGACCAGTTAGCCGCCGGTTTCGTACATTTGTTTTCTGGTTAATCTTAATTAATCTCCCTGTTGCTCACAGTTTCTGATAGTATAATATACAGTGGGGTCAGCGTGTAAGTGCACACACGAACGAACACGACAGGTTGGAACCAACCTGTCGTGTTCGTTCCATGTGTGCACTTACACGCTGACCCCACTGTACTTGCATAGTAAAGGTACATGCCCACTCAGTAGGCACATAAAGTTCTTTATATCAGAGACATCATTCATTCACCATTACCCCACGTATTGATTGGCACTATTATACAGTTTATATCAGACGTAAATTTCGGCACTGATATCAGGGTCGATAACCGTGTTTCCTTATAATGTTAACGGGCATTACAATTTAATCTCTTTATTTGTTTTTAATATGCAATGATCGTACTTTATAATCTGTCGAATATTTTTTCAGGTGACTCATTTAATTAGTATAAATAATGAAAGCCTATAAGTGCCGTGAAACAGTTGTATTATCCTGTCAATACAACCTAATCACTGCGTACGACTATGTTCGGTGGCTTGGGTTATCTTTTTGCATTTTAAAGCCATTTGTCGGTGTTGACGGGATAAATAGAATAGTAGGTTAGTGCCGTGAATGGGAAAAATATCTGTCGCGGCACGGAAACGGGATGTGCTCGGCAGAGCCTCGCCCATCCCGTGTCCTAAGCCTTCCCAGATATGTTTTCCCATTCACTGCACTAAACTACTGTTCTCTATATATTCTTATCCTTTACACCTGCCTTTAGATAATACGATTAACGTAAGTATAAAATCACTGTACATGTAAACGATCGCCTGTGCTAATATTACATTACCCACGTTTCGGAACCTCTATTCGCAGTGCCAACTCGCAATCAAGCAATTTGATTGGCTGAGCCTGAGCTGTAGCTGTGGCTGGAGAAATGCCACTTATGGGCTGTGTGACCAGTAGCCTATTTCACCAACATTGCAAAGTATACTTTTCTAGCAAAGTATACTTTGAGGGAGTAATCATTTATTTTCCCCAAAACACATTGTGTCATATAGAACTAACAACTGCATATAGTTGATGATTAAAAATATGCAGAATTATTATTATACTGAATTTATTACATTATCACAGCCAAAATGGCTGTGATAATGTAATAAATTCAGTATAATAAAAATTAGTAAATTTATCCTAAAATTGAAAATTTCTCCCTCAAAGTATACTTTGCTAGATAAGTATACTTTGCAATGTTGATGAAATAGGCTACAGTGCAGCTCATGGTCTCCTAGTAGCCTGATACCGATATTTCAAGCATGGCGGGTGTTTCACTGATTGGCAAACATTGTTTTCATACAGACTGTAATTACATCGTACTGTTCGTTTTATTGAATTTCATCAAATATTGATTGTATTGCGAGAAAAACAATTTTCCTATGAGAATTTAATATGGGTGTTAAAACGATTTTTTAAATAAGTTTTGGATTTGTGGACCGATTTTGAAAATCGAACTTTAGTTTTCATCGTTACTTCATTTGCAAGCGCTCTACTGTCTGTTTCACGAAAGCTGCCCAAATTTTACGCCCATATATTGCGAAAACAAAATTTCCCCATGTTAAATCCCCATAGACATCTTCACGGAGTGGAGTGAAGATGTCTATGGGGATTTAACATGGGGAATTATTTTAGAATTTCAGTAATCCTGGACCGATTTTCAAAATTTAACTTTTTCTTAGTTAGATCATTTCCAAGCTATCTAGCTAGGTTTTGGAGTCAATTTCCAAATTTTTTCGTTTTTTGACTCCTCCCACAATCCCTTACCTCTTTTTCCCCCATGTTATATTCCCATAGAGAAATAAATTTTTCATAATAAAACCAATATTTGACCAAATTTCACGAAATAAAAAGAAGGCTCATTCTTAAATTTTGCTTTAATTTAATATTATCGAAAAAAATATTGTTTTTGCATTGTGTATATGGCCGTAAGATTTGGGCAGCTTTAGTGACACAGACAGTAGACACGTTTCAGTGCCATTTTCGAACCTTAAGGACACTCCCCAGCTCTTGATTGCCCAATGTTAAATTCATACAGGATTTCTTTTCGCAATAAAGCATTATTTTATGAATTGTTTTCAAATAAAAAAAAGTGGGAGGGTGACTTGTTATTGATGAAAAATTACTTCAATTTAAATATTTGTATATTTAATGTGATTAATTGCCAAACGTTCGTCGGTAGAAAAATGTGGAACAGACAGTAATACTCAGTTCAGTCAAGATCTGCTGATGTTACAGGCAATATCACATTAATGAGTCACGCCATGTGATTTTAAACCTTCTGACATCTGGTTAATTTCATTAAATACGTTTACAAGATTTACAATATTTTTCATAAATAAAGTCAAAAGTTGACAAAATTTTCAGTTTACATGCGGAATATAATAAATCCGCATGTACTATGAAAATGTTGTCAACATTTGACGCCATTTACGGAAAATAATGTAAATTTTGAAAACGTATTTCATGAAATTATGCAGATATCCGAAGAAACAAAATCACATGGCGTGTCTAATTTCTACGTAATTTTCAACGTAAATTCAGCGGCATGTCGACCGATATTCCATATTGCACGTCCGACTCGCTTTGAACATTTCAGTAAATAGTGATCAATTTTAAAGAGATAAATCGCTCATACCTTTTGAAGTTGCACACGAGCAAGTACAGGTAAGGCCATGTCATTTCTTTTCCCTGTTAAGCGTCTGTCCAGACGTCCAAAATGTACCTACAGACATGTATGCGGTAAAAATAAACAAGGCTTTGAATAAAAACGAAGGTACATTTATGTTAAAAATCTTCCTCAACCCTTTGCAGTATGCAAAGGGTTGAGGAAGATTTTAACATAAATTTAATTTGCCGCCAGCAAACCTTAGAAAAAATAACAAGGAAATACTTATAAAGTGTAAAATCATGAACGGATTTAAAACTTGGAAAATACCCCAATCAGCAGTTTTCATATTACGTCACCTGTAAATTGTGTAAACTCGATGACGTATGGATTGAAATTCAAAGTCCTTGACCCTGTGTATTGATGTAGCATGCTTATTACTCACAATAAATTGTGATCAACGTGTATATGATGTTTCAAGTCGATATCGCAAGCTGTCACAGAGATATAGCATTTTGAAAAACTTTAAAGTAAAACTTTAACAAAAAGTTTAAAATCATTTGGCCTTGATCTTGGGCTCCTGGGCAGCATGGGTAGGGTAAACAATGAAAATATGGATGGTGATAAATGTGTATATGAAGTTTCAAGTTGATATCCCAAGCAGTCACAGAGATATAATTCCAGCACACAAATATTTACACAATTCCCTAACATTTGATTCATATACCTGTATTCATTTCCCTTCTACGTTGACCACGTGACCTTGGGTGACCTTGCAAAAGTCTCTGTCCAAAATTTATATCCCAGTAAACTCCCACGCCGAATTACTTTCCGTAACCGTGAGGCGCAGTTAAAATAATTCTTAATAAAACGGAAAATAAACTAATTTTCTTGATGAATTTATTTCAAATGCTGGAATTATAAGGAATGAATGGCCTTTTTGTGGAATTTATCGGGGATATAAACTTGGAAAAGTCGCCGGAATACTGGACGAGGCCTTCCGGCCTTCGTCCAGTATTCCCGCGACTTTTCCAAGTTTATACCCCGATAAATTCCACAAAAAGGCCATTCATTCCTATAATAGCAATTTGAAAAACTTTAACTTAAAACTCTGACGGCGGACGCCGGACAAAGCGGTAACTATATGCTCCTCCGATAAAAAAATCCGGGGAGCATAAATAGCATAAATGTACACATTTTGTTTTTGCACAGAAACACGCGCAAAACCTACCCGCACGCGGACGCTTAACAGAGGCCTCGCTGTTCCATGAATTGCGACACGATGACGTAAAAGAAGATGGTGCATAATATTAAAATCATATTTACTTATTTATGTGTTTCTTTAAACTATCGAAAACTGTAATGTAAACATGAGTAATGAAACACTGGGCTGTTACGTTCACCGTGTATTGAAAACAGTTGGTATGTTTAAAGTTTGCGAGGAGTCCCTCGGAGACTGCGAACGTTAAACAGACCAAACGTTTTACATACCACAATAAACACAACAGTCAATTATTTTATTCCTTAAATGTTGTCAGACAAACTGGACGATGTAACATTGTCACGAGTACACGACCGTCTGCACTAATCTTGCTAAGCCATTATTTCAACATACTTGAATATTGATTTGAAATCAAGCAGTTTGATTGCGTGTTGGCATTGTCAAGACATGTTCAGAAACGTTGATAGTCTGGGCAAGATTAACGCAGGCGGTTGTGTAACACCGTATGCCAGATAAATTGTGAATGCTTCATTATTAACTGCTCACTTATCACATACACACCATCCGGCAAACAATTATCACAATATCTAATCAGGGATTCCGCTGGGGAAAATAAAAAAATCGCCACTTCAAAAAAAATAAAAAAAAATTGATTTTTTTTCCGAAAATTGTAATTTTTTATCGCCAATTGTTTATTTTTTCGCCAATTGTTTATTTTTTCGCCAATTGTTTATTTTTATCGCCAATTGTTTATTTTTATCGCAAGTGGCGATCGCCAGCGGAATCCCTGTCTAATTACATGTATATGATATTATTAAGTTACATAAATAGACTTATATGACAAATCCAAGACACGCGCCTGTAATGTTAATAGTTCGTTGTATTTTTGTCTCCAGGTGTCATTAACTTCAGATGATATTATATATACATGTATTATTTATTCATTTATTTACGACTCACCAATTGTACAAAAAAAAACACAGCATACATTATATTAAAACTAGATGGTCGGTAAATCCGACAAATGCTCCCCGATGACGCCTGTAGCCTATTTCACCAACATTGCAATACTTTGAGGGAGACATTTTCAATTTTAGGATACATTTATTATTTTTTATTATACTGAATGTATTACATTATCACAGCCACAGCCAAGTCAGTTGACCTTGACCTTGGGTAGGGTATACAATGAAAATATGGATGGTGATCAATGTGTATATGAAGTTTGTTTCAAGTTGATATCCCAAGCAGTCACAAAGATATAGCAATTTGAAAAGTTTTAACTTAAGCTTAAAAATCAATTCTAAGTCATTTGACCTTGGGCTCCATGGCAGCATGCAGTACAAACAACATTTGGTATATTTAATGTGCGTCCGAAGATTTTCGAAGACATACCAAAAGATTTTCATACCACGCACATTATACATACCAAATGATTTTCATACCACGCACATTATACATACCAAATGATTTTCATTGGTATATTTAATGTGCGTCCGAAGATTTTCGAAGACATACCAAAAGATTTTCATACCACGCATCATCCAAATGATTTTCATACCACGCACATTATAATACAAATGATTTTCATACCCGCACTTTATACTACCAAATGATTTTCATTGGTATATTTAATAATGCGTCCGGAAGATTTTCGAAGACATAACCAAAAGATTTTATACCACGCACATTTATACATTTTACCAAAGATTTTCATACCACGCCATTTCAATACCAAATGATTTTCATTGGTATATTTAATGTGCGTCCGAAGATTTTCGAAGACATACCAAAAGATTTTCATACCACGCACATTATACATACCAAATGATTTTCATACCACGCACATTATACATACCAAATGATTTTCATTGGTATATTTAATGTGCGTCCGAAGAATTCGAAGCATACCAAAAGATTTTCATACCACGCACATTATACATACCAAATGATTTTCATACCACGCACATTATACATACCAAATGATTTTCATACCACGTACATTACACATAGCAATTTTCGTACTACAGTACACGCAACAGCCCATGTTATACTGGGTGACTAGTTTGTATGAACTAGTTTTAAAATACGCATTGTGGATTAACATTTTATATTAATCTGCTATTATTCCATGCGCTAATCTTACTTGATTTAAATCCAAATCTACAAATCCATGTACCTGACTGTGTATTGCAAATACAGATAATGTTGATTATTGAGCTTTATAGAGCGAGCTTTTGACGCCTCAATATTTCACCTACCCTACCCAAGGTCAAGGTCAATGTCAATATTTCACTTCTCATAGACTCCATAACATAGAGAACAATAATTCCAGCACAAAAATATTTACACAATTCCCTAATATTTGATTGGCCCGTAGCAAGTCTCCGTCCAAAATGTATATCCCAGTAAACTCGCACGCCGAACTACTTTCCGTAACCGTGAGGCGCAGTTAAAATAATTCTTAAGAAAACGGAAAATAAACTCATTTTCTTGATGAATTTATTTCAAATGCTGGAATTATAAGGAATGAATGGCCTTTTTGTGGAATTTATCGGGGATATAAACGTGGAAAAGTCGCGGGAATACTGGACGAGGCCTTAAAAAATTACAATTTTCGAAAAAAAATCAAAATCAATTTTTTTTTTTTTTTTTTTTTGAAAAATTATAATTTTGTATCGCTTGGTCCAGTATTCCCGCGACTTTTCAAAGTTTATACCCCGATAAATAGACGGATGAACCAACGTTATGAATAAAACTCACGCATAATAAACGCAAGACACGCGCATAGCAGCGGTCGAGAGCCTTCAACGTTGTGCGTCATTGATGCCATGGCGAACAGTGTAGATCCCGATCAGACTGTGCTGTTGCACAGTCTGATCTGGATCTACACTGGTCGCAAAGCCCCATTTTTTTTCAGTCACAGCCACAACTCAGAGCTGCGGCAGTGTATGAACATATACTACTAGCTGCTTATGCAATAAACAATATACAACATACGTGATGATTTTACTGAACGTACTAGCTTAGATAATCTCAGCTCTACGGATGTCTTTTACTATTTCATCTGTCTTTTATATTGTCTGTATCCGTGATAAGATAATCTCAGCTCTACGGATGTCTTTTACTATTTCAGCTGTCTTTCATATTTTCTGTGTCCGTGTATCACGGATACAGACAATATAAAAGACAGATGAAATAGTAAAATACATCCGTAGAGCTGATATGATCTAAGCTATGAACGTGCATGCTGAATCAAGCTAATCCCCTCGCTGGCAGCCTTGATAATAAAGCAAGTTAGTGAATAAACGAAACAAATCTTAACTTATAACAAGGTTACCATAAGTCCTCAGTGACCTTCACCTCGGGTGGTCGGACGTGGGTCGTATGCAAAACAAAGCATCATTCATAGACAAACATTGTGGCCAAATATTATCAAAATCGTGAAGTGGTTCATAAGTTATTAAATATTGAAAGGTGTTACTAACGTACGCAAGCACGCACGTACGAACGTGCATACGCACGTACATGGACTAACGATAAATCCCCACTTGCCTATCGACGAGGGGATAATTAATAAACTAAATTATATTTTTCACAACTACACTACACAATAGTAGCAGTTGTGAAATATTTTACACTTTTATTGTTTATAGAATTAAAAAGGTTATCATTTGTATTGACAAACTTTAATTAATGTATTCACACATCTGAGAAAAACATGATTTTTGGTAACTAATTGTGTTGAACTCGACACTGGTATGCTTGTGTATATGGAACGCTAGCTTAGAAAATCTCAGCTCTACGGATGTGTTTTACTATTACATCTGTCTTTTATATTTTCTGTATCCGTGATACAAGGATACAGAACATATAAAAGACGGATGAAATAGTAAAACACATCCGTAGAGCTGAGATTTTCTAAGCTAATGGAACGCCAAATCTACATAAACTCAAATAATTAATGCTAGCTCTAAATAATTAGAACTAGCATTACATATTTAGAGCTAGCTCCACATCATTTGAAGAGCTCTCTAAATCATTTGGATATATGCTGTATATGACGAGTTGCATTCAAAAATATAAAATGCCAAAACAAACCAGTACTCATCACATCCCAACTTGACTTAGTTTACAAAATATCAGCTCTACGGATGTCTTTTACTATTTCATCTGTCTTTTATATTTTCTGTATCCGTGATACACGGATACAGAAAATATAAAAGACAGATGAACTAGTAAAACACATCCGTAGAGCTGAGATTTTCTAAGCTAAACTTGACTCGACTACATTTACACATGCATGCATTTATACATGTATATTATATCATACACACATATATATATACACATACGCATTCTTACAGTGTTAATAACAAGTCCCAAAATATTACGATGCGTATAAATAAATCAAAACTAACCTCGAGTGTATGTGTAATAAATCCCAAGAACCTCACAGGGACCTCCAGCACTCCTCGTACATGTATGAATTCGTGTCACCTGTGTTGTCTTTAAACTTCCCTTTCATTAAGGTGAACGTTATTAAAAAACACCTAAAATATGTATTGTTTACCGTGATACCATTTGGGTTATTTCCGGTGTGTGCTCAGTCCATATCCATTGTAAATATTTTTTCCTCGAAATACGGTTCACAAAAATACTCCTCGTTTTTTCTCTCACTTTCTAGTCGTGAAACCCGTTTCCAGCTGGTAATTACGGCTGTCTCTATTTGCTCGTGATTTAGCGACGCGATGTAAGCGGCAGTCGGAGTTCTGCTAATCCATATTGCTGTCGTCAGAACAAGCCATTTGGGAGATCGATATTGCCTGCCAGGTATACAATAAGACTGCACGAAACCAATACACAGCGACAGGTATTATCAGGTAGATGTCCGTCGGAGTTCTCCAGTATTGTGCCACTGTCCAAATGTGACGAGTCACGAGATTTTGTACCTAAGAAAATGTGCGAATTTTCATGAATCATATTTACATATATAAAGAATAGTAGGTGGGAACGAATTGTTATATCGAGGGAACGAATTGTTAAATTGAGGGAACGAATTGTCATTTCGTGAGAACGAATTGTTAATTTGAGGGAACGAATTGTTAAATTTAGGGAAAGAAATGTCATCATAGTTTCGTGGGAACGAATTGTTATATCGTAGGAAGGAATGGTTAATTCGAGGGAACGAATTGTTAAATTGAGGGAACGAATTGTTATTTCGTGGGAACGAATTAATAAAAAAAAATCGATGTCCACTGCGGGGCTCCGTAATATTTAATCCCGTACCGTGAAGAAAATAACACTATTTTATACTAACGTACTTTTGGAAACGTTGCACTACTTTATGATTCCACTGGCTAATGTAACGTTGTCGGTTCCTTGATAAACTTATTATACTGAATGTATTACATTATCACAGCCAAAATGGCTGTGCTAATGTAATACATTCAGTATAAACTATTCCATAACACGGAAATTGTTAATATGTTTTCGAAAATCTGAAAAGAATTGAGAAACAATACGGATTCTGATGAAGCGGCTCTTGTTTATAATGTTGGCAGAGTGCATGTAGATATCACCATGAACTCTTTAAAAACGTATTATTGTTACATGTTATTGTTTGACACCGCTCACAGCCATGTTGAAACGTACAGCGCCCGCTGTTTTACCATGGCTGTAGACAATGCTCAATCAGGGGCCAAGCCAACACCTACGTCTCATGACGTTACTAGAACGCGCCATTACGTCACCAGGCCGGTTCACAACGGTCGCACTGAAATTTGGCTGCATCACGCAACGTGTACTGTGGCCCCGGAATATGTATGTGTAAATCAGCTGTTTGAATGGAGCAGATTATCAAAGTAGATCTACCAAAAGTACTGCATAAATGCTCAAATTACACGATATATATACGACGTAAATGTAACAATAACGTTCTGACCGTGTCCAGCCGTGGGTAAACGTTTGCCGTGGCACTCGGGAACTGTTTGAACCCGCGGCCGTCGGCCTGGGGGTTCCAACTGTTCCCTCGTACCACGGCAAACGTTTACCCACGACTGGACATTGTCGAACCATACTTAACTCATTTATCGCCAAATATCCGACATGGTTTCTATTTTAATTTTCAGACTGTCCCATTCATACGAAACGGGGTGGGGATCAAACAATCTTCTAATAATAGCAAACACTGTAAATCCAGATGAGCCGGCTCATCTGGATCTGTAGTGTTTGTAAACATTGAATTATGTCCTGTGTCGCCGAAAGGGTAAACAACTTGATACGTCACACTCTCGTGTCTATCATTCACAATATAATGTTTTATTAAATAAATAATTTATGGTGTATTAAAGGTACATGCCCACTCAGTAGGCACAAACTGTTCTTTATAGGAATTAAATAAGTGTATAATTGTGTCACTATTCCACCACTTCTAAACATTACGAGTGCCCGCTATACAGATATAATAATTTAGTAATATTTATTTTACTGATAGTGACGCGCGGTGGTATCAGACTATTTTCATATGCAAATGAGGCATGATATTTTTTAATTATTTATACTAATTAAATGCGTCACCTGAAAAAATAATATTTTTGACAGATTATAAAGTAATTGCACATCAACAAATAAATACAGAGAATAAATAGTAATGTCCGTTAACATTTTAAGGAAACACGGTTATCGCCCCTGATATCAGTGTGTAAATTTACGTATGATTTAAAATGTATAATAATGCCACTCAATACGTGGGGTAATGATTGAATGAATGTTTATTTTGCAGAAAATGTCTCTGAAATAAAGAATATGTGTGACTACTGAGTGGGCATGTACCTTTAATAGTATGCATGCATACATGATTGTTCGTGTACGTAAATCCCGGATTAGAAAAAATGAATACATAGGTGTACGGTGTATGTGTTTGGCTGTGTCAAACAATACATAATGCCTACAGTGGGGTCAGCGTGTAAGTACACACACATTATTGACATTAACATGGGGGCTAAACATTTTATTTTTTATTTGTGGACCGATTTTCAAAATCTAACTTTTGTTTTCTTAATTACATCATTTTAAAACTATCTCGTCAGGTTTCTGAGTCAATTTCCAAATTTTTTCGTTTTTTGATCCGGATCAAAAAACGAAAAATTTTGGAAATTGACTCCCCATGTTAAATTCCCATAGGAAAATCGTTTTTTCGCAATAAAATCAATATTTGATGGAATTTAATGAAATAATTTTTTTTCGGGAGGGTGACTTTTTTGTTATTGATGAAAAAGAACTTACTTTTAAATATTTTTTATATTTAATATGTTTAATGTCGTGTTCGTTCGTGTGTGCACTTACACGCTGACCCCACTGTACATGTGGCCGTGACTGGAGAAATGGGGCGCATGGGATTTGTGACCAGTATAGCTCCTGATCAAATATCACACTATTGTATCTTGATAAGTATAGGTAATTTGCTGTGTATGCGGATATATGCACGAGTTACACAGTGTGTGATACTCCGTGACTTTAGGAGAGCAATATAGAGAATAGTAGGTCAGTGCCGTGAATGGGAAAAAATATCTGGCAAGGCTTAGGAAACGGAATGGGCGAGGCTGTGCCGAGCACATCCCGTTTCCGTGCCGCGCCAGATATGTTTCCCATTCACGGCACTAACCTACTATTCTCTATCTATTTCTACGTATACTCAGCGACAAAAGTAACCGTACAGTGGATCATTCCGTGGGAAATATGGGATGTGGACAGCCTCAAGATAGCCGACAAAAACCACGAGGCAAAATTCGACATTCCAACACCAAGTTACAACAACAACAACAAGTACTAAAACTTCCAGAATCCATCAGATTCAAAGTACGTATTCTTTTATTGTGTCCTTATTATGTAACGGATTTTTATTAAGTAATGAGCAACGAAATCGAGTAATTGGTATGCTGATTTAAGGGTCATCACGGAGCCATGCCACCAGACTAATGAACTGCCGACGAGCCACTATCGTTGACCTTTGGAATCGCTACCAACAACTTGCGCCCGCGGGTCATGCCAGTAAATCTGGGGGCCGTTTCACTAAACTTCGTACGACTAAAATATTCGTAAGTGCAAACTTATTATAGTCTGTAAATTTCACATTAACAATGTTTTCTTGTCAACAATTATTGGATTTATATTTATTGAGCATAGGCTCCATATGCAGCCTATGCTGAATAAATGTAAATCCATCAATTGTAATTTACAGACGATTCTAAATTTGCACTTACGAACATTTTAGTCGTACGAAGTTTAGTGAAACGGTCCCCAGTACCGGTATTTCCGCCTAACATACGCTCGCAGCCGGTTACAGACGTCTGCAGGGACTGCTAGAGAGTCATTGGGACGAATGACCGTCTCATTATTGAGTACACGGTACGTCGTCGTCTACGTGATGAAGGGATGCGACCGCGACGTTCTTACGCTGGGCCAAGACTGACACAAAGACATCGTCGAGACAGATTGGCCTGTGCAACAGCGCATTCTGGATGGGCACGTCAGCGCTGGGCTAATGTTCTGTTTTCTGACGAGAGCAAATTCAACGTCAGTTACGCCACGACGTCGTGTATACAGACGAGGTGGCAGCGTGATGGTGTGGGCTGGTATCAGTCGTGACTAACAAACTGAGTTGCACGCCTGCGCGGACGGATAGATGCCGTAAACGGACAGTTGTTCCGTTCATGAAGAATAACGGCCTAACTCTGTACCACCAAGAAAACGCGAGACCCCATACCGCTGCTGTCAGCATTCAGTTATTTCGTGAACACGCCGTTAATTTTGCAGTGGCCGTCACTTAGTCCGGGCATAAATCCGGTGGTACATCTCTGGGACGAGCTTTGCGGACGCGTGAGAGTCAGACCCATGCAGCCGCAAAAATAGTTCAGATCCGGATCAGACTGTGTGGGTACACATGCTGATCTGGATCTACACCGGTAGCAACACACATAAGCCCCATTTCTCCAGTCACAGTCACAAATGAAAGTAGAGTAACGAGTGTTGTGTTTTTGTTTGTTTGTCTAGTATGCAGAATAACTTGTGCTTGTATGTTATGTGGACACATTTTGTGAACTGTCGGTACACCCATTCTGTAGCTGTCAGAAATCAATACCAATTGTAAGTGGTACATATTTTATCATAATTGAATCAGACGAAGGTCAATCGTTACATGGATATCAGGACACATACTCAGAAGTACTGAGCCCCGCAGTGGACGTAGAATTATTTTGTTCATCAATTCGTTCCCACGAAATAACAATTCGTTCCCTCAATTTAACAATTCGTTCCCACGAATTAACATTTCGTTCTCACGAATTAACAATTCGTTCTCTAAATTTAACAACCACAGGAACGAATTGAGGGAACGAATTGTCATTTCGTGGGAACGAATTGTTAATTCGAGGGAACGAATTGTTATATCGTGGGAACACATTGGTAATTCGAAGGGAACTAATTGTTAAATTGAGGGAACGAATTGTTATTTCCTGGGAACGAATTAATAAAAAACAAATCCATGTCCACTGCGGGGCTACGTACATGTACAGAAGCTAGTCTTGTAGACTGAAATAAACATCGTATACTTGACAAACAACAACATTCTTTATAGGAATTAAATAAGTTTATAATTGCACTATTCCACCAGTTCTAAAAATTACGAGTGCGTGATATACTCATTTAGTTATACATTGTATTTATTTTACTGATTGTGACTCGCGGTGGTACATGTATCAGGCTATTTTCATATGCAAATGGGGCACGATCATTTTTAATTATTTATACTAATTAAATGCGTCACCTGAAAAAATAATATTTTTGACAGATTATATAGTATGATTGCACATCGAAAAATAAATATAGAGAATAAATAGTAATGTCCGTTTGTTTTATATTTTAAGGAAGCACGGTTATCGCCCGTGGTATCAGTGTGGAACTGTATGCCTGGTATAAAATGTATAATAATGCCAATCAATTCGTGGGGTAATGGTGAATGAATGTTTATGTTGCCAGAAAATGTATCAGATGATGTCTCTGATATAAAGAACATGGTGTGCCTACTGCGTGGGCATGCACCTTTAAGGACTGACTATATAGAATATGACATTATATTTCACATGTAGTAGAATCATACATGTGACTGAACATCTTTTTAAAGTATATCTGACCCTGTTCTTCTTAGAGTATATTATACAGAGCATTGAGTTGCCATCTCCACCATTTTAGTTTGTACATGCTATCGGACAGTTTCACCACTTGGAGCGTTTGACACGTACAGTAAGTAATATGGCAGCAAATATAATACAATTTGGTGCAATATATCCGAGATATATAGAACGACAACGGACAATAAATATTATTTCAGCAGACTACACAAACATATATCGGAGCTATTCTACCATCACTCACAAAATATACAATGGACACTTTTTCCATGTGTAAAATGTCCAATTTATGCACTGTCTATTATTAAAAGTAAATCTGACACAGGTAAAATCCGTATTTACTCGCAAAGCAAGTTGATACATGTAGTAATAACAATACACTCAGATAACTGCTTATAAGTCAATGGAATCAATAACATATGTATGGTAATACATCTACAGCACAATGTATTGTTCTTACTGTTACACAGTCTTTACTGAAGTCGCAAACAGTTTAACAAAGGGTCAACAAGCCATTCATATATCACACTTTGTATATACATTTGATGAAAACGAGGCATAGCACGCTATTGTCTGATGTATCCCAATCATGTTGCACAACATTTTTATTCATGTGTTTGTCATATTATTAATGGTATGTGTCAAACGTAGTAAGAGGTAAAACTGGCCGATGGCTTGTACACACTAAGATGGCCGACATGGCAACTCCATGAACTGTGTGAGATATAATAAGAATAAAATGTTCACATGTATGTTTAACTGCACATATTCCGCTTTATAGGCAACATGTTGCTCTATTCACTACACCACGCTGCATAGTAAAAATGTGCGTAATAGCATTTACAATTCGAGCACTAAAATAAGGCAAAAACCTGTATAACATAAAGTATAACAAACTTCACAATAGATATGTAATTTGCCGACCATACGTATAAAAACAACATTATTTCGACTTAAAACGCCTTAAAACGCAAATTTGGAAATAGCAATTCTCCATAACTTTATGTAATTCAATCTAATGAAATGTAATTAGAGCTATGTATTCAGAACAAATGTATGTTATGCATCTATCCCTTCACATTTACGAAGCACTTATGCATGAATCATTGGATAATCAGGAGCCCCTGTAGGTAGGAATTCCTCGGCACCTCGCGTTTCCTAGCCTTGCCTGATAAATTTGATATTAAAAGACACTAACCTGGTATTCTCTATGTAGTAGCAGAATAATAGCTAGATTTGCCCCGAATAAATGTACAGTGAAACCTCCGTGAACGGTCACCTCGCTACAACAACACCCTCTCTATAACAGCCGCTATTTTATATCCCAAATGGATTATTTCTTCTGTATCTAACCCTTAGACTGATGAGCACGGAAATTGTCGTCTGCTGTTGTGTTTGCCTTCTTTCTCAACAAAAACATGTTTTGACAGCATTTTAGAATCATTTCCAATGGAAATGATTCTAAAATGTTGCCAAAGCATGTTTTTGATGATAATTATCGAAGAAAATAAATAAACAGCGGACGACAAAATTTAATTCAGCATTAACCTCCCTACAACAGCCACCTCTCTACAACAGCCAGTTTTGCGTCTTCCCATGGGTGGCTGTTGTAGAGAGGTTGCACTGTACCCTTTTTAATCGTAATATATCTCGTTCAATGTATGCACAATGCCATCAGGAGTTAGATACGGTGAAAGTGTCAACAACATCAATTCACCAATCACACACAGTCCAGTATAGTTCGTGAACTATTAAAGCTGGCTAGAAATATCACAAACCTGATTTCTCCAATCAACAATAAGGACAGTTTGCCTTTATGTGTCCATAGGCGGCGGAAGCCGAACATTATTGGGGGGCCCAATGGTGAGCGCCTGAAGGGCCCGATAGTGCTAGGGGGGTCCGGGGCATGCCCCCCCCCCCCCCCACGGAAATTTTTGAAATCCAAGTGGTGTGAAACGCCATTTCCTGCATTCTCAGCAAGTTCTCAGCAAAGTTCCCAGTACTCATGATTACACAAATATATAGCGCTAGGGGGGTCCGGGGCATGCCCCCCCTCCGGAAATTTTTGAAATCCAAGTGGTGTGAAACGCCATTTCCTGCATTCTCAGCAAAGTTCTCAGCAAAGTTCCCAGTACTCATGATAACACAAATATATTAGAATAAAAAATCCAAAATTTACAGAATTATTGGGAGGGGGGGGGGGGGGGGGGCTAGGCCAGCCCCAACAAAATTAATGGGGAATAGTATATGTAATGTTTTAGATACAAAGCAAGACAGACCAAAACGTTGGCACAGGGCACTATTTTCTTGGACGTACTCGCCATTTAGGCGTAGCACAACAATGGCTGCCCCGATAGAAATGTGCGAGACACAATATGCTATCTCAAGGAGATAATATATATAAATAGCAAAACAGTATAGAGTAGAATCTCTCAATTAATGTTGACAACGGAAATCGATTCTTCGCAAAAACGACATAAGTCTGTGCCGAACTCACTGGACGACAAAATGCAGCTCATGAAGACGCGTTTGCTGCGCCATATTTCAACAAAACCCGTTACATATTATATCAAATAATACTTACTTTGGAGTGGGCAAGATTTCAACACTTTCAGTCACTGCTTTTGTTGTTATAACCACGTGATCATGCACCTCGATTATACTGCGATTAAGATTTATATGTGGCTATGATTGGAGAAATGGGGCTCATGTATTTATGACCAGTGTACAGTGGGGTCAGCGTGTCGTTCCAACCTGTTGTGTTCGTTCGTGTGTGCACTTACACGCTGACCCCACTGTAGCTCCAGCACACTCCTGTAGCCGGTCAAAACACCGTATTGTTTGTTAGAAGCATGATTGGCGTTTCATTTATGGAATGGCGAACAGTGCAGACCCAGATTAGAGTCGCAAATCTCATAACCCCAATTCACCAGTCAGTCACATAATGTTATGTGCGACTAAAGTTACACAACTGACACATAATTAATGAGGCTCAATCACGGTAGCTTCCCTTTATAATAATGGTATGTCAATTGCTTTTCCGCG
Organism: Conchocele bisecta; assembly: GCA_029237695.1. Taxonomy (NCBI): domain Eukaryota; kingdom Metazoa; phylum Mollusca; class Bivalvia; order Lucinida; family Thyasiridae; genus Conchocele; species Conchocele bisecta. The sequence continues at coordinate 58,187,177 of CM055276.1, read as the reverse complement.
GAAATATATGCTTTATTCTTCTTTATTTCTGACAAAGTTTGCTTATTGTATGATTTAAGAATTAAATAACACCTATGAGGTATTTTATTTCCCAGATAAATACCTGGTGGGCGGACAAAATTGAAACTGATGCGCTTAATTCTAATCTAATATGATTTACTGTCTGTTTCACAAAGCTGCCCAAATTTTACGGCTATATAAACCAAGTAAAAACAGTTGTGTTTTTTTGATAATGCAAAATTCTAAGACAACTATACCTTTCCAACCTTCCGTGTCCTCCGATTGTCGATAGCCTCTTATACGGCAACGAACGCTTAACCTTCGAAGAGAACAAACACATTTTTACACAGGTCCATAAATACTTGCTCGATCAGGAAGATTCTAATCACTCAAATATTTGAATATATATCATACTTTAGAGTTACGTCACCTACATGTATATAGTCTAGTGTCAAGTTGTAAATCTGCCTCCTAGCGGTGCTTCATGTATACGACGGATGGGGGCGGTCTGGGGGCGGGGCTGACCACAGGTGATTCTAGCGTTTCTTGGATGGTCAATTATTGTTTGTATATACATAAAACACATTTCTAAACAATGCACCAAACAATTCAAATGTGCCCGGGTGTAAATATAATAATACTTAGAAAGGTACAAAACTCCCATTCGCCACCATTGGAATGAAAAGCCACACAATGTTGGCCATTGGAACGCTCCTATACAACGCATTACAGCGTGTCGAAACCGCTGCTTGGGGTGGGTTTTCGGCATAGATTTTTGCTAATACATTAACATAAATCTCAAATATTTCGAGTGTAAACTGCACTAAAAACGCGTCTCACTAACCTAAATTCGCTTTTTTTAAATCATACACGTTCAGTTCCGCATTCTCAATGACTATTAGCCGCCATCTTTGAAAATATTTCAATCACGTGCACGCAGTGGTTTGGTTGGTTACTGGAGACTTACGTCATTTCCATTAGCCAACCAAATCAGTGCGTGTCACGTGATTCGATATTTTCAAAGATGGCGGCTAACATTAATTTTTAATCAGGAAGCGAAGGTGTACAATTTTAAAAAGCGAATTTAGGTTAGTGAGACGCGTTTTTAGTGCCGTTTACACTCGAAATCTTTGAGATTTATGTTAATGTATTAGCAACTGTAAAATCTATGCCGAAAACCCACCCCAAGCAGCGGTTTCGACACGCTGTAATGCGTTGTATAGGCGAGTTCCAATTGTCTACATTGTGTGGCTTTTCGTTACAATGGTGGCGAATGGGAATTTTTGTACCTTTCTAAGTTTAATATATTTACACCCGGGCACATTTGAATTGTTTTGTGCATTGTTTAGAAATGTGTTTTATGTATATACAAACAATAATTGACCATACAAGACACGCTAGAATCACCTGTGGGGCTGACGTGAATACATTCCCAAATAAACATGACAAAGTCGCGATCTACCGTAATGTAAACACAAGTATTTATATCAAAGAAAAATGTTGTTTTTGGACCATGGTCAGTCTCATCCACGCAAGTTTCCGCACTAATTTGTTTACATCTTTGAACAGTGTGCTTTTTTTTCACACAACTAATGTACTTAGAGAAATTGAACTAAAATTCGTCAACAGTAGCAACAGTGTGCGGCTTGCCATGATCCCCAATTCACATTTATAATGTCGTGCACCATGAAACAAACGGCTCATACGCTCTAACTCGGCGGATCCTCAGACCCGCAAATATAACATGTTTAATAAGTATAACGAGTCATCAGGAAAGCTCAATATAGCCGCTCTTGTCATGATGTACCGCTGATATTTCCTAGAAGCATTATTTGGTTAGTCAAAATTTAAACAATGTTACTTTATTTCACCAACATGTTCCTTAGCCAGTTTCCTTGAAAGTGTCCAGGAGAAGAATTCAGATAAGCGTAAAAGCTTGTTTTCTAATCCTCTTTCAAACTGTATGTATTACATGTATTTATATCACATATCTCTCTTGAAATAAATACTGTTTAAACCAAGTACAGTGCAACCTCTCTACAACAGCCACCCATGGGAAGAGGCAAAAGTGGCTGTTATAGAGAGGTGGCTGTTGTAGGGAGGTTAATGCTGAATACAATTTTATCGTCTGATGTTTATTTATTTTCTTCAATAAAAACATGTTTTGACAGCATTTTAGAATCATTTCCAATGGAAATGATTCTCATTTCCAATGGAAATGATTCTAAAATGCTGTCAAAACATGTTTTTTATTGAGAAAGAATGCAAAATCAACATCAAACGACAATTTTCATGCTTAGCAGTGTAAGGGTTAGATATAGAGGAAATCATCCATTTGGGATATAAAATAGCGGCTGTTACAGAGAGGTGGCTGTTGCAGAGAGGTGGCCGTTCGGGGAGGTTCGACTGTATGTTGAAATGACAAAAATGACAAAACGATGTAGCACAGCTCAGGCTCAGCCAATCGAGCTGCTCGATCTCAAGCACAATATTCAAATTTGTTGAGATAAGAAAAATGACATATTGGTAAGACTTGCGCAGGCGGTAGTGTAAGCACTAAACTTCTTACGACTAAAATGTTCGTAAGTTCAAATTTAAGATCGTCTGTAAATTTCGATTTATGGATTTACATTTATTGAGCATAGGCTGCATATGCAGCCTATGCTCAATAAATGTAAATCCAATAATTGTTTACAAGAAAACATTGTTAATGTGAAATTTACAGACTATCATAAGTTTGCACTTACGAACATTTTAGTCGTAAGAAGTTTAGTGAAACGGGCCCCAGGCATCTATGGAACGCCAAATAGACATAAACTCAAATAAATACTGCTAGCTCTAAATAGTTAAATATCTAAATATTTAGAGCTGGCTCCAAATGACTTAGCTCATCAAACGATTTGGAGCTAGCTCTAAATATTAAATGCTAGCTCTAATTATTTATTTGAGTTTATGTAGATTTGGCGTTCCAGTATTGCTAGCTCTAAATAATTAGGTGGCATATGTATTGGGAACTAGCATTAATTATTCGAGTTCCTGTGGTACGTTTCACTAAACTTCGTACGACTAACATTTTCTAAGTGCAAAATTGTGATAAGTCTGTAAATTTCACATTAACAATGCTTTCTTGTAAACATTTATTGGATTAACATTTATTGAGCATAGGCTGCAAATGCAGCCTATGCTCAATAAATGTAAATCCATCAATTGAAATTTCCAGACGATTGTAAATATGCACTTACGAACATTTTAGTCGTAAGAAGTTTAGTGAACGGGCCCTGGAACGCCAAATCTACATTTATCAAATACAAATAATTAGAGCTAAAATTAAATATTTAGAGCTAGCCCCAAATGATTTAGAGAACTCTTCAAGTGAGTTTGAGCTAGCTCTAAATATGCAATTCTAGCTCTAATTATGTATTACATCACAATCAATGTACGATGCGTTGCTTAGCATCAGATATGTTTATGTTTTCATTTTAATTTGTCGTCGCGGCGTACATGTAACCAGAGCGACTGAAACTAATACGAATAGATCGAATATATTGACGGGCTCATTAATCCCATTCCCCATTTAATTTAAATAGCCTATTACCGTTATTGATCACCCCTCCGCAGGCTGCTGATTACATTCAATCAGAATGTATTTGTGATCGTGACAGGAGAAATGGGGCTTATGGGATGCATGGCCAGTGTTGGTCCTGATCAAATAGTGCGCTCCAGAGCCCGGTTTCTCTAAGCTTCGTACGACTAAAGTGTTCGTAAGTACACATTTAGGATCGTCTGGAAATTTTAATTGGTGGATTTACATTTATGGAGCATAGGCTGCATATGCAGCCTATGCTCAATAAATGTAAATCAAATACAATTTTACAAGAAAACATTGTTAATGTGAAATTTATAATTTTGCACTTGTTTTTAGTCGTACGAAGTTCAGTTCAGTGAAACGGGCCCCTGTAGCCTAGTAGCGATCTATATTCTTTGTTTAGAAACATGGCGGGTGTTTCATTGATGGAATTGCGAACAGTGCAGATTCTGATCAGACTGTGCGGATCTGAATTCATACAGGTCGCAAAACCCATAAACCCCATTTGTTAGTTAAGTGTAACTGGAGAAATTGGCATAGGTCAAAGTCTGCACTGTTCGGTAATAAGTTGTAGGTGTAAGTTACATGTAAACTATTGCATGTAGAAGATCAATTGGCAAACATCAGAATGCATTTGTGATTGTGACTGGAGAACGTGAGAAAATTGCCTTTTTTCGCGACCAGTGTAGACACAAATCAGCCTGCGCAATCTGATCAGGGCATGCACTGTTCGGTCATTGAAACAGTTGTCGCACGTTTGACAATACGTAAATATCGGTATGATGCCGCTGACGTGTGTTCAGTTGATTGCAGACCAGGAGTTGACTGGCCACAAATGGCATAGGCCCAAAGCTTCACTGACAGTCATATTTCATAATTGTCCGTCTCTGGGGGACTTCCTACGACCTAGTTTGCCAGTTGCCATATACACCAGGTAGCAACTCCGGAGCAGTGTAATATAACGCTATTATCACAGCGTTCTTGTGATCACCACCTGTTGCACCTTGCCTGGACGCTCTCTAGGAGGAATAACATTAGTAGTTTTGCAATCATACTTTATTGGCACTCAATATTTCGTGTGACCGGTGGAGTTTTAAGGTGTTTTTAGTATAACTCCAATTCCTTACCCATCCTATCATTTCCCCCTATATTTATTTTCATATACTACATATTTCCTATAAGTACATGTACATATCGCGCAGATCACACTAGCCGTGGGCGTCGGTAGTATATAAGGTACGTTCCAGCGCTCTTTGCATTGTGCATGTCATTTTGGGTTCTTTGCGCATCTCTCTTGCTTCTACGCCGCGTTGAGACGAAAATGAAGAACCTTAATTTTCGTCTCTACGCGGCGTACAAACGGGGAACGAAATTTAAGGTTCTTAATCGTCGTACGGATGAAGATGTGAACTTTCCATTACTAGCCACCATAGCGCACTACTTGTTATTCAATAAACAACACCAGCTGCACTGACTAACGACCGGTGTACAAGGTGCATGATCACGTCGTTAAAACAACAACAACAACACTGGTTGAAAGTGTTGAAAGTGCGCCCACTCCAAAGTAAGTAGTATTTGATATTTTACTTAATAGGCGACGGATTTTGATGAAATATGGCGAGGCAAACGCGTCTTCGTGGGCTGCATTAAGTGGTCCCGGGAGTTCGGCGCATACTTATGTCGTTTTTGCGAGGAATCGATTTCCGTGTCAGTAGACACGGAAATGGATTCTTCGCAAAAACGACAGAAGTTTAGGACAACATACCGAGACAATCAAATGCATCTCAACAAGACGCGTTTGATGCGCCATATTTCATCGAAATACATTACATAATGAGGATAAAATAAAAGAATACGTGCTTTGAATCAGAATATATACAAGCGGAATATATACTCTGAACATTTTGGTCAACTGTTGACGACATTTATGAAAAATATCGTACATTTTGTAAACGCCTTTATTTAATGAAATTACTCAGATGTCCGAAGGTACAAAATCACATGGCGTGTCTCATATATATTTTGTTGTTCACAGTAACATATACATTGTATTTTGGCATGCAGCACTTATAGCAAGTAATGAGATGAATTCTTCCAAAAATGGGACTAAAAATTACTAGTGGCAGGCGTGATGGGTAATGTACGCAGAATAATCAAAATGAGAATGTACAGAGAATATTTGTTGAAGGTTTCCAAACCAAACAGCTTGAAACCAATGGAAAACGCATTGTCAACGACCTTTTTTCACAATGATATTCATATAAACTATTAACGATTAACTAGACACGTTTAAACCAACGAAAACATCGTTTTCAAATTACTAGTATATAAACGAAAGATGTCAAAATGATGCACTCAGTCTTTTGTGGAAGCAGGAACAAATACATACATGTATATCGTACGTGCATTGCACATTCGTGTGTTTTATTATAGGAATGAATGGGGTATAAACTTGGAAAAGTCGCGGGAATACTGGACGAAGCGATCAAAAATTACAATTTTCGAAAACAATCCCAAAAAAAATGGGACTGAAAATTACTAGTGGCAGGCGTGATGGGTAATGTACGCAGAATAATCAAAATGAGAATGTACAGAGAATATTTGTTGAAGGTTTCCAAACCAAACAACTTGAAACCAATGGAAAACGCATTGTCAACGACCTTTTTTCACAATAATATTCATATAAACTATTAACGATTAACTAGACACGTTTAAACCAACGAAAACATCGTTTTCAAATTACTAGTATATAAACGAAAGATGTCAAAACGATGCACTCAGTCTTTTGTGGAAGCAGGAACAAATACATACATGTATATCGTACGTGCATTGCACATTCGTGTGTTTTATTATAGGAATGAATGGGGTATAAACTTGGAAAAGTCGCGGGAATACTGGACGAAGCGATCAAAAATTACAATTTTCGAAAAAAATCCAAAAAAAAATGGGACTAAAAATTACTAGTGGCAGGCGTGATGGGTAATGTAAGCAGAATAATCAAAATGAGAATGTACAGAGAATATTTGTTGAAGGTTTCCAAACCAAACAACTTGAAACCAATGGAAAACGCATTGTCAACGACCTTTTTTCACAATGATATTCATATAAACTATTAACGATTAACTAGACACGTTTAAACCAACGAAAACATCGTTTTCAAATTACTAGTATATAAACGAAAGATGTCAAAACGATGCACTCAGTCTTTTGTGGAAGCAGGAACAAATACATACATGTATATTGTACGTGCATTGCACATTCGTGTGTTTTATTATAGGAATGAATGGGGTATAAACTTGGAAAAGTCGCGGGAATACTGGACGAAGCGATCACAAATTACAATTTTCGAAAATTGTAATTTTGTAAGGCCTCGTCCAGTATTCCCGCGACTTTTCCAAGTTTATATCCCCGATAAATTCCGCAAAAAGGCCTTTCATTCCTTATAATTCCAGCATTTGAAATAAATTCATCATAAAATGTGTTTATTTTCCGTTTTCTTAAGAATTATTTTAACTGCGGTTACGGAAAGTAGTTCGGCGTGGGAGTTTACTGGGATATAAATTTTGGACAGAGACTTGCTTACGGGCCAATCAAATGTGAGGGAATTGTGTAAATATTTTTGTGTTGGAATTATTGATGAATGTGGGGTGGTGCGGGAAAACAGCCAGCGGGCCGTTTCACTAAACTTCGTACGACTAATTAATTTCGGAAGTGCAAAATTATGATGGTCTGTACATTTCAAATTAACAATGTGTTTTTTGTAAACAATTATTGGATTTACATTTATTGAGCATAGGCTGCATATGTAAAATGTAAATATATCAATTGAAATTTACATACTGTTCTAAATATGCATTTACGAACATTTTAGTCGTGCGAAGCTTAGTGAAACGACACCCAGGCAATTGGTGCATGTGTGCATATATTTGCAAGTAAATATGCGTCAATCATTGTGTAAAAAGTAACTTGTTTAATAAGTTATATTTATAAAATTGACTTTGGCAGTGTGTTAGCACAGGGTATTAAAACATAATACACTAGTGTAATCACTATGCAAATTCAAGGTGTATGATCACGTGGTTACAACAACAACAACAATGGCTGAATGTGTTGAAAGCGCGCCCACTCCAAAGTAAGTATTATTTGATATTTTCCTTAATAGGCAACGGATTTTGATGAAATATGGCGCAGCAAACGCGTCTTCATGGTGGTCCCGGGAGATCGGCACAGACTTGTGTCGTTTTTGCGAATAATCGATTTCCGTGTCAGTAGACACGGAAATCGATTCTTCGAAAAAACGACAGAAGTTTGGGCCAAAATACAGAGACCACCAAATGCAGTTACAGTTTGCCATGTTACCTATTATACAATAGTCATGTACTTGTACATGTATATCACAGCTTGCTCATATACCACTCGCTGGTCTGAGAAATTGTTCAAATAAAGACTATGTTCTGTGCTGTTCTAACAAGACGCGGTTGATGCGCCATATTTCATATTAATCCGTTACATAATAAGATCAACATAAAAGAATACGTACTTTGAATCGGAGGGCTTCTGGAAGTTTCAGTACTTGTTGTTGTTTGTTTTAACTACGTGATCATACACCTTGAAATTAGTTTCTTCATAAAACATGATAGATGACCAGTAAATATTCAATGTATACTACGATGCGCACATGTATGCAATAAATTGAGTCTACCATTTGTGTTGGTTTAATATGATTTTTTTATTAAAATCGTTGATTTATTTAAAAAGAAACCCGACATATACGTGTTTATTATGACATCAGTGGGCTATTTAAAGGTACTTGCCCACCACTCAGTAGGCACAACATGTTTTTTTTATATCAGAGACATCATCTGAGACATTTTCTAGCAAAATAAACATTCATTCACCATTAGCCCACGCATTGCTAGGCATTATTATACATTTTATATAAGACGTAAATTGTTCACACTGATATCAGGGGCGATAACCGTGTTTCCTTAAAATGTTAACGGATATTACTATTTATGCTCTGTATTTATATCTTCATGTGCAATGACCATACTTTATGATCTGTCTATACTGTTATGTTTTCAGGTGACGCATTTAATTAGTATAAATATAGAGAATAGTAGGTTAGTGTCGTGAATGGGAAAAAATATCTGGCAAGGCTCAGAAACGGGATGGGCGAGGCTCTGCCGAGCACATCCCGTTTCCGTGCCGCGCCAGATATTTGTTCCCATTCACGGCACTAACCTACTATTCTATTTATCCCGTCAACACCTACAAATGGCTGTAAAATGCAAAAATAGTATTGACTGGATATCAAAAATGTTTCACGGCACCTTTTTTAACGGCACATACGCACTGTGTTGACGGGATAAAACTAAAACATACCATGCCTTATTTGCATATGAAAATAGCCTGATACCACCGCGCGTCACTATCAGTAAAATAAATATTACTAAATTATTATATCTGTATAGCGGGCACTTATAATTTTTAGAACTGTTGGAATAGTGACAACATTATACACTTATTTAATTCCTATAAAGAACATTATGTGCCTACTGAGTGGGCATGTACTTTTAATAAATATCATAGTCAAGGTGTATGATCACGTGGTACTAACAACAACAACAACAAGTACCGATTCAAAGTACGTATTCTTTTATAGTGTCCTTATTACGTAACGGATTTTGATGAAATATGGCGCATCAAATGCGTCTTGTTAAGCTGCATTTGGTGGTCTCTGTATGTTCGTCCAAACTTCTGTCGTTTCTACGAAGAATCGATGTCCGTGTCTCCGACACGGAAATCGATTCTTCGCAAAAACGACATAAGTCTGTGACAAACTCCATAGACCACCAAATTGCAGCTCATGAAGAAGCGTTTGGTGCGCCATAGTTCATCAAAATCCGTTGCATATTAAGGAAACTATCAAATAATACTTACTTTGGAGTGGTCGACGTTGTTGTTGTTGTTGTAACCACGTGATCATGCACCTTGATAGTAAATCATGACTCATGTAATATGCTCTATACAAGTAAACACTTTTCGTCAATAACTAAGGAACCCCACAGGGGACGTAAATTTCTTCTTTTTCATTAATTCGTTCCCACGAAATAACAATTCGTTCCCGCGAAATAACAATTCGTTCCCACGAAATAGCAATTCGTTCCCTCAATTTAACAATTCGTTCCCACGAAATAACAATTCGTTCCCACGGGAACGAATTGTTATATCGTGGGAACGAATTATTAATTCGAGGGAACGAATTGTTAAATTGAGGGAACGAACTGTTGTTTCGTTGGAACGAATTAATAAAAAGAAATCCATGTCCCCTCCGTAAATAACAGATAACAAGGAATACATGCATGTTGTAGCTGGAGGAATTGAGGTTAACCCTTAGACCGCTACACACAGCAAATGTCGTCTGCAGTTGCTTTTATATATTGCCTTATTTCCCAATAAAAACATGTTTTGACAGTGCTGTCAAAGCATGTTGTAAATTATTCTAAAGTGTTGTTAAAGCATATTTTTTATTGTAAAAATGGAAAATAAACAGCAGACGACGAAACATAATATAGCGGTGTACATGTAAGGGTTAAATGCATAAAATTATGTGGTCCTATGGTATCAACATATATAGACAAATGTCAGAAACTTTATCGGCAACAAACGGCAAATCCCAAGCTAATACAAGCTAAAATACATAATAGGACCGGATCTCTATAAATATATTTCCAAAGGGAAATAACTGGCTGCGATCCCTCATCGCTGTAAAAGTACGAATGTGTACATGTACATGTATATACAGCATCGACACGGAAAATGTACCTTTCAACATTCGCAACAAGTGGGGATATCTTCCCCGTGCAGATTCATTCAATGTGATGAGGAAGTAATCATTTTGCTGACAGTTCGCCCGCTTCATTCACTGAATGGCGAACAGTGTAGGCCCGGATCAGACTGCGCGGACGCGCAGTCTGATCCGGGGCTACGCTGATCGCACACGTCATAAGGTACGTTTACTCAGCTCACGTATGCAACTCACGTATCCTCGTGGATTAGACATAGACGCACGTTTTCTCACGTTTTAATTATCTGTAAAGAACAGGTAATTACGACATGACACGCAAAGATAAGATACATTAAGTAATTCTCTCTTTGACACTGGCTTGTGTAGCGGCGACATATGTGCCGACGCTGGCGGAAATTTACTATACGAGGTGCTGGCAGTAGTGTTCGTCTCACGTGTGTCTGTTGTGTCTACCACTGTCTCTACCACTGATGGTGAGTGGTGGTGGTGAGGAGTGTTGATGAGGGGACGTGGTGAGGAATGGTTGTGAGTGGTGGTGGTGAGGGGTGGTGGTGAGGAGTGGTGGTGATGGTGGTGAGGAATGTCGATGAGGGGACGTGGTGAGGATTGGTGGTGAGTGGTGGTGGTGAGGAGTGGTGGTGAGTGGTGGTGGTGAGGAGTGGTGGTGGTGACGGGTGGTGGTGGGGAGTGGTGGTGAGTGGTGGTGGTGAGGAGTGGTGGTGGTGACGGGTGGTGTGAGGATAGTGGTGGTGAGTGGTGGTGATGATGAGTGGTAGTGAGGGGTGGTGGTGAGGAGTGGTGGTGACTGGCGGTGGTGAGGAGTGGTGGTTAGTGGTAGTGGTGACGCGTGGTGGTCAGTTGTGGTGGTTATGTGTGGTGGTCAGTGGTGGTGGTGAGGAGTGGTTGTGAGTGGTGGTGGTGAGGAGTGGTGGTGAGGGGTGGTGGTGAGGAGTGGTAGTGGTGGTGAGTGGTGGTGGTGGGAGGAGTGGTGATGGTGACGGGTGGTGGTGAGGCGTGGTGGTGAGTGGTTGTGGTTGAGCGGTGGTGGTGGTGATGGGTGGTGGTGAGAAGTGGTGGTGAGTGGTGGTGAGTGGCGGTGGTTAGAAGTGGTGGTTAGTGGTGATGGTGAGGAGTGGTGGTGAGTGATGATGGTGAGGAGTGTTGGTGGTGACGGGTGGTGGTGAGGAGTGGTGGTGAGGGGTGGTGGTGATGAGTGGTGGTGGTGAGTGGCGGTAGTGAGGAGTGGTGGTGGTGATTGGAGGTGGTGAGGATTGGTGGTGATTAGGGGTGGTGGTGAAGAGTGGTGGTGAGTGGTGGTGGTTAGAAGTGGTGGTTAGTGGTGGTGGTGAGGAGTGGTGGTGAGTGGTGGTGGTGAGGAGTGGTGGTGGTGACGGGTGGTGGTGAGGAGTGGTGGTGAGGGGTTGTGGTGGTGATGAGTGGTGGAGGTGAGTGGCGGTAGTGAAGAGTGGTGGTGAGTGGTAGTGGTGAGGAGTGGTGGTGGTGACGGGTGGTGGTGAGTGGTGGTGGTGAGGAGTGGCGGTGGTGACTGGCCGTGGTGAGGAGTGGTGGTCAGTGGTGGTGGTGAGGAGTGGTGGTCAGTTGTGGTGGTGAGGTGTGGTGGTCAGTGGTGGTGGTGAGGAGTGGTTGTGAGTGGTGGTGGTGGTGATCAGAGGTGGTGGTGACGGGTGGTGTTGAGGAGTGGTGGTGAGTGGTGGTGGTGGTGACGGGTGGTGGTGAGGAGTGGTGGTGAGGGGTGGTGGTGAGCAATGGTGGTGGTAAGGAGTGGTGATCAGTGGTGGTGGTGAGGAGTGGTGATGGTGACGGTGGTGGTGAGGAGTGGTGGTGAATGGTGGTGGTGAGCAATGGTGGTGGTGATGGGTGGTGGTGAGGAGTGGTGGTGACGAGTTGTGGTGGTGAGGAGTGGTGGTGAGGAGTGGTGGTGGCGAGGACTGGTGGTGAGGGGTGGTGGTGAGGAGTGGTACTGAGGAGTGATGGTGAGGGGTGGTAGTGATAAGTGGTAGTGATAAGTGGTGGTGAGAGGTGGTGGTGATTGTTGGTTGTGAGTGGTCGTGGTGAGTGTTGGTAGGTAATGGTGGTGAGGGAAGCCGATGAGGAGTGGTGGTGTGTGGTCGTGCTCATGGATGGTGGTGAGTGTAGTGGTGTGAATAAGTGTTAGTGAGGATGTGTTGCTGGGGCGGCGGTGAGTGGTGGTGGTAGTTGATGGTGATGAGAGGTGGTTGCCAGGGTGACGGTCAATGGTTGTGGTGATGGGGTTGTGAAATGTGGTGATGGTGAGCAGTGACATTGATGGGTGGTGCTTAGTGATGTTGATGAGCCCTGTTGATGCGGGGTAGTGGTCATTGGTATTGCTCAGTGGTGGTTGCGAATGTGATGTCAGTGGGTGATGGTGAGGAGTGGTGATGAGTGACATAGGTGAGCCGTGGTGGTTTGGGTGGTGGTGTCAGGTGGCGTTGACGTCTGGTGGTTGGCGGTGGTGGTGAGTTTGGCAGTTGGTTGTGATGGTTAAGGTCGCTGTGCTTGGTGGTGAAGTGTGTTCTGAGGGTTGACTGTGATTGATGATGGTGAGTTGTGGTGGTGAGTGGTGGTTGGCGAGTGGTGGTGGTGAGTGGGTGATGTTGGGTGAGTGTGATGGGTGAGTGGAGTGGGTGAGAGTGTGAGTGTGAGTGAGGGTGAGTGTGAGTGGGTGAGTGGTGAGTGGGTGAGTGTGATGGGTGAGTGTGAGTAGGTGAGTAGGTGAGTGGGTGAGATGGGTGAGTGGGTGAGTGGGTGAGTGGGTGAGTGGGTGTGGTAAGTGGTGGTGGCGAGCGGTGAATGGCGTTGGTGATGGTAAGTGGTGGTGGTGAGTGATTTTGGTGAGTGGTGGTAGTGAGTGGTGGCAGTGAGTGGTGGTGGTGATGGTGAGTGGTGGTGGTGATGATGAGTGGTGGTGGTGGTAGGTGGTGGTGGTGAGTAGTTATGGTGAGTGGTGGTGGTGATTGGTGGTGGTGTCATGTGGTGATAAGTGGTGGCGGTGAATGGTGGTAGTCAGTGGAGGTGGAGAGTGCAGGTGCAGAGTGATGGTAGTAAGTGATGGTGGTGAGTGATGGTGGTTGTGAGTGTTGATGGCGAATGCTAGTGTAGTGAATGGCGGTGGTGAGTGGTGGTGGTAAGTGATGATGGAGAGTGGTGGTGAGTGGAAGTTGATGTGAGAGGTGGTTGATGTGAGTTGTGGTGGTGAGTGGTAGTATTGGTGAGTGGTGGTTGTGAGTTGTGGTGGTGAATATTGGTGAGTGTTGGTGTTGAGTTTTGGTGGTAAGTTGTGGTGGTGGATGGTGACGGTGAGTGGTGGTGGTGTTGGTGAGTGGTGGTGGTGAGTGGTGGTGGTTGTAAGTGATGGTTGTGAGCGGTGATGGTGGTGAGTGTTGATGAGTGATGGTGTTGAGTGTTGATGAGCGATGGTGGTGAGTTGTGGTAGTAAGTGGTTGTTGTGATGGCGGCGTACATGTATATGCACGGGGAAATTAGACCGGAAACCAAATTGGCTGTCGCAGGCACTACAGTTGTTTTCCAACATTGGCCATATAATCATGAGAATAAGGCATCCACCTCTCCATTGCGATGGCTAAAGTTTGAACCTCGGTTCGGACGGCTATGTATGATTAGTAAATGCACCAATTGTCTTCCTGCATGTGCCGGACATAAAGCAAATGTATTTGAGAAGTACTCATTATAGGAATGAATGGCCTTTTTGTGGAATTTATCGGGGTATAAACTTGGAAAAGTCGCGGGAATACTGGACGAAGGCCGGAAGGCCTCGTCCAGTATTCCCGCGACTTTTACAAGTTTATATCCCCGATAATTCAACAAAAAAGCCATTCATTCCTTATAATTCCAGGATTTGAAATAAATTCATCAAGAAAATGTGTTTATTTTCCGTTTTCTTAAGAATTATTTTAACTGCGCCTCACGGTTACGGAAAGAAGTTCGGCGTGGGAGTTTACTGGGACATACATTTTGGACAGAGACTTGCTACGGGCCAATCAAATGTTAGGGAATTGTGTAAATATTTTTGTGCTGGAATTATTTCAAAATAAGGAATAGCTGCTCTCAATCTTGAGAAATAAACACATGCATGATTGCGGAAAATGAAAAGTAGATATTTTAGATAGTTGCGAACAGTAACTCTTGAAATCTACTCCCATACCGTCCATGCTACCGATGGTATGGGAGTAGATTGCAATAGATAATGTCCGCAACTAACTAACTTCTAGATTAAAAGTACATGTCCACTCAGTAGGCAAAACATGTTATTTGTATCAGAGACATCATCTGACACATCTTGTTGCAAAATAATTAATTCACCATTACCCCACGTATTGATTGGCATTATTATACACTTTACATCCCGTAAATTTCCACACTGATATCAGGGTCGATAACCGTGTTTTCTTAAAATGTTAACGGACATTACAATTTATTCTCTCTATTTATTTTTGATGTGCAATGATCATACTTTATAATATGTCGAAAATATTACTCTTTCAGGTGACGCATTTAATTAGTTATAATAATTAAAAATATCATGCCTCATTTGCATATGGATACCACCCCGAGTCACTATCAGCAAAATAAATATTACTAAATTATTATATCTGTATAGCGGGCACACGTAGTTTTTAGAACTGATTGGATAGTGACACAATTGCACACTTATTTAATTCCAATAAAGAACATTTTGTGCCTACTGAGTGGGCATGTACCTTTAATGCACGGAAAAGAAATTGATACGACTATTTCATGGCAATAACATACGGAGCCCCGCAGTTTGACGTATAATTCATTTTTTATTAATTCGTTCCCACGAAATAACAATTCGTTCCCTAAATTTAACAATTTTTACCCATGAATTAACAATTCGTTCCCACCAATTAACAATTCGTTCCCTCATATAACAATTCGTTCCCACGAAATAACAATTCATTCCCACGGGAACGAATTGTTAATTCATGGGACAGAATTGTTATTTCGTGAGAACGAATTGTTAATTCGAGGGAACGAATTGTTATATCGTGGGAACGAATTGTCATTTCGTGGGAGCGAATTGTTATATCGTGGGAACGAATTGTTAATTCCAGGGAACGAATTGTTAAATTGAGGTAACGAATTGTTATTTCGTGGGAACGAATTAATGAAAGAAATCCATGTCCCCTGCGGGGCTCCGTATATATCAGATATCCGTAAGGTCAGTTGCATCGGTTAGTGTCCAGTAACTCGCTAGTCATTGACCGAATACAGCGGAACCTCTCTAAACCGAACAAAAGAACATATCTGTGACCTTATTTTTGATGAGTTTCATGGTCATTTATCTTGGGAGATAATGTCTGTCCATGATCGCATAGCACACATATATGACTCAGAATATCCAGATGCATGATTTACAGTGAAACCTCTCTAAACCGGACACCCTGTGGGCCTCCCAGCGTGTATGGTTTAGAAAGGTTTCACTGTGCATGCTGGCTATTAACACGATATAAAAAGGATGCTCAAACTTGCATGGAAAACTGTATGTCATGTGACAGAGCGAAGTATTAATTTACACAATCTACACAACCGCCTGCGTTAATCTTACATAGATTGTCAACGTTTCAGAACATCTATTGGCAATAAAAACTTGCAATCAAGCAACTTAATTGTCTGAACCTAAGCTGCAGTACAGTTTAGTCTCAGCCAATCAAGCTGCTTGATTTCAGGTACAATATTCAAGTATTTAGAGCTAAAGAACTTTACAAATATTGGCAAGATTAGCGCAGATGGTGGTGTATCAGTATAGGAATGAATGGCCTCTTTGTGGAATTTATCGGGGTATAAACTTGGAAAAGCCACTTTCGCAATTGGCGATAAAAAATTACAATATTCGAAAAAAAAAAGAAAAAAATTATCGCCAATTGTTTATTTTTATCCTATTGGTTATTATAGGAATGAATGGCCTTTTTGTGGAATTTATCGAGAAGGCCGGAAGGCCTCGTCCAGTATTCCCGCGACTTTTTCAAGTTTATATCCCCGATAAATTCCACAAAAAGGCCATTCATTCCTTATAATTCGAGCATTTTAAATAAATTCATCAAGAAAATGTGTTTATTTTCCGTTTTCTTAAGAATTATTTTAAATGCGCCTCACGGTTACGGAAAGTAGTTCGGCGTGGGAGTTTACTGGGATATAAATTTTGGATAGAGACTTGCTACGGGCCAATCAAATGTTAGGGAATTGTGTAAATATTTTTGTGCTGGAATTATTTACAAGTACACAGTTTCGAGCACAGGTACTTTGTGACCATGAGCGACAAAAGCGCTCTTTAAATCATACCCAATTTTACTATGATATTAACTATCTAGATATTACGGAGCCCCGCAGGGGACGTAGAATTATTTTTGTTATTAATTCGTTCCCATGAAATAACAATTCGTTCCCTCAATTTAACAATTCGTTCCCACGAATTAACAATGCGTTCCCTCAAGTTACCAATTCGTTCCCATGAAATAACAATTCGTTCCCACGGGAACGAATTGTTAATTCGTGGGAACGAATTGTTATATCGTGAGAACGAATTGTGAATTCGAGGGAATGAATTGTTAAATTGAGGGAACGAATTGTCATTTCGTGGAAACGAATTGTTAATTCGAGGGAACGAATTGTTAAATTGAGGGTACGAATTGTCATTTCGTGGGAACGAATTGTTAATTCGAGGGAACGAATTGTTATATAGTGGGAACGAATTGTTAAATTGAGGGAACGAATTGTTATTTCGTGGGAACGAATTAATAAGAACAATCAATATCCTCTGCGGGGCTCCGTAAGATATTACTAGATATTTAATATCAGAATAAAATTGGGTATGTTTAAAAGAGGCTTTTCGCGTTCACATCACAAGTACCTGTGGTTTAGTTTAAGCAATATTTATTTCTAGTTATGGCAAGTGAGATATATACATACAATTGAGAACAGGATTAGAAAACAAGCTTTTACTCTTATGTGAATTCTTCTCCTGTGGTTTCGAGATGAGTCTGTGCTCTCAGTAACAAGCTATATACATGTATATATAATAAGCGAAGGACACATCGACGCTCATGTCCGCACAATTAGCAATTAGCCTTGTTCTGTTATATATATATATATACGTCTAATGGTAGATGCCCACGGAATAGGTCAAATCGTAACATGACAGAAAATAAATAGGTGCCGAACATAATTGTACTATTCCACCAATGTTAACAAGAGTGCCGAAGGTCACAATATACACCCGTCGAGGCAAGGCCAGTCAACAAGGGGAGATAAATCACTGAAAACCAATAGGGTTCTTCCTCTTGCCGTGATGAAGATGTGTACCAAACTTGGTTATTATCCGTCAAGCAGAACTCCAGTTAGTATGCGGACATGGATACATAATGCGAAAATTAAAAATGGCCACCAAGATAAGTCATCCGACAATTCGAAAATGAAAATAGGTTTCCTCGTTTTTCCAAGATAAATACGCGTACCAAATTTGGTTACGAAACATCAAGTAGAACTTGAGTTATTGCATGCACAAGAATACAGAGTGTGAACATTAAAAATGGCCGCCAAGGGGAGATAAGTTGACATCAATAAGCTTCTTCGTCTTGCCGTGATAAACATGTATTCCATGTTTGGTTACGATCGATCAAGTAGAACTTGAGTTATTGCGTGGCCGCCAAAGGGAGATAAGCCATCCAAAGTTTTTTTAAATCAATTTCAACTACTTCGCTTGCCCGAAATATATATGTATACCGAATTTGGTTACGACCTGTCAAGTAGAACTCTATTTATTGCGCGCGGACAAGTTGTACCCGCCCGCCTATATAATGGTAAAATACAATTGCATGTGTCCCCAGTCTAACATTTTAATACCAAAAACTAGTCAATCCCGTCAAACAGCGTCACTGGATGTATTTGTGTGCTGGTGACACACACATGCACTTTGTGGCATGAACGACAAAACGCTCTTTAAATCATACTAGTGTACCTTAGTCCCGGCTTGCTAATTCAGTAACTGTATATAGGAAACAGGCAACCAATTGATTTCCCATAGACCCACATTCACACAAACATGACAATCGCAAACTACCTGCGACAAAATCAATTGTATTACTTTCATTCCTGGAGTCAGTGATTAAGCCGGTTCTAGATCCATGCCAAACACGGGGTCATGCGGGTTGATTTCCATGAGTTATTTCCCCTTTTTTGACGGAACCGTCTACTTTCACTTTCGAAATCTCTATCTCACCCCCACATCAAGTCGCACACAGAAAATTTTAACCTGCATGTGTAGAGCATGCAAATAATATAATAAAATGTTTGGCACAGCATCTATTTTATTTATCTCTCTGTCATAATAATAACAATCAATGCCGTTGTACATGTCCTGAGAATTTACTCCTTGTTGCTAAGCTGTACTAGGACTGGTTTACCGTCTATATTATTCATAAGTTGACTGTGTCCTGTAACGCGCGAGAACGCCGGGACACATGGTCCCGGCCTTCGCGCGAGTTATAATTACTGAAGTATCGAGCCGGGTCCAAGGTAAATAATCTACTTCCGTTGGTTGAAAAGTAAAGTTGGGTATGATTTAAGGCTTTCTCGTTCATACCACAAAGTGCCTGTGCTGACACACTGGATAAGCACGTGACCACAGCATACAAATGTAATTTCACAAAACACAATGAGAAGACACAAACCGATGTGTTGGCGGTAAAAAAACGCAAAATGCTTTTCCAGAATAAACAATGAACTGGTCACTATGCCTATTGTAAATATGCATTTACTAGTAGTTTTTCTAGTATCATATGAAATCACTTGAAAACAACGGCATGTCTCACGAACTGTAAACACGACGAGTAGACAAGACTAATCGAATTTCTGAGATATACATTTGTTAGGAGTCAGTATTAACCCTCTCACCCCTATACAAATACAGGTATGTGGTGTTGAATGGGTTAAGAATGTGCAAAGGGAACAAAATAACTACCAGCCGCGGTAATATGTGCACAGTTAGCAAAATTTCAGCTATGCTCAGCGACCACCAAGTATAGGAAAAAGTTGTTCCTGCCGTCGCATTGCAACGGAGCGTCTTGAAGACGGAGCCCCGCAGGGGACGTAGATTGCTTTTTTCATTAATTCGTTCCCACGAATTAACAATTCGTTCCTCAATTTAACAATTAGTTCTCACGATATAACAATTCGTTCCCACGAATTAATATTTCGTTGCCACGAAATTACTTCGTTTCAACGATTTTACAATTCGTTCCCACGATATAACAATTCGCTCACATGAATTAATAATTCGTTCCCGTGGGAACGAATTGTTATTTCGTGGGAACGAATTGTTAAATTTAGGGAACGAATTGTTAATTCGTGGGAACGAATTGTTATATCGTGGGAACGAATTGTCATTTCGTGGGAGCGAATTGTTATATCGTGGGAACGAATTGTTAATTCCAGGGAACGAATTGTTAAATTGAGGTAACGAATTGTTATTTCGTGGGAACGAATATGTTAATTCGAGGGAAAGAATTGTTATATCGTGGGAACGAATTGTTAATTCGAGGGAACGAATTGTTATTTCGTGGGAACGAATTGTTAAATTTAGGGAACGAATTGTTAATTCGTGGGAACGAATTGTCATTTCGTGGGAACGAATATGTTAATTCGAGGGAAAGAATTGTTATATCGTGGGAACGAATTGTTAATTCGAGGGAACGAATTGTTAAATTGAGGGAACAACTTGTTATTTCGTGGGAACGAATTAATTAAAAAAAATCCATGTCCCCTGCGGGGCTCAGTGCTTGAGTGATGCGAGTTCCGCATACTGCAATGTCATCTCAGTTTGCGAAGATTATTTATTTACTCAAACCACAAGTCTCACAAATTTAAAATACAATTACATATATAGTAATACAATTTAAAGGTACATGCCCACGCAGTAGGCACAAACTGTTCTTCAGTATAGGATTTAAATAAGTGTATAATTGTGTCACTATTCCACCAGTTCTAAAAATTACAAGTGCCCGCTATACAGATATAATCAATTAGTAATATTTATATTACTGATAGTGACGGGCGGTGGTATCAGGCTATTTTCATATGCAAATGAGGCATAATATTGTTTTAATTATTTATACTAATTAAATGCGTCACCTGAAAAAATAATATTTTCGACATATTATCAAGTATGATATTATCAAGTATGATCATTGCACATCAAACAATAAATACAGAGAATAAATAGTAAAACACGGTTATCACCACTGATATCAGTGTGTAAATTTACGGCTAATATAAATTGTATAATAATGCCAATCAATACGTGGAATAACGGTGAATGTATGTTTATTTTGCTAGAAAATGTGTCAGATGATGTCGCTGATGTAAGTAAAATGTTGTGCCTACTGAGTGGGCATGTACCTTTAAGTACCGAAATAATTACAAAATGCATATGCCTGTAGATAATGACGTCGACATCAACACACCCGCCATTCTGCAAGTCACATGCGCCAGCGGCAATTAGTATCGTGTTGTCATGTTCACTTACACCGTTTTATAATGTTTTCCTTGTCCATCCCCGGGGGCCGGTGATTGTTGGCGGCTGTATTGACATTGTATTTGTGTTCTTTGGTGTTTCCGTTGCATTCATTTCATAGATCCTTGTCTCGTATGTTTATTTAGTATCCCGTCTACACAGTGCGTATGTGCAGTGAAACACGGTGCCGTGAAACATTGTTGATATCCTGTCAATACGACATAATCACTGCGTATGTATATGTGCGGTGGCTAGGGTTATTTTATTGCATTTTAAAGCCATTTGTAGGTGTTGACGGGATAAATGTAATAGTAGGTTAGTGCCGTGAATGGGAAAAATATCTGGCGCGGCACGGAAACGGGATGTGCTCGACAGAGCCTCGCCCATCCCGTTTCCTAAGCCTTGCCAGATATTTTCCCATTCACGGCACTAACCTACTATTCTCTATTTAGTATCCCGTCGCCGATAGGCAAGAGAGGATATAGCGTAATCCATGTACGTACGTACTTGCGTGTTTCACACCTTTCATTTTTCAATAACTCATGAACCGCTTAACCGATTTTGATAATATTAGTCTACAATGTATTGTGTGTCGATGGATGATGCTTTGTTTTGCATACAACCCACGTCTGTTCACATTGTTTGTAAGGCAAATGCGTTACATTATTTTATCAAGGCTGCCAGCTAGGGGATTATAGTCTGTTTCACGAAAGCTGCCCAGATTTTACGGCTATATAGACAATTCAAAAACAATATTATTTTCGATAATATTAAATTAAAGGAAAATTTAAGAATGAGCCTTCTTTTTATTTCGTGAAATTCGGTCAAATATTGATTTTATTACGAAAAATTGATTTGTCTATGGGATTTTTAACATGGGGGAAAAAGTGGTAAGGAAGTGTGGGAGGAGTCAAAAAACGAAATATTTTGGAAATTGACTCCGAAACCTGACTAGATAGCTTGGATATGATCTAACTAAGAAAACAAAAGTTAAATTTTAAAAATCGGTCCAGTATTTCTAAAATTCAAAAAAATTTCCCCATGTTAAATCCCCATACAGTGTAGACATCTTCACTCCGTGAATATTTTACCAAATTTCACGAAATAAAAATAAGGCTCATTCTTGATTTTTCCTTTAATTTAATACTATCAAAAGAAATCTTGTTTTTTAATTGTTTATATATCCGTAAAATTTGGGCAGCTTTCGTGAAACAGACAGTAACTTCGTAATAACGATGCACTTGTTTTGTTTTGGTGATCATGCACCGTTGTGGTAGAGGTTGTGAATACCGGGGAGCTTCTGTCAGTGTAAAATAGTCTTCAATCACTATTTTCTTTTTAGTTTAGCATACCTGTAGCCTATTTCATCAACATGGTAAAGTATACTTTTCTAGCAAAGTATACTTTGAGGGAGAAATTTTCAATTTAAGGATAAATTTATTAATTTTTATTATACTGAATTTATTACATTATCACAGCCATTTTGGCTGTGATAATGTAATAAATTCAGTATAATAATTCTGCATATTTTTAATCATCAAATATATGCAGTCGTTAGTTCTATATGAAATAATGCATTTTGGTAAAAATAAATGATTACTCCCTCAAAGTATACTTTGCTAGATAAGTATGCTTTGCAATTTTGATGAAATAGGCTACTGGGCTAATCGGTCTCCATTCGGTGGTGTACTGTTTATGTGTGCAATTAATGTCATAAGTCACATTATTCCAGTCACATGCACATGTGATACCGCCACTACAATAAGGGGTTGTATTCATGACTAGTAAAGCTCATTGTTACATGATAACTAGCGTATATCGTGCACTTGGGACAAACATGTATCTTGTTCAAGTGGACATCCCATAAACCACATTTCTCCAGTTAAGCCACAACTACATTAGCGAACAGCGTAAGGCCTGATGCACAAGCTGATTAGAAACAAAACTGCTACCCCGCTACACACCTCTCGCGAGGGTAGCAATTTAACCCCATCTCTTTAATGTAACGCATGGAAGAGTGATTTTTGCAATCGGTTATCCGGCGTGTTTGATATATTGGGATATAAAACTGTCAAAGCTATAACAACAAATTATTAATAAAAATCGTACACATGCAGAAATTGGTTATTTTACCTTGTCAACCTATTTATCTGACATTTACATTGAATATCTTGCAAATTTGAGAGCTTCATTTCGTTATGTTGCTTGTTACACAACAACTAGAGAAAAGAGGGCTTACATGTACATGGGAAAATTATTTCCCTGTTCTATTATTTTTGGACAATTTCCTAGTCTACATCAAATATTATTTGCTTAACGGTATGCAATATACAGTTTACTAAAATTTGACCTACATGCAACAGGTTTGGGTATGCACTTCGGTTGCTGACATTTTTTGAATGGGTCAAATTGTAGCCGTAGATAACAAACATATCGGAGGAGATTTATTGTAGCTACAAGCTGATATGCCCAGCAGGGGACATGGATTTTTTTTATTAACTCGTTCCCACGAAATAACAATTCGTTCCCTCAATTTAACAATTCATTCCGTCGATTTAACAATTCGTTCCCACGATATAATAATTCGTTCCCACGAATTAACAATTTGTTCCCACGAAATGACAATTCGTTCCCACGAATTCACAATTCGTTCCCGCAAAACACAAATTTAACAATTAGTTCCCTCGAAAAATACGAGTATGAATGTCGATTGCAGAGCCAGCTGTACATTGGATGCACCCAGCTCTATATTCAGATTCACCCGAAAATATATGTTTGAATGTCGATTGCAGAGCCAGCTGTACATTCAGGTTCACCCGAAAATACATGCTTGAATGTTGATTGCAGAGCCAGCTGTACCTTCGAAGTACCCAGCTCTACATTCAGATTGAACAAAAATACGCTTTTGAATGTCGATTGCACAGACAGCTATACATTGGAAATACCCAGCTCTACATTCACAGTGTACTCGTAACTGTAAATACATATTTGAATGTCGATTGCAGAGCCAGCATTGCATTGGAAATAGCCAGCTGTACACTCACAATGTACTGTAATTACATATTTGAATGTCGATTGCAGAGCCAGCAGTGCATTGGAAATATCCAGCTGTACACTCACATTGTATTATAAATACATATTTGAATGTCGACTGCAGAGCCAGCAGTGAATTGGAAATAGCCAGCTGTACACTCACATTTTACTGTAAATACATATTTGAATGTCGATTGCAGAGCCAGCAGTGCATTGGAAATAGCCAGCTGTACACTCACATTGTACTATAAATACATATTTGAATGTCGATTGCAGAGCCAGCAGTGCATTGGAAATAGCCAGCTGTACACTCACATTTTACTGTAAATACATCTTTGCATGTCGATTGCAGAGCCAGCAGTGCATTGGAACTAACCAGCTGTACATTGGAACTCTTCATTCAAGTTGTCTACACGCGATACGTTTTCAGCTCTACATTCAATTCGACATTCGATTTGAATGTTGATTTGCGATCTGCGACCACTCATGAAAATCGTACTATTTCAACTGATTATTGCTTCTTACTTAGTTGTAAACGTACATGTTATACTGGAATAGGTGCGTATATAATAGAAATGCATAATCATAGTAAACTTGTGCGGAAAATGTAAAGTATAATTGCGAGGAAGGTGAAAGTGTCATATGATAAAGTGCGCATCAGGGAAACTGTGTTGATAAAGTGTACAGAAAGACGACCCCTCCCCTTTTATTACAATGCACACCGGATTTCGAGAGAATAAAGCCATGTATTTTGTTTGCATTAAACAGTAATACGTCCCCATCATCTTGTTGTACTGGTGTTATATGGAATACTCCGTGTCTGGTGATCAACATGGATCCTTGAAATAGCATTGAAGTCACACTGCAGGTGAAAGATTACTGAAAATTAATTGGTACTAATGTAGGTAGTGACGATTTTCTAACTGTCCAGTGTCTGTGAGGTAGCTGGTTCGCATTATTCGATTTTTGTAAAAATTACAAGCAGGCGATCGATGATAATTCCCGTAAACTACAACCAGACATAAATACAAAATATACGTTGCAAGTGCGGGTTTATTGCGCTTTTTTTTTCTTTTTTAATGAATGTGTCACGGCAGGGGATTTGACGTGCCAAATGAAAGAAGGATGCTTTGTCTACAAAAGGTATGTCTACAACTATTATGATTGCACACCACCCAAATAAACAAGCAAAAATGAACAACATACTGGCATGTTTGCTTTTCGTTTTTGCTTGTTGTTTTTTTTTTGGTTTGTGCAACCATAATATTTTTCTCTTCCGTATAATTCCATCTGAAAGTTCAATTGCGTATTATGTTTACGGATTTTGGGTAATAATATAGAAATGTGGTTTGAGCTAGATTTATCACACTGTATTGTAAACGTTTCTGTATAGGTTGTACATGCTGATGGGCCAGTTGGCTTAATGCAAATAAACTTTCCATATAGCACCAGTAACATAGGATCATGAGGAAGTATTACTATTCAATATTGTAGTTATCGTGAAGTATGTAACAAGTAAAATATATGACTTTCAATGTGCATGATCACGTGGTTACAACAACAACAACGTCGCCCACTCCAAAGTAAGTATTATTTGATATTTTTTTTAATATGTAACGGATTTTGATGAAATATGGCGCAGCAAACGCGTCTTCATGAGCTGCATCTGGTGGTCTATGGAGTTTGGCATAGACTTGTGTCGTTTTTGCGAAGAATCGATTTCGCAAAAACGACAGAATTATGGGCGAAAATACAGAGACCACCAAATTCAGCTTAACAAGACGCGTTTGATGCGCCTTATTTCATCAAAATCCGTTACGTAATAAGGACACTATACAAGAATAAGTACTTTGAATCGGTACTTGTTATTGTTGTCAGCACCACGTGATCATACACCTTGACACTTTAGTCTCTTGAAATACGTTGTTCATTGCAATAAAAGGCAGCGGCGGGGGGTTCCGGGGTTGCAATCCCCCCCCCCCCCCCATTCAGCCACGGAGTTTACATAGATCACCAGTTGGAGTCTGAATTTAAATGCCGTAAAACAGAGGAAAGTGTATTTCGAAGACCTCGAAAATAGGACAACACCCTAGATGCGAACGGTAACTCTTGCAATTACTCCCGTACCGTCCGTAGCTAGCAAGATATATGTATAGATCGGCTACATATTGGTTATCCATTGGATTGTCAAAAAGTTTGTAACCACACTTTTCTCCTATATTCTGTAATCTACAAACGCGAAATTGTGTTGTATCACTTCCAAATTACATCAACCGGATAATTTTTAATTTTTGGCCATTATCTCTGTGGAAAACTTTAAATATAGCAAAGAAATAACACAATTTGGCTATACATAAACGTTTTCACTACGGTAAACTAAAGTTAGGCGGTTTGCAATTTGGCTATAAATAAACACGGTTTGCCTTCTAGTCCAGGAGCAATTGTAGGTATATATATGATTCCGGCACCTCGTGTTAATTTATGGCACCCGGTGTTTTTATAAACTTGAATGTATAAGGTTTCCAAAACATCCGGGTGCCATTTTTTAAATGTAGTAGAGGTATTTTATGCACCACATTCGTGACAGCAAAGACTACGGCAGAGGCACTGTTTAACAACTTCATAGTACATTATGGTTTACCTGCCACTCTTCATAGTGATCAAGGACCTTCTTTCGAAAGTGAGTTGATTCGAGTGGTGTGTATACTGACAGGGATCAAGACAAGTAGGACAACAATTTACCACCCGATGTCAAATTGGATGACTGAACGGTTTAACAGGACACTGATGGGCATGCTGGGAACTCTGGAAGCAGACCAGAAGCAAGACTAGAAGCGATATGTTGCTCCATTGGTGCATGCTTATAATTGTACAAAACATGAGAGTACAGCGTTTTCTCCATATGAAGTGATGTTTGGGAGACAACCACGTATACTGGTAGATGTCATATTTCGGATCAACACAGATACAGCAGACACTACTCAGTCAGAGTATGTTAGTGATGTGAAGCACAGAATCCAAGAGTCATACAAGAGTGTACAGAAAGCATCAGAAGCAGCTGGAGCAAAACAGAAAACATATTTTGACAAAAAAGCTAGAGCAGCTAGACTATCGGTTGGAGACAAGGTTCTTGTTAAAATATTGGCTCATGATGGGAAACACAAATTGGCAGACAAGTTTGGGGAGGCTATTTATGAGGTGATCAAACAGCCAAATCAGATATTCCGGTGTTTGATGTAAACGCACCGGGTGGTAGGCAGAGAACTTTGCACAGTAACCATGTGTTGCCTGTAGGCAGTAGTGTGGTTGAAAAGCCAACACCTACACCTAGGAAGGTGTATTCGAATGAGAGGAAGGAGGTATGAGTAAGGGTCTGTGTCTTTACCAACACAGAGCATAGATACAGGGGAGAAAACCGACATCGTAGAGAGTGATAAAGAATCGGAAGAGGAATATGTTGATGTAACATATTATCCTTCTGGAACTACAGGGGACGCCCAAAGTTCCACACAGAGTACAGAGGATAGTGGAGTTGACGCCGAAGATCAGAGGGACGTTAGGGTACCGGTAACACATCCGACACCTCCTGTACCGATCCCTAGGAGGTCATTAAGACAGAAAGAAGCCAGAGTGGCATACCTTGTATCACATGAGTCAGACAGTAGATGGTGACAATCGGCATGAGACTGAGAAGAAGGATGCAATGAAGATGCTGATGACGGGAATGATGCTCGGAGTGGTGGAGAATTATATAGAAGCTGTAGTTGCTGCTATGAGTAACTGAGACAATGAGTAACTGAGATTATGTCGTAAAACGATAATGAAATGTCGAGACGCCATTTCATGGGCAGGGGTGTGTGTAGTAGATGTAGTTTATGCGCTTGTGGAGCGCCGTGGCGTAATGGTTAGTGTGTCGGACCACTGATCCAAGGGTCGTGGGTTCGAGCCTGACCAGCGGCGTGCGTTGTGTCCTTGAGCAAGACACTTTATCCACACTGCTCCAGTTCACCCAGCTGTAAATGGGTACCGATAATTCGTAGTTGCTCTGTAAATACGAATTACCGGCTTCTCTCAAAGATCTCTACCTCTACCTCCGTTCTTTCTCCCATTCTTGGGAGACGGCATGCAAGGTCCTAGAGCCAGTGCCGCCGTTAAATATAAGGAAAAAAAAAAAAAATTATGCGCTTTTATTTTATTCGTAATACTTGCATGTGTAAATAATAAATCATTTTAAACTGCATTATTGTGTTTGTCTTTTGAAATACATGCCTTACATTATATTTTATCATTGCTGTAAGCGGCTTGATAAAATGTATTTATATAATAATAGTCACGTGATTCAAAGTGTCATGTGATCATGGTCATGTGATGTTCACTCAAGCATTTGTTTCATTTCATGGCGTAGGAACTACTTTTCCCACGTGACTTATATCTGTATATATGATTGGTCAAAGCGTTTCCCGCCTTGGTCGAACTACTTTTCTCGTGCGATGATTCGCCCTCCTGCATGTTTGAACTCTTTGTGAATTCACTTCGCTTGCGATTGTCATGCAGTTGACTTCGACGTATTTTATTAATTGAAAACTATTTGGTGTATCCGTTATTCTGGAGCTGTGAGACTTCGGGCCTTGTCGGGTATGTTGTTCTATGGGCTAACTTATTGTCGGTTTATGGCTGTTGGAATTCCGCGTGTCATTATCTGGAATTGTGTGTCATTGGTCGGTTCGGTTGCGCCACGCGTTCTATTGCACTTTCACTATTGCATGTGCCTAACATTTGCAGATTGACCTCCATGCACGGGTGAGAGGCAGTGACTGGGGAGCAAAGGCTGAGAAACCATATTTCTTGTAAGTGTCCTTGTTCGTGCTATTGTATCCATCCGCCTGTGATCTAACTGTTCGCAATTCACTTGCGTAATTGTATAATATTAACTATTTCCATACACAGGACTGTGTATATATTCGTATATATCTGTTTGATAAGCCATAGAACAGAATGTGTGTTTTATTCCTTAAATTCATGTGTAAAAGTGTAAGTCATGAATTCATGTTTGTAGGTTCGACGTATCTCTGAATAGTTGCTTATTATGTTTTATTGTGTATTTTCGAAGCTGTGAGATACATCGTATACCATATATCTTATCATATTAAAGACTGACTATGTAAATCGAACTTGACTACCGTATCACTGAAATCCCAGTTTACGGCCCGGTTACATACACCAAGTTGAAGGTCATTTCAAGGTCATTGAACTTTATGCTTGGAAATTGGTGTAAGTTGTTAAAAAACATTTCTGATGGATATATTAAAGAATTTACGTAAACTACACTAAATAAATATTCAGTATATAATTATCATATTTTCAAGATTGCCGCCAAAAATCGGGTATTTATGAGATTTCGGTTGACTTGCTACATAGTTGTGTAATGCTAAGCGCTTTCACCTATATTCAAATGTTAATTCTTTCAACTGGAATAATATTCTTTATATTTGACTACGATAAGTATTGCTATGATCACATATTAATGATAGCTAAATATAACTGGAAGAATTTGGTTGGGGAGGAAATCAACACTTGAGATTCCGTAACAACTAAAATGTGGACATATATTGAACCCTGATTTGATCGGCTAATAACATCATGCTCTGCATGACTTTTCATTTTTGTTATTTCTCAATGAAAGTATATGTTGTGACCACTCATTTGAACCGTCTCGACGAGACGGTTCAAATGGTTGTCGCGATATATACTTCTGATCGCATAGAAGGAAAATATTTAGGATTTTCTGAAAACATATGGCGAAAACATATGGCGCATGAAAAGGGTTAACGATGGATTGAGGCAGTGGATTTCCTAACGTGAATAATGGTGCAATTACAACCTGAGATTTAGACTAAAACAGTTCACACGTCGCGAGTAAATCAATGCAGTGTCTCAGAAATGTCGAGAAAGTGATGAAACAGAAGAGGAAAAATCCAGTTTAGACCATAAAAAACCATATTTGTTTCGATAATATTAAATTAAAGGAAAATTTCAGAATGAGCCTTCTTTTTATTTCGTGAAATTTGGTCAAATATTGATTTGACAATTTCCCCATGTTAAATCCCCATAGACATCTTCACTTCACGGAGTGAAGATGTCTATAGGGATTTAACATGGGGAATTTTTTTTTAATTTTAGAAATAATGGACCGATTTTTAAAATTTAACTTTTGTTTTCTTAGTTAGATCATTTCCAAGCTATCTAGCTAGGTTTCGGAGTCAATTTCCAAAAAATCTTCGTTTTTTGACTCCTCCCACACTTCCTTACCACTTGTTCCTCCTATGTTAAATTCCCATAGACAAATCAATTTTTCGTAATAAAATCAATATTTGACCGAATTTCACGAAATAAAAAGAAGGCTCATTCTTAAATTTTCCTTTAATTTAATATTATTGAAAATAATATTGTTTTTGAATTGTCTATATGGCCGTAAAATTTGGGCAGCTTTCGTGAAATAGACAGTAATTACTACAATCCGTCAGCTACATGTAAGTGCCATCCGTCTCAAATGTTACATGATGTCATGGCATCGGCACCACGACGATATAACGTTTTGAACGATGGCACAACAGTAAGGCCATACAAAGTTATTCCCATGTTACGATTCCGCGTGCGGGTATGTTTTGAGCGTGGTTCTATGAAAACACAAACAAACTGTGTAAGATATTTTACACTATTGGTGAAGTAATATGACAATTTATTTGGAACTTGTCTAAGTTTTAAATCCGTTCATGAATGTACACGTAATACGTTAAATAAGAGTGTATTCTTATTATATAACGGCAATTTAAATGTATGTTAAAAACTTCCTTTTCAAGGCCGTTTTTGTTTTTACTTGATATGTAAGTAGGTTTTGGTCATCCTGGTGGACGCTTAACAGAGAAAAACAATGGCATGTCCTAATGTTGAGTATCCGACTAGAGCAATTAAAGATGTTCCCCGTATGTGCTAATGTATTAATTACTTTGCATAATGCTACACATCATAGAAGAAGACAAAGACGAAGAAGAATTTTATTACAACATTCTTGAATGTTGTGCTTGATTGGCTGAGCATGATCTCTTATACAGCTCATGCTCATCCAATCAATCTGCTTAATTGCAAGTCGAGAGTGTCAATGGATGTTTAGAAACGTTGACAATCTGTGTATTATTAACGCAGGCTGCTGTGTACCTGCAAATGTTAGATTCTATTTATTGCATAAGCACAACATCATTCATATATTGAAGCTGTACTGGTTACGATACCGTTTCCTGTAAGGAGCTAATTTGCATATGTATTATTTATGTATTCCATCCAGTAATATTTAATATAGGAATGAATGGCCTTTTTGTGGAATTTATCGGGGTATAAACTTGGAAAAGTCGCGGGAATACTGGACGAAGGCCTTCCGGCCTTCGTCCAGTATTCCCGCGACTTTTCCAAGTTTATACCCCGATAAATTCCACAAAAAGGCCATTCATTCCTTATAATTCCAGCATTTGAAATAAATTCATGAAGAAAATGTGTTTATTTTCCGTTTTCTTAAGAATTATTTTAACTGCGCCTCACGGTTACGGAAAGTAGTTCGGCGTGGGAGTTTACTGGGATATAAATTTTGGACAGACTTGCTACGGGCCAATCAAATGTTAGGGAATTGTGTAAATATTTTTGTGCTGGAATTATTGCACGATGGAGAAACAATTACATGGAGTTTTTTTCGACGCAAATTGCGACGGGCGGACGTACATATACGGACGTAAACTCACTCAAGAGCAAAGCAATATGCCCACCCCCCCCCCCCCCCCCCCCCTCCCCACCCCTTGCTATCGTTGGTAATAAGCGTACTTTCGTTTCCCATTGAAACACAATAGAATGCAAACCGTCAATACGTTTCCATATTGACGGCTCGCGAGTTCATATTGATCACCGCTGGAACTACGTTTCACCTCGCAAAATATTTATTTATTTGTTGTATATTTTTGAGGAGCACAAACATTGTGAGTGATGTGCGTATATAATAAAGCGGTATTTGATTTGTATGTGGATACATGCAACTAGTTCCGCCGTGCAACGATATCGCGCATTATCGCACGCTGCGGAACTCGTGCTCATATCCACTTCTAGTTCGCCCTACCTTCTAAGCCAATTGCTGGGCAACATTGTGCTCCACTTATTTCACATATTGCGACGTTTAACCCCAACAAGTTATGTATATATTTCCCGATTTAATGATTAACTGTTCGACAGGAAATGGAAAAGCACTACTCGGATGGGACATTGCAGTGTACACTTGGCTGAACTATAAATATGTTATTGTTCACATATTGGATTTTTCAGGAACTAAATGCTGCGGTCGCTAGCGATCCCTTGCATTTAATTCCTTAACAATCCAACGTGTGAATAAAAACTTAAACATAAAATCTACGCGGCATAGCAACGAAGAGTACATAACAACACGATACACCACCGTCGGCGCTAAACTTGCTCAGTTTGTTTGTTTATTGGTGTCCAACGGTCTATCAACAGCTGAGGTCATGTAAAGCCGGGAAAATGGCGATCCCATTTTATCCTGCAGCATTGGGGGGGGGGGAGGGGGAAATCCCAAAATTAGAAGGGAATATTTACATCGTGAACAAATATATTCAGCCCTAAGATAACCCGACCTGGTGCCAGGGGGGTCATTTCACTAAACTTCGTCAGATTAAAATGTTCGTAAGTACAAATTTAGGATCGCCTGAAAATTTCAATTGATGGACTTACATTTATTGAACATAGCCTATGCTCAATAAATGTAAATCTAATACTTGTTTACAAGAAAAAAGTGTTAATGCGAAATTTACAGGCTATCATAATTTTGCATTGATGAACATTTTAGTTGTAGGAAGTTTAGTGAAACGGCCCCCAGGTCCATATCACACCAAAGTCACTTGGCCCCTTCCCCTAATAGTAATACTTACATAAGTGAAACTTACGGAAGCCCATTAGGGCCACTTCACTTTTTTTTTTATCTTTTCTTGAATTTTCGATATCTTTCCTTGAATTTTCAAGATGTTATCTTGAATTTTCAATTTCTTTTCTTGAATTTTCAAGATCTTTTCTTATTTCTTGAATTTTCAAGATCTTTTCTTGAAAATTCAAGAAAACATCTTGATAATTCAAGAAAAGAACTTGAAAATTCAAGAAAACATCTTGAATAAAGGAAATTTAAAAAAAGTGAAGTGGCCCTAATGGGCTTCCGTAGAAACTTGCCCAGCTGTAAACGTTACGTTTTTATCCCGTCAACACAGTGCGTATATGCCGTGAAACACGGTGCCGTGAAACGTTTTTGATATCCTGCCAATACGACCTAATCACTGCGTATGAATATGTGCGGTAGCTGGGGTTATATTTTTGCATTTTACAGCCATTTGTATGTGTTGACGGGATAAATAGAATAGTATGTTAGTGCCGTGAATGGAAAAAAATATCTGGCGCGGAACGGAAACGGGATGTGCTCGGCAGAGCCTCGCCTTCCCGTTTCCTGAGCCTTGCCAGATATTTTTTCCCATTCACGGCACTAACCTATTATTCTCTATCTCGACATATATTCACAATCTCAACTCGCATACAAGCAGTTTGATTATGTGAACCTGTGCTGCAACACAGCTCAGGCTCAGACAAACTAGCTGTGTGAATTCAAGCACAATATTCAAGTGTTTTGTAATAGCTATCGTATAGCAAAATAGTGAGAAATGTGTCCTCGAGACTTGAACAATGTTTCGAGGGATCGCACTTTTCGAGGAGTTGCATTTTGAGCCATCGCATTTAAAATATATTAAACGTATGTAAGGAAAATTATCAGGACCGCGGCGCAATTTCAAGCGAGCCCGGCATTACATTACGAGGAATCGCATTTTAAGCCATTCACTGGGGGAATATTAGTATATGTTGCAGACCATTTGTTAGCAAATAGAATGCAGAATTTAGAAATATTTTGGGATGAAACTGTCTGGATTCAGGTTAAAACAAGCCGCAAGACATTTTTGATTGGCACGATTTACCGCCCCCCGTCATCCAATATAGAATTTTGGGAACTGTTCAATCGCAATATAGAATTGGTATGTGATATAACAAATAATATCATTATTGTTGGCGATCTAAATGAAGATCAATTAAATGTACATAACCACAAATTAAAAGATGTTATGATTATGAATTCATTGAAAAACATAATTACATCCGCAACGCGTGAAACAGCTACTACTTCAACCTTGTTAGATCCAATTATTGTTAACCAAGAACAGAACATTCTCAAAAGCGATGTGTTGGCTGTTTTGCCAGACATAAGCGATCATAAGGCTACATGTGTCATTATACCTGCTGATAGTTCACACAATACTTCATACAAACGAACTGTATGGAACTATAAAAGAGCAGACTTTGTTAAACTTAGCGAACTCATGCTTAACACTGATTGGACACATTTAAATAATGGCAGTGTAGATGATGCATCTAATATATTTACATCTAAATTCATTGAGCTAGCTAAACGATGCATTCCATGCAGTCAAGTCACAGTACGGTCTAACGATAAACCATGGTATGATTCCGATATTCGTAAAATAAGCAAATTAAGAGACAAATTACGTAAGAAAGCAATACAATTTGGAAGGGTGGACGACTGGAATAAATACAAAACAACTCGGAACAAAATTAATAATATGAAAAAACATGCAAGAGAAGCATTTTACAATGACATGGAGTTTAATTTAACAGAATCATTTTCAAATAACAAAAGATACTTCTGGAAGCTAGTTCGACATTTTGTGAAAGATAGCAAATCAAGTGGAACTATTCCACCATTAAAAACGACTGACGGTAATAGTGAAATTGTCTGTTTTTCTGATGTTGAAAAAGCTAATTGTCTAAACAACTTCTTCGTTTCAATATCAACGGTTGACGATAGCAACTCTACTTTACCGCCGCTTGAATTAAAAACTAACCAAGTTCTTGATATGATTAATATAAACGAATCTGAGGTCAGAGCTACTATAAAGATTTACAAACTAATAAAGCTTGTGGACACGATTTAGTTAGTCATAGAATGCTAAAAGGAACTATTACATCTGTCTCAAAACCTCTAGCGATCCTCTTCAATAGATCTGTCAATGAATGTCAGTTTCCGATGGCGTGGAAATTGACAAATGTAATTCCTTTATTTAAAAAAGGGTATCCGCAGATGCCTTCAAATTATCGACCTATATCGTTATTAAGCTGTCTAGGTAAGGTAATGGAGATAATAATGTTTAAATATATATATAATCACTTGCACTCACAGAATTTGATTTACAATAGACAATCTGGTTTTATACCAGGCCATTCTACGGTATACCAACTTATAGACATTCACCATCAAATATGTCAGGCATTTGATGAAAGGCAATCTACATGTATAGTATTTTGTGATATTTCTAAGGCTTTCGATAGAGTATGGCATAGGGGATTATTATTTAAGTTACGGCAAAATGGATTAAATGGTTGTATCTTACACTGGATCGAAAACTACTTGTCGGATAGGAAACAGTCTGTATCAATACGGTCCACAACCTCAGATACCAAGTTAATAACTGCTGGCGTACCGCAAGGCTCGGTGCTCGGTCCTTTACTATTTTTAATATATGTCAACGATATAACTGACCATCTACTAAGTATTGTTCGATTATTTGCTGACGACAGTTCTCTATCATTTTCCACAACAAATACTGATGACCTAGAAGGCATAATAAATTATGACCTGCTAACTATTGCTGACTGGGCTAAACAATGGTTGGTCAGTTTCAATCCTAACAAGACTGAAGCGATGCTTTTAACCCTAAGACTACTCGATCGACCTGTAAACCTAATCTTTCAAAACACGCCTATAACCTTTGTCGACGACCATAAACATCTCGGTTTAACGCTGAGCAATAACGGGAAATGGCATACACATATACAAAATATAATTAATTCGACTGCGAGAGTGTTGGGAATAATGCGAAACCTAAAATTTAAGATAAGCAGACAGTCTTTAAACCAAATATATATACTTATATGAGACCTATACTCGAATATGCTTCGTCGGTCTGGGATGGATGTACAGAATATGAAAAAGATTCATTGGAAAAAATTCAGAATGAAGCTGCGAGAATAGTAACCGGTTTAACACGGTCAGTGTCACTCGATAATTTAAGGAAAGAAGTTGGATGGCAACTTTTATCTGTTCGACGTAGTATTCAAAAGCTTTCGATCATGTACAAAGCAACCAACAATCAAGTACCTAGTTATATCTCCAACCTGATTCCTCCCACTGTTAATAACGTATCTCGTTACAACCTTAGAAACCAATTTGATAATACCATCTGTGGTACAACTTTGGAATGAAACTGATCCTTCAATGAGAAATGTAGATAGTCTTAGACACTTTAAAACAGCATGCGCCAAACAATTATACACTCAATATGAAATACCACCATATTACTTAGTGGGAGACAGGTTTTCGTCAGTTATGCATGCAAGACTTCGTAATAAATGTAGCAGTCTCAATTCCGATCTTTGCAATAACCATATCAGAGAAACTCCCTACTGCGAGTGTAGCGAACTTGTAGAAGACGCTGAACATTACTTCTTTGAATGCAACAAATATCATGCACAGCGTCTCATTCTACGCCAGTCACTGCAACGATTTCATAACCTGAACGAGCACATGCTTTTGAACGGCATACCTGAACAAAACAATGAAAACAATATTATTATCTTCAATTCTGTACAAAATTATATTAAAACTACAAAACGATTTGAGTAACTTCGTTGATAGATGTATGTAACGTAATCCATATCCGATGTATTCCATTCGATTTGCCAATATCATCCACAACCACCGGTTATTAATAATCACTGAAATTTATTGCAACTAGCACTAATACATTGATGGATTTGCTCATGTAGTATATGTACTTGGCGACAAAAACAACTTTTATTCTTTCTCCAAATCTCATATCTCACTATCCACCTCTTTTCTACCTTTCTGTCCGTTTTCTTTCCATACATTATGTAAACATATATTTATCGCTTGATTATTGGTTTGTATCCGTGTTTATATGCCTGTATACATTTATTCATGTATCGCCATTGCTGTTGAATTATTGTACTTTGTAACACTTAGGTGAGGGCTGTAACTAATGTTGAGAGAACTTGTAGCCCGAGCCTATTGTATTTATATGCAATAAACTATGTTTAAACTAAGCCATTCACTGAACATTGACAAATATCGGCAACATTAGCGCAGTCGGTCGTGTAGCGATCGGTGTACGCTATGGAGCTAAACTTCTATTTTACGTCCATACATATTCATATACAAACAATACATGAGTTACAAGCAGTTTAACAATAGGTTACAATCATTGTTTACAATCAACTACGAGTACATGTATTGTAAATAATTATAGAATATAACGTATTGTTCATACATGTTTAGGTTGGATTTATTTACGAATGTTATGTAGATGAGAGAATAGAGTTAAAATTGAGATATGGCGAAGAAGGTTTAGTGAATAATAATTAAGCAACACAACACGATACAATACTATTACGTTATTTGCTGTTATACCTAACTGTAATATTTGGAAAGTTTGGCGCATCGAAAGCGCCTTGTTAAGCTGCATTTGGTGGTCTCTGTACTTTGGCCCAAACTTCTGTCGTTTTTTGCGAAGAATCGATTTTTTGAAAATCTATTCTTCGCAAAACCGACGTAAGTACACAATGTAAATGCCGAACTCCCGGGACGACCAAATGCAGCTCATGAACACACGTTTGCTGCGCAATAATTCCAGCACAAAAATATTTACACAATTCCCTAACATTTGATTGGCCCGTAGCAAGTCTCTGTCCAAAATTTACATCCCAGTAAACTCACATGCCGAACTACTTTCCGTAACCGTGAGGCGCAGTTAAAATATTTGTTAAGAAAACGGAAAATAAACACATTTTCTGGATGAATTTATTTCAAATACTGGAATTATAAGGAATGAATGGCCTTTTTGTTGAATTTATCGGGGATATAAACTTGGAAAAGTCGCGGGAATACTGGACGAGGCCTTCCGGCCGTCGTCCAATATTCCCGCGACTTTTCCAAGTTTATACCCCGATAAATTCCACAAAAAGGCCATTTATTCCTATAATATTTCATAAAAATCCGTTGCCTATTAAGGAGAAAATCTAATAATACTTATTTTGGAGTGGGCAAGATTTCAACACTTTCAGCCATTGTTGTTGTTGTAACCACGTGATCATGCACCTTGAGACTTAGCGGCGCTATAATGCCCTACATATTATTCTGAAATTGTCAATTAATGCAGCATGATAACCTGGGCATAACGCATCAAGTGAAAGTAGGTCATTCAATAATTGTAAGAGATCTACATGGATATGTGTGCGGTGGCGGATTCATATAAACCATTTTAATGAAGTGGCACATTTTCATATGTACTAAATCGTATGAGATATCTGATAATAACTGATCCACGATCAACTGAATATCAGTATCTGTAGCCTATTTCACCAACATTGCCAAGTATACTTATCTAGCAAAGTATACTTTGAGGGAGAAACTTTCAATTTAAGGATAAATTTATTAATTTTTATTATACTGAATTTATTACATTATCATAGCCATTCAGTATAATAATTCTGCATACTTTTAATCATCAAATATATACAGTCGTTAGTTCTATATGAAATAATGTATTTCGGGAAAAATAAATGATTACTCCCTCAAAGTATGCTTTGCTAGATAAGTATACTTTGCAATTTTGATGAAATCGGCTACAGGGCATTGTGATCAGGGTTTACACTGATATACAAATGATATTCTGCATTTGCTATGAGCATTTTGTGCACGTTCGACGTCTATTCACTGAACATATCGACGTCTATTCACTGAACATATCGACGTCTATTCACTGAACATATCGACGTCTATTCACTGAACATATCGACGTCTATTCACTGAACATATGATCGACGTATTCACTGAACTATTCGACGTCTATGAATATCGATCGACGTCTATTCACTGAACATATCGACGTCTCATTCACTGACTATTCGATCGACGTTTTCACTGAACATATCGACGTCTATTCATGAACATCGATATCGACATATCGTACGTTTCGTAAATATGTTTCATGAGATGTCGCACATGTTCTTGCGTACAATATCAATCACATGGTGTGTCTCAATTATGTCAACTCCTATACTCAACTAGAACTAGAGCAAGCGAGCAGGGGCCTGGACATATAAAACAAACAGTTAACGGAAAAACGAAAATGTTAAGTCAGGGGTGGCAGGGATTCCGCTGGGGAAAATAAAAAAATCGCCACTTCCAAGAATCATTTTTTTTTTTTTTTTTCGAAAATTGTAATATTTTATCGCCAATTGTTTACTTGCATCGCCAATTGCGAAAGTAGCGATCGCCAGCGGAATTCCTGGGGTGGGAACAGTTCCAAAGGCCAAATCCTGAAATTGGCTACAAATGTTTACACCCACAAATGCGTGAACGTGTGCCTCCCATGTTGAAACATAAGTATTATTCTGCAATGATCAGGAACCTCAAATCCTGATTATAGGATATATCCTGAACATGCCAACCCCTGAAAGTGTATGTGTTACAGACGGTGGACGGTGGACGGTGGACGGTCAGACGAACGGATCCATGGGCGATCGGGTAGATATATATAACCCTGGGCATAATTCGTAATGCGGTGGGTATAATTAAAACATTGTCATTCCCAGACGTTCTATAAATAGAGGGTTGTTCAAATAGAAGTTGGTTCATTACAGGAATGAATGGTCTTTTTGTGGAATTTATCGGGGTATAAACTTGGAAAAGTCGCGGGAATACTGGACGAAGGCCGGAAAAGTCGCGGGAATACTGGACGAAGGCCGGAAGGCCTCGTCCAGTATTCCCGCGACTTTTCCAAGTTTATATCCCCGATAGATTCAACAAAAAGGCCATTCATTCCTTATAATTCCAGCATTTGAAATAAATTCATCAAGAAAATGTGTTTATTTTCCGTTTTCTTAAGAATTATTTTAACTGCGCCTCACGGTTACGGAAAGTAGTTCGGCGTGGGTGTTTACTGGGATATACATTTTGGACAGAGACTTGCTACGGAACAATCAAATGTTAGGGAATTGTGTAAATATTTTGTGCTGGAATTATTACCTAACATGTTTTCTGTAGTTTGCATAGTTATTACACTAGTGCATTATGATTCTATTAAACTGTAAAAACCCATGTTATGCAACAAAATAATTTAATCCATATTCAGACATTTGATAGCCATCTTGGATTGTAACGATGTCACAGCTATTTAGTTGAGTTAAAGGTGCATCTCTGTTTCAATAAATTCTCAATTAATTACATTATACTTAGATATATCGTGCAGATACGGCATAAGATAACTTAATCTCGGGTTTATGAAAAATTCTCAAAAAGCTTAAGGACGAGAAGCTTAAGGACGAGAAAGTGTCACGATTCATCAGCTAGAAGTGTGTCTGAATGTCTAGACATCCAAAATCAGCTAATATAGGATCTTACATGAGTGTGATGATTTAATATGATATTTATTAAACGAGTTTACTGATTTCATAAGCAACGAGGCTATGCCGAGTTTCTTATGGAATCAGTCAACGGGTGTAATAAATATAATATTAACACAAATGTTAGATTACATTTATTGCACTGATGATAAGCAACATATTACACATTCAAGCTGTACTGGTCATCTAGCATGTTTGCTGCATCGGCCTAATGTCCATATTTATTACATTAGTGTATTATGAGTTTATTACACTGTGTTATTGCACTGTGAACCCCAATTGTATGTAATAAACAAATATATGTATATGGTACCCAGAACAATTGAAAAGTCGAAATAGGCACTGCAGTGTATACGTTTTCTGAAGAAAAAAAGTAGATTCAAATCCTTCAATAAATTATTATTATACGCAAGGTGTATGATCACGTGGTACTAACAACAACAACAAGTACTGAAACTTCCAGAATACATCTGATACTACTGCTTTTATATTGTCCTTATTATCTAACGGATTTTGATGAAATATGGCGCATCAAACGCGTATTGTTAATCTGCATTTGGTGGTCTCTGTATTTTCGCCCAAACTTCTGTCGTTTTTGCGAAGAATCGATTTCCGTG
This sequence comes from Conchocele bisecta, assembly GCA_029237695.1. Taxonomy (NCBI): domain Eukaryota; kingdom Metazoa; phylum Mollusca; class Bivalvia; order Lucinida; family Thyasiridae; genus Conchocele; species Conchocele bisecta. The sequence goes on along the minus strand of CM055276.1, from coordinate 58,145,895 downwards.
TCAAACGACACGGAAATTGATTCTTCGCAAAAACGACATAAGTCTGTACCGAACTCACTGGAACACCAAATACAGCTCTTGAAGACGCGTTTGCTGTGCCATAGTTCATCAAAATCCGTTGCATATTAAGGAAAATATCAAATAATACTTACTTTCGAGTGGGCGACGTTGTTGTTGCTGTAACCACGTGATCATGCACCTTGATACGGAGCTCCATAGTATTACTCTCAATTTTCCCACTCTATATTCATAATTGAGAACCCGATCTTTAAAGTAATATATAATCTATTAGATTGCTGGCCCACTTAAAGCTATTTAGTGCCCGATAACAGTATTACCTCACAACACGTGTAACTCTGTTATTTGTCAATTGTGTCTGGGATATTTCTGTATTGCCTGTCACAATACATTTCATCAATTATTCAAAACGACCATTGAATTTGTATAATATTACGAAACTAATAATGTGTACGGAATCTGCAACTCAACATCTTTACAAAACTGGAACTTTACACTGAGGCACGACGCATTCGCAAAATCCATGTAAATATTCGCTTGCCTTTTACAGTAACAGGCAAAAAATGAGTTTCCCAATGCAGTGGAACCTCTCTAAACCGAACACCAGGACAACATATGCGATCTTATTTTTGATGGGTTTCTTGGCCATTTATCTCAGATGTCAATGTATGTTCATGATTGCAAAGCACGCACATACGTATCAGAATGTCCATATGCCTGATTTACAGCGGAACATATCTAAACCGACCTCCCAGGGTACGTGTTCTTGTACAGGTAATATATGGGATTTAGTACTAAACCCATTGACCCATCATTAAATGAGCTTAGCTGTTGATAGGCCGATAAACCCCAACAGACAAGCAAACAAACAAATTGGCTTGCCATATAGAGATAGGTGAACAGTATGACGTTCTGATTAAACTCCAAAACCCATACATGCTATAAGATAAGAACATTCCGTTTACAAGAAAACACGTAGATTTCCGTGGATTAATTTGACTGTTGTGAGAAATGAGGCTTTTAGTAGCTGCGAGCCGCGTAGACCCTGATCAGACTGCGCATCCGCGCAGTCTGATCAAGGTCTGCACGGTTCGCCATTCAGTCAGCATATCACATGTCATATATAAACCGACCTCCCAGGGTGTCTGGTTTAGAGAGGTTTCACTGTATATCAATAGTTGACGATAATTTGGGAAAGTTATATATTTTTTTTTTTAAATATTGAATAAACATTACTTGAAGCTGCATATTATTTTTTTCATATTTAATGTATTAAATGTCCCCTCTCCACTTGTACGGCACTCTTTATGCCCACTAATTCCTAAGACCCAGCTTGGAGGAATTATTGTGAATTGGCCTTGCCATACCGTTGTGTAACCGGACTTACACTACCGTCTACGCTAATCTTGTCAACAAGTGTCAATTATTTATTTCACAATACTTGAATGGCGTGCTCGACATCAAGCATCTTGATTGGCTGAGCCTGAGATGTGCTACAGCTCAGGCTCAGACAATCAACTGCTTGATTGCGAGTTCGCCTTGCCAATAAATGTTCAGAAACGTTGATATTCTGGGCAAGATTAACGCAGGCGGTTGTGTATGTACACTACTGTCTGTTCCACGTTTTGCTGCCGACGAAATTTTGGCCACATTACAGTGGGGTCAGCGTGTAAGTGCATACACGAACGAACACGACAGGTTGGTTCCAACCTGTTGTGTTCGTTCGTGTGTGCACTTACACGCTGACCCCACTGTTCCATTCCAACCTGTCGTGTTCGTTCGTGTGTGCACTTACACGCTGACCCCACTGTACATCTTAAAATATTTAAATGTAAGTGCTTTCTCATCAATAACAAACAAATCACCCTCACCAAAAAAAATGATTTGAAGAAATTCCATCAAATATGTTTGTATTGCGAAAAAACTATTTTCCTATGGGAATTTAACATGGGCTAAAAATATATATTTTTTTAAATATTTTTTGTAAACAGATTTTCAAAATCTAACTTTTGTTTTCTTAGTTACATCATTTGAAAGCTATCTAGCCAGGTTTCGGATTCAATTTCCATTGTTTTCGTTTTTTCACTATAAATTCAATATTTGATGGAATTTCATCAAACACAAAATTTTGGGGAGGGTGAATTTTTTGTTTTTAATTTTGATGAAAAACTACTTACATTTAATGTGTTTAATAGCTAAAAGTTCGCCGGTAGAAAAACGTGGAACAGACAGTAATTCCTCAAACCCCGGGTTTGAGGAACGATTGTACATTTGGCTTACGATTTGCCTGGTTTCGCCCTCGTTTTTATCTTTACCTGGCAATTGAATTGTGTTATTTCCCATTACAAAAGTAGTAAGATTATTACTGATCCTACTGCTTTTCGGAGGGGCCCAAGTGATTCTGGTGTGGCGAGGACCTGGCATCAGATCAGGATTATTAGCTGTTGATAGGCCGATAAACAGACAAACAAACAAATTGTTGGCTTGCCATATATAGATGGGTGAACAGTATGACGTTCTGCATACACTCCAAAACCCATACATGCTATAAGATGAGAACATTCCGTTTACAAGAAAACACGTAGATTTCCGTGGATTAATTTGACTGTGGTGACAAATGAGGCTTTCAGTAGTTGCGAGCCGCGTAGACCCAGATCCGACTGCGCATCCGCAACCGCCGCGCAGTCTGATCAGGGTCAGCACGGTTCGCCATTCAGTCTGAATAACACATGTCGGTATTCTGTGTACGACGTTCCAGGAGCGTAGCAATGTGCTGGTCGACCAGAGGCTACATTGACCCCAAATGCCAGCAGGCCACATTCTGCAGTCTCAGTCAGAATTGAACTTGCTAATGAACGAGCGAGATTATTATGCTGTATGGAATTGGATGTGATCAATAACTGCTGGAGCAGATTTTGGTCGAGCTCTGGGAAACCTAGCCTATTTCATCAACATTGCAAAGTATACTTTTCTAGCAAAGTATACTTTGAGGGAGTAATCATTTATTTTTTCCTGAAATGCATTATTTCAAATAGAACTAACAAATGCATGTATTTCATGATTAAAAGTATGCAGAATTATTATACTGAATTTATTACATTATCACAGCCATAATGGCTGTGATAATGTAATAAATTCAGTATAATAAAAATTAATAAATTTATCCTAAAATTGAAAATTTCTCCCTCAAAGTATATTTTGCTAGAAAAGTATGCTTTGCAATGTTGCAATGTTGGTGAAATAGGCTATTTTGGTCGAGCTCTGGGAAACCTGGGCTAATTATGTATCTTTCTGATCATCATACATAATCGTGCAGTCTGATAATCCAAACTGTTTGCTGCGGGGTATTGAATGTCCAGTGTCCAAACTGCGTGTAGACTGTGCGGATGCGCAGACTTGTCAGAGTGACTCAGCGCAACATTAACAAGCCCGGTTTTGTAATTTCGTGTCTATAAACGCTACCTGAGATACCATGGTATGGCAGTAGAAGTAGATGTGTTCCTACGTTCAATAATGAAATATATATATGTTCAATATATGTTTATATATGTTCAATAAATGTATTTATTATATGACTAACAATTTCAAACAATGAGATTCTCCAGTATCGGGTCACATCATTGTTGACATACATGTGTATTATATTCACCTGAATATCAGTCTCTGGATCGTCAGGTGTAGCAGCATGTGCGTGTCACTGATCACGCAACCACAGACTGAGCCAATTCATGCATTGTTGTAGCATATATACATGTACCACAGTGTTAAAGGTACATGCCCACACAGTAGGTTATAATATAGGAAGACATATAGTTATACATTTTCTGGCAAAATAAACATTCATTCATCATTACCCCTCGTATTGATTGGTATTTTTATACATTTTTCATCAGACGTAAATTTCACACTGATATCAGGGGCGATAACCGTGTTTCCTTAAAATGTTAACGGATATTACTATGTATTATCTGTATTTATTTTTTGATGTGCAATGATCATACATCCGTCGACAATATTATTTTGTTCAGGTGACGCATTTAATTTGTATAAATAATTAAAATATATCATGTCTCATTTGCATATGAAAATAGCCTGCACTTGTATTTTTCTAGAACTGGTGGAATAGTGACACAATTATACACTTGTTTAATTCCTATAAAGAACACTTTGTGCCTACATAGTGGGCATGTACCTGTAATGTACGCCACATGCACCACATATTAAGACATAATCTCCCGGATCATTGCTCGACATCACATGCCGCTGACGACGTACCCATCGATGTAGCCCTGACAATTGTCTAACTATCTCTAAGCAACGCAACTAAATGGAGTAATTGTGATGTGATAAGTGACGATACGCCGCCACCTTGTTCAACATCACCTGCCATTGACGCCTCTCATATGGGGCACGCCATGTGATTGTGTACCTTCGGACATCTGCGTAATTTCATTAAATACGTTTACAACATTTACAATATTTTCCGTAAATGGCGTCAAAAGTTGACAAAAGTTTCAGAGTACATGCGGAATATAATTCCGCATGTACTCTGAAAATATTGTCAACTTTTGACTTTATTTATGAAAAATATTGTAAATTTTGTAAAAGTATTTAATGAAATTACGCAGATGTCCGAAGGTACAAAATCACATAGCGTGTTTCAATTTTGCAGACGAGTACAATTAGTCTAATTACGCCCCGTACGTATCTGACAAACTCATTTCACAATTACGTTACACGACATGCTTAATAGAACAATAGTTTATTTATTTATTTACGACTCATCAACTGTACAAAATAACATACATAACAATGATACAATATACATGCTCAGTTGTCATTCAATATAGAATTATAAGAGACGACTGACTCACTTCCAGTTATCACACTACGGTTTAAAATAACCTATGTACAATTCTAAAGTTCATAATCAACCAATGTACACGGTTTCTAAAACAACAGAAGAGGATACAAGACATTCGATATTTTACATACGTATTACAATACTTGTTGCGTAAGGCCACATACAATTAATTTATTGATTATCATCCCCGCCCGCCCCTCAAAATATACGCCGCCGCGTCGGTATGATTGCATGGTGATCAATTATTCTGCCTTCATTTTATGCGCTGCTAGTTTCGGTTTCTGCAGTAAAAGTTCACAATCTTATAGCTGTGTTTGTTGTAGTCAAATAAAGTGATCACAAAGACACCAAAGGCCCGCGCGGACTCGACGTTCTCTGATTTGTATAATGATTTTGTAAATGGATCGTTTGATGGGTGCCCGTTAGCGGACGATACCATTAATCGGACAAATGTATCGGCATACATCGGTCACAAAAAAAGACAACTTGACACAAATTACTTCAAACATTAAATTATGTGACACAATTGGCTGCTTAGGACGTTTTGTGGAATTTACCGATCAAAAAGATGACAAATCAGATAGTGATACACAATCAGTTCAGGAAGATGCGTTCCAGATCCTAATGTCGGCTTGCAACACAGCAAATCATTTACCTAATTTTGCAGGAAAGTAGATACATGGCTAGCAACATTTCAATATAACAATGATATTACAAAACGGATTTGCATTATTTGAAAATCTAGACCTTAATTATCTCTTCCTGTTATTGCCTGAAAACAAAAAAATAAAAAATAAAAGCCGCCCACCCGCCCCATTGTTTCACAAAATTCGGATGATAATCAATACATTAATTGTGTGTGGCCTAATATGGAGCTACATGCATACACACTCCGGAAAATAAGTCCAATTCGAACAAGAATCTAGATTTCCAAACATTTTATAATCTAGTAGTATTTCGACGTTGTGTTTTTCTTTTATGATACTTTTTAAGGATTTTACAAGTTGGCCGAAATGACATGCGATTATAGCGAAACTTAGATCAAATATTGACTATATTTGCAATGTTTCTCTCCCGGGTACCGAACGCTGTGGGCTCATTATTATTCACGTACACATTACTTATGTCTACGGAGCACCGCAGGGGACGTGGATTTTTTTTATTAATTCGTTCCAACGAAATAACAATTCGTTCCCTCAATTTAACAATTCGTTCCCGCGAATTAACATTTCGTTCCCTTAATTTAACAATTCGTTCCCACGAAATAACAATTCGTTCCTACGGGAACGAATTGTTAATTCGTGGTAACGAATTGTTATATCGTGGGAACGAATTGTTAATTCGAGGGAACGAATTTTTATTTCGAGGGAACGAATTGTTATATCATGGGAACGAATTGTTATATCGTGGGAACGAATTGTTATATCGTGGGAACAAATTGTTAATTCCAGGGAACGAATTGTTAATTCCAGGGAACGAATTGTTATTTCGAGGGAACGAATTAATAAAAAAAATCCATGTCCCCTGCGGGGCTCCGTATATGTCAAAACAGCTAGTCTACTATCTGTGATTCGCTGATGGTCACTTAATTCATAGACGTTATGAATTTAGTATGCAATTGGGAGAATCAGCAGCAAGAAGCCAGACCGAGAAAATGGATTAAGTATAAGTTAGATCACGATTCGTCAGCATGTACGAGGAGATAATCCACGAGCTTTCACTGGTACATGCGGACAAACGTGATCTAACTTATGTATCACATCCCCATGCACATACCTTGCACACGAGCTGTATTATAGGTTAGCCACCTCCAAATAGTTTTAGTATATAATTTAACCGATTGCCATCCAATAATGCCAGTCTCTCCTACTTTCACTATTCGTATGGATGCTGTGGGACCCACTTGTACATGACCTGCAGCCAGTCTGTACTGGTTCTGCATGAACTAAACAATAGGTTCACTTACTCCTAAGAAAAAAAAGTTCGCACCATTTGGTATCCTCTAACCTTAATACAGAAACAACAACCGGAAATGTGTCAAAGATGTGATAATGTCTCTTAACCAGGACTTGACACTGTGGTTTCCTTATACGGATCAATGGGCAAACAGCTATATAAGTTGTGTTTCCCTAGAGCGGTAATGAGAATCAAAGTGAGCATGCTACTGATTCCAACCAGCAGAGTACATGATGATGCAAGGCTGGGCCCGGTTGTTCAAAACACCAGTTAGCTTAACGGACTGTTAAATCCTTAACGGACTGTTAAAGTTAAAACAGAGATTTTAACCATTCAGTTAAGGATTTAACAGTCCGTTAAGCTAACGGATGTTTTGAACAACCGGGCCCTGGTGTATACTGAATGGAAGTCCAAAAATCAATGCACAGAACCCCCATTGCTATACACATAGCTGTAATATGGGTCATATAATAAAATAATTGTTTTTTTAATCGGTGTACACGAGATTTACGGACCTGTCCTCAGATCCGTAAATCTCGTGTACACCTTCTCAAAAGACAATAATTGCATAATAATGTGTTCAATAGATGTATTTATAACCTTGTTATGGCGTGTTTTAACCCATTTCATAAATGTGTTATGACACACGTGTAATAAAACCTGGAGCGCATTTGATTGGCTGGACGCCTCACTCTAATTACGTATTCGTATTATGCGCCAACGTTATGCCAAATGTATAATGATAGACACGTTCCAAATGACGTCCGTAATGGCGCTACAACGCAACGATGTTTTGACGTTGACGTCATCATATTTAAAACGTCATTAGAAGCGTCCGTGATTTGTTAAAATTACTGCAATTGTCAGAATGAGCTCCCGTTTGGTAGTCTGAAGTGTTTACAAAGAACAATACTTTTATTGCTAGGATTAAAACTATTTTCTCTGTGGAGAGTTTCAAATTTATCCCGTCAACACAGTGCGTACGTGCCGTGAAACACGGTGCCGTGAAACATTTTTGATATCCTGTCAATACGACCTAATCACTGCGTATGAATATGTGCGGTGGCTGGGGTTATTTGTATTGCATTTTGAAGCTATTTGTAGATGTTGACGGGAGAGCCTCGCCCATCCCGTTTCCTAAGCCTTGCCAGATAGTTTTTCCCATTCACGGCACTAACCTACTTGCCGAGGAATTCCTACCGTTTCCGAGCCGAAAAAAGACACTAGCCTGGTATTCTGTTTATCAGGTAACTTTTTATGCTCGAAAATGACGTCGTTATCTGTGGACAGAACGCGGACTTGTTTACATTGCGTCATTACACTGACGTCATTCGGCAACGTCACGTCATCCGACCAATGGAACGTCAATATTCACTTCATTGTAACCCGGATGTTTGTATCAGGTCAATGCCTGATACAACAATATGTTATCAGTCAGTACGTATTAGGCCAATACAGGGCAGGTTACCTGATAAATATGCGAAAATAGTATTGGCTATCTCCAAGTTTTCTGCTCTTTGGAGGCTGAAGTCATGTGATAAACATACTCTCAAACTTGTTTCCCGTTGATATGAGATTTACGAAACTCGTACTTGTTGTTGTTGTTGTAACCACGTGATCTTACACCTTGATGGCGAGGTACCTGATAAAAATCGACTGTCCATATACATGTTGGATACATGTGCGTGGCGAACATGTCTGTCATTCAATAATCATTTACAGTGGGGTCAGCGTGTAAGTGCACACACGAACGAACACGACAGGTTGGAACCAACCTGTCGTGTTCGTTCGTGTGTGCACTTACACGCTGATCCCACTGTACCAACAACGAGATTACGAGGAACAAAATTTAACGAATCAAAATTGATATTGGGAAATTAATAAATGCATGAAATTGATAATTATCTTTCAATGGAATGACGCACACGAGCTTGACAAGTTTCATAATCGTGAATGAGGTTGTGAATGGAGAAATGGGGTTTGTGGATTTGTCACCAGTGTAGCTCCTGATCAAATAGCACACTCATGTAGTCTGATAACGATGTGTATTGCTTAGAAGTGTGGTGGGTGCTTCATTGAAGGAATTGAAAATAGTGCATATCTTGATCAGTGAGTCTGATCTGGATCTACAGTGGTCACAAAATCCCATAAGCCCAATTTCTCCAGTCACAGACATTATGGTATTTGTGTTCAGCCTCTAAGCTCCTGGGGCCCGTTTCACTAAACTTCGTACGACTAAAATGTTCGTAAGTGCAAAATTATGATAGTCTGTACATTTCACATTAAGAATGTTTTCTTGTAAACAATTATTGGATCTACATTTATTGCTCACATGTATCAAGTGTCCAAATATAGAAACAATCCGTCAAGTAATACACCTGAACGATAGTCCTCAATGAACAATAGTCGGCTCTAGAAGCGACTATTCGGTAAATGTAAATCCATTAATTGAATTTTTCAGACTCCTAAGTTTACACATTTTAGACGTACGAAGTTTAGTGGAACGGCCCCCAGAACTACTGGCGCATGATAATGGCAGGCCCGTACGCAGAGGGGGTGCGACGGCCTTAATCCGCCGAGGTCCGTCCGTGGATGTGTAAACAATTATTTTTAGCGACTCCGGCCCTTCGCGCCGTTGATAACGCACCCCACTAAATTAAATCCTGCGTACGGGCCTGTAGTGCAGCATACTACCAAAGCAGTAGGATCAGTAATAATCTTACTAGTTTTATAATGGGCAATAACCCAATTCAACTCCCAGGTAACAACATGAGGGCCAAACCAGGCAAATCGTGATTCCTCAAAGGAGGAACCACTACCGTTAATTTACGCCAACCACCCACAAGCTGTTGCTGGGACGTTAACCATTCACATTGATCCACTGCATATACAGACCATAAAGCCAATATGTGCAATCACTGTAGATCCATGGGTCCGTTTCACTAACCTTCGTACGACTAAAATGTTCGTAAGTGCAAAATTATAATAGTTTGTAAATTTCACATTAACAATGATTTATTGTCAACAATTATTGGATTTACATTTATTGAGCATAGGCTGCATATGCAGCCTATACTCAATAAATGTAAATCCATCAGTTGAAATTTCCAGTCGATCCTAAGTTTCACTTACGAAAATGGAAAAGCCAATGTTAAAACATTTATGGATGAAAATGGTTACTGTTCTATACTAAAACAACAATATTTTCTCAATACTTGAGCCGTAAGTCACAAAATACGCCCGTCGAAGATGAGCCAGACAGCGAAGATGTGAAGCTGTCACCAAGACAAGAAACATTAATGAGAATTTGAAAATATATAGCATTATTTCTTCCTCTTCTTGTGATAAACAGGTATACTAATTTAGGTAGAGATGTGTAAAGTAGAAATTATATAGAAAAGGATATAAAAATGTAGAAAAAATGGTTAAAAATGTAATATTTTTGTTAAAATATATTTTTTTCTGTATAAAAAACTCCAAGGTGCACAAGTTAAAAAGGTGATATTTGTGTTAAAAATATTTGTTCGCATAAAAACACCAAGGTCCACATCTTCAATATGTGTAGAAGACGTGTGTATAGTTTCAGATCGATTGACTGAACGGTTTCAGAGGATTTGTGTACACAAACTCTATATAGAATCGCATAGAAAAAGGTATAAAATGGCAAAGTTGAACTAAATTTTCGGCATAAATACACCGATTATCACTATTCCACCAGTTCTAAACATTACCAGTGCCTGCTATACAGATATAATCATTTATAGTCTGTTTCACGAAAGCTGCCCAAATTTTACGGCTATATACACAATTCAAAAACAATATTATTTTCGATAATATTAAATTAAAGGAAAATTTAAGAATGAGCCTTCTTTTTATTTCGTGAAATTTGGTCAAATATTGGTTTTATAACGAAAAATTGATTTCTCTATGGGAATTTAACATGGGGGAAAAGAGGTAGAAGTGTGGGAGGAGTCAAAAAACAATTTTTTTTTGAAATTGACTCCGAAACCTAGCTAGATAGCTTGGAAATGATCGAACTAAGAAAACAAAAGTTAAATTTTAAAAATCGGTCCAGTATTTCTCCGTGAAGATGTCTATGGGGATTTAACATGGGGAAATTTTGTTTTCGCAATAAAATCAATATTTGACCAAATTTCACGAAATAAAAAGAAGGCTCATTCTTAAATTTTCCTTTAATTTAATACCATCAAAAAAAAAATGGTTTTTGAATTGTTTATATGGCCGCAAAATTTGGGCAGCTTTCGTGATACAGACAGTAGTGATGTGTATTTTATTGATAGTGACTCGCGGTGGTATCAGTCTATTTTCACATGCAAAGGGGGTATTATATTTTTTTAATTATTTATACTACATGTAATTAAATGCGTCATCTGAAAATAAAAAATTGACAGATTATAAAGTATGATAATTGCACATAAAAAAATAAATACAGAGAACAAATAATAATGTCCGTTAACATTTTAATCTAGCACGGTTATCGTCCCTGCTATCAGTGTGGACATTTATAAAATGCATAATAATGCCAATCAATACGTGGGGTAAGGGTGAATGAATGTTTCTTTTGCCAGAAAATGTTCCAGATGATGAGTCTGATATAAAGAACATTTTGTGCCAATCTGATTGAACATGTACCTTGAATCACAGGTTGAAGTAACGGACCGAGGTCCATAAATACATTAAATATTCCTAAAAGCATTAATATAAAGTGAAAAAAAATTCTTTACTCCCTCATATATATGAGGGGAGTAAATAAAAAAACTCATTTATTAATGATTTTAGGTATATTTAATGTATTTATAGACCTCGGTCAGTTACTTCAACCTATGCCGTTAATGAGCACCATGATTCCGACTGGATGCCAGAACAGATCCATCTATGTGATAACATTCATTACAATAAGTACAATGGTGTCAGCGTGTAAGTGCACACACGAACGAACACGACAGGTTGGTTCCAACCTGTCGTGTTAGTTCGTGTGTGCACTTACACGCTAACTCCACTGTATTATCAGACACCGACAGAAATCAGTGAAAGTATGATGTTTGCTACATGTACCAGTGTATTCCCCCAGGCACCTGCAATGTCTGCCACACAGTTATAACAATGCGAATCAAGCAGCCATTGAAGCATTAGATCAATTTTCAAGTACATGTACTGGAATGTGAATACATTGTAATTGGAATCAACGTATTTGTGGCAGTCACTGGAGAAATGTGGTTTATGGGCTTGCGACCAGTGTAGATCCAGATCAGCCTGTGCATCCGCAGTCTGATCAGGATTTACACGGTTCGCCATTCCATTAATGAAACACACGCATATGCAGGTATCCAGTCGAAATTACGGTAAGGATGAACCCCGATCGTTAAATTACACATCGCATTCTCCCACCTAAGTATACCACCCACCCAATGGGTTTAGTACTAAATCACATTTATTACCATAAGTACATGTACAAACGGGGGGTGGGGGGGGTGGGGGGTCCCAATAATGCTAATCTGATGCCTGGTCCTTGCCACACCAGAATCACTTGCCCCCCTCCCAAAAAGTAATTTACCTGCATAACCATCGGGGATTATATGGTTGCAGAGGTCTATTATTTGCAACAAACAGGATAGAAATTGGTCTACTCGTCCAGGAGAGTCCGTTGTCTCGGGGCCGTCCCAGGCCCATTAAAATACTGACACCATTTTATTTCTTATAACAGAGTAAACTACAGCAGCTTGAGCTGCATCAACGGTTTGAGCCTCAAACATTGATTTCATGTGTAACTAAGCTTTAGCCCAAGGTGTAAACTATCGGTTGCAAAAAGAATTTCTGAAGTTTTAGAATGAACAGTTCAACATTATTGTGTTCGCATCATCACACCGATGTGGGGCCGGTTAGCTTAGAGGTAGAGCGATGGACTCGGAGCGAGGGATACCGGGTTCGATCCTCAGCCAAAGTTTTAGCTAAAGGACTGAAATATCGACTACAGCAAAAACAATTGAAATCGAATGATAAATAACGAAGCTGACGTCACATCCGTTTGCTCTATTTTGAAAACTTGAAAAAATACGTTCATCTTTGACATCGAATAGAGCCGTCAGTAGTCAAGATATAGCTCTGAAAATTATCATCTTTCATGCGGCTGACACTCCCCTATCACCCTGGCAAGAAATTATGTTGCTGACAGTACTGTACAAATTGGAAAACGTTTGTAAAGACCACCCGTTATCAGCTGAAATTCGGCAAAATCGTTGAAAAGTATGTACATGTTTCAACTTCAAATGCATATAGCTCTTTTATTTGAGCAGATAGCCGAAAACTGTCAGTGAGTCTGAGATAGAGAATTTTGTCAGCTTTCCAATGCAAAAAGAATTCTTGAAATCGGTTGGAAAATAAGGAAGTTATAGGAAGTATGACGTCACTTCCGTTTTCGTGGAAAGTAGCATTAAAAGATATCTGAAAATCTCTGAGTCTCTGCTCACACTTGATCCGAATCGGCATGCAAAATTTGAAGTCGATCCGACCAGCGGTTTGGTGTAGATGGAGGGAGCCCGTAAGTCAGCGGATGATTATTTTTCGATAGTTATCGCCCTTAAATTGCAGTTTACGCCATTTGTAAATACACCTAATAAAACGGAAATTAAATATGTGCAATATTCCGCCAGTGAAGTTTTCGTTTGTTTTTCACCATAGGCCGGGCACAAAGCGGGAAAGTTTTAGCTAAAGGACTGAAATATCGACCGCAGCAAGAAATTTTGAAATCTATTGATAAATAACGAAGCTGACGTCACATCCGTTTGCTCTATTTTGAAAACTTGAAAAAAAAGACGTTCATCTTTGACATCCAATAGAACTGGAAGTAGTCAAGATAGAGCTCTGAAAATTATCATCTTTTATGCGCCTGACACTCCCCTATCACACTGGCAAGAAATTATGTTGCTGACATTACTGTACAAATTGGAAAACGTTTGTAAAGACCACCCGTTATCAGCCAAAATTCGGCAAAAAATCGGCAAAATCGTTGAAAAGTATGTACATTTTTCAACTTCAAATGCCTATAGCTCTCTTATTTGACCAGATAGCCGAGAACTGTCAGCGGGTCCGAGATAGAGAATCTTGTTAGCTTTCCAATGCAAAAAGAATTTTTGAAATCGGTTGGAAGTTATAGAAAGTATGACGTCACTATAGATCAGGGGTTATTGATGTACATCCCTATGAGAAAAGGTTGTCCAAGTATGGTGTATGTATGCACAATAGTATTCCATATACAAGCTTGACTATAAACATTAACCAAGTAATTCAAGGTTAAATGTAGGTGAAGGTAAAATATAGATCAGGGGTTATTGATGTACATCCCTATGAGAAAAAGTTATCCAAGTATGGTGTCTGTATGCACAATAGTATTCCATCTACAAGCTTGACTAAAAACCTTAACCAAGGTCGACTAAAAAACTTAACCAAGGGGAATTAACTAAGTAATTGAAGGTTAAATGTAGGTCAAGGTCAAATATAGGTCAGGGGTTGTTGATGTACATCACTAGGAGATGAAGTTGTCCAAGTATGGTTGGTGTAGGGCCAGGAGTATTCCATCTACAAGCTTGACTAAAAACCTTAACCAAGGGGAATTAAGTAAGTAATTAAAGAGGAAATGTAGGTCAAGGTCAACTATAGATCAGGGGTTATTGATGTACATCCCTATGAGAAAAGGTTGTCCAAGTATGGTGTATGTATGCACAATAGTATTCCATATACAAGTTTGACTATAAACATTAACCAAGTAATTCAAGGTTAAATGTAGGTGAAGGTAAAATATAGGTCAGGGGTTATTGATGTACATCCCTATGAGAAAAAGTTATCCAAGTATGGTGTCTGTATGCACAATAGTATTCCATCTACAAGCTTGACTAAACACCTTAACCAAGGTCGACTAAAAAACTTAACCAAGGGGAATTAACTAAGTAATTGAAGGTTAAATGTAGGTCAAGGTCAAATATAGGTCAGGGGTTGTTGATGTACATCACTAGGAGATGAAGTTGTCCAAGTATGGTTGGTGTAGGGCCAGGAGTATTCCATCTACAAGCTTGACTAAAAACCTTAACCAAGGGGAATTAAGTAAGTAATTAAAGAGGAAACGTAGGTCAAGGTCAACTATAGATAAGGGGTTATTGATGTACATCCCTATGAGAAAAGGTTGTCCAAGTATGGTGTATGTAGGCACAATATTATTCCATGTACAAGTTTGAGTAAAAACCTTAACCAAGGTTGACTAAAAACCTTAACCAAGGGGAATTAACTAAGTAATTCAAGAGGAAATGTAGGTCAATGTCAAATATAGATCAGGGGTTGTTGATGTACATCACTAGGAGATGAAGTTGTCCAAGTATGAAGGGTGTAGGGCCAGTAGTATTCCATATACAAGCTTGACTAAAAACCTTAACCAAGGGGAATTAAGTAAGTAATTCAAGAGGAAATGTAGGTCAAGGTCAAATATAGATCAGGGGTTATTGATGTACATCCCTATGAGAAAAGGTTGTCCATGTATGGTGTCTGTATGCACAATAGTATTGTAAGGCCACCTACACTCTGGTTGCAGTGCAGGTAGGTTACAGTAAATAACAAATAACAACAGTTCTAACACTCAACAAGTCATGTTTAATAACTTTACTAGTTCGTCAGGTACCAGTGTTACACGGAGTGCACCCTCTAGCCTCTAGTTAGGCTTTACTTAACAAAGTATCAATACGTCAGGATTCCGATTAAATGCACTCTAAGAATCGTTATAGTAGAGTAGGTATTAGTGCAACAATAGACGATGGTTATTATATGGAGTAGCAGTGTGACGGGAAACGATTCATTGACAGTTCGAAACAACAGTAAAAGTGTGTTTACATTGGTGATGGCGTAGCAACGGTGTCGTAGCCGTAGACGAAAGGTACTTCGTCTCAAACTCGTAATGTACTACGTTCACAGCAGTGGTGAGTATAATTGTAGATAGTTATGATGTATATCTCTTATGTCTACAAGACGTAATTAGTTAGGAAATAGTTGGAGATGTCGAGTTTTCGTTCTGTCGAGTAATGGTTCTACATTAGGAGAGTGGTGGAATCGCTTGGCTTGACTGCCAATTGCACTTGTATTTATAACATTCTGAGCAAGATGCGGCCAGTCGCACAGATGCGATCACCAATCAGACTGTCGGTCGCATTTGCGACTAACCGATCTGATTGGCTGAAATCTCATGTGCGGCTGCGCGTCCGCCATCTTGGAAAAGTTTATAAACACAAATGACATAAAACATGGAATGTAAACTAAACAAGGAAGTGACTATGCGGTCAAACTATAATGTGAACTCCAGTGAACAGTGGAATAAATTAACACCACCAAGAAAGGTATCGAACAGTGTGTAGATCATGGTAGTCGCATGGAAAATAGGGTCAGTCGCATCTGTAACTTCGCGGTTCCCAAACTTGAGGGTCGACATGGAATTTCACTTGGATGCAATAATGCAACGGTAAGTGGAAACTGGAATTTATCAGAATTGGATTACCCAATGAATTATCTCGGTATCGACAACTTATAAAAGGTAGTAATATGGCTGTAGTGGACAGTTTCTCAAGTCACGTGATCTCAGAATGCGAGACGACAATTTCATTTCGAACTGCGGAAACCCATGACACTGAGATCACCTAATCAGAGATAGAGCCCATCCCAGCCCTGTCACAGCAGCTCATCACCACAAGCTTGACTAAAAACCTTAACCAAGGTTGACTAAACACCTTAACCAAGGGGAATTAACTAAGTAATTCAAGAGGAAATGTAGGTCAAAGTCAAATATAGATCAGGGGTTATTGATGTACATTACTAGGAGATGAAGTTGTCCAAGTATGGTGGGTGTAGGGCCAGTAGTATTCCATATACAAGCTTCACTAAAAACCTTAACCAAGGAGATTGAACTAAGTAATTGAAGAGGAAATGTAGGTCAAGGTCAAAAATAGATCAGGGGTTATTGATGTACATTACTAGGAGATGAAGTTCGTGTAGGGCCAGTAGTATTCCATATACAAGCTTGACTAAAAACGTTAACCAAGGTTGACTAAAAACCTTAGCCAAGGGGAATTAACTAGGTAATTCAAGGTTAAATGTAGGTCAAGGTCAAATATAGGTCAGGGGTTGTTGATGTACATCACTAGGAGATAAAGTTGTCCAAGTATGGTTGGTGTAGGGCCAGGAGTATTCCATCTACAAGGTTGACTAAAAACCTTAACCAAAGACAATTAACTAAGTAATTAAAGAGGAAATGTAGGTCAAGGTCAACTATAGATCAGGGGTTACTGATGTACATCCCTAGGAGATGAAGTTGTCCAAGTATGGTGGGTGTAGGGCCAGAGTTTTCCATATACAACTTGACTAAAAACCTTAACCAAGGGGTTTAATTAAGTAAGTAATTGAAGAGGAAATGTAGGTCAAGGTCAAATATAGACCAGGGGTTATTGATGTACATCCCTATGAGAAAAGGTTGTCCAAGTATGGTGTATGTATGGACAATAGTATTCCATGTACAAGCTTGACTAAAAACCTTAACCAAGGTTGACTAAAAACCTTAACCAAGGGGAATTAACTAAGTAATTCAAGAGGAGTGAGTGAGTGAGTGAATAGGGTTTAACGTCCGCTTTTCTGACATAGAGGTACAAGCCTCAGGGAGTCTACACGCAGACGGGTCAACGGGGTCGAGTCCCGTATCCACCTGTCCGAGGGGGGTAAATCCCAACTTCAGAACTCAATATTTACAATCAAAATATATATTCAGTCCTGAAATTAGAACAACCTGATCTGGTGTCAGGCCCTCGCCACACCAGCATCATTTATCCCATCCCCTAAAAGTAATAGGATTGGCGCTAATCTTACTTTTATATAGGGGCATAGCCTGACTCAACTCTCACATACAAGAAAGCCAAAAATGTACATGAGGGCCAAATCCGGTATAGTGGGTTCCGGAAAGTATGAACCCAATCGTTAAGCCAGTTTAGTCGCCTTTTACGACAAGCAATGGCTACTGCAGCACTATTCTCAGGATCAGTTGATCCCGCCCGGTGCCTGCACGGGGCTAATTCAAGAGGAAATGTAGGCGAAGGTCAAATATAGATCAGGGGTTATTGATGTACATCACTAGGAGATGAAGTTGTCCAAATATGGTGGGTGTAGGGCCAGTAGTATTCCATATACAAGCTTGACTAAAAACCTTAACCAAGGCGTGACGGTGACGCCGACGCAGACGCCGGGGTGACAACATAAGCTCTACTTATTCTTCGAATAGTCGAGCTAATAATAATCAAAGTACTAAAAGTACTGAGCTGCGAGCCCAACTGAAATGGGTAGTAAACAGTGTTGTAGTATATTCTCCTTTAAATATTTCAAATAGAGTAATTGTAGTAAATGGTGTTATGGGAAACTGTATAACAATCGACATATTGTGTATGTGCAGAGGGGAAGGAGCTGTATAGAAACAGGAAGAATCCAGTAAGGCTTAGCATTTGTTTTTATGCCTTGCATACACATCCGCATGAGCTCTGAACTTTTTATAAATTTTCGACATCATTTAAGGAAAATATGACTGATTTTCGAAATCAATATCGGCGAAATACGGCGATGCGATAAAGGTGGTAACTCCATATCCGGGATCAATTATTGTAAGTGAAAGTGTACGCTATTACCACTCATTTGAAACATGCCGACGCGACGATTCAAATGCGTGAACCATCTAGACGACACGGTTCAAATGAGTGGTAACAGTATATTTTTATAAATTTTCGACGTCATTTAAGGAAAATACGGCGATGCGATAAGGGTGGTAATTCCATATCCGGATTCACTCTTCAAACACCTGTGGCTATAGTGTTATTTTATGCAAATTTGTACACGCCGTAGTTGTGAATGAAAAAATCCAGACAGGTGCCAGACAGGTGTGATTCGGGTTTACACACAATTAATGCGCGACCAAAATAGTCCGTTTTATTTGTGGAAAATCTGAGGTTCCATTGGTGTTTCTTCAATTAAGTATGTACCAAAATATACATTCTAATAAATGTGAAATGTAAAATAGCATAAAACGAGTCGTTAACAATGACCTAGATACAAGATGTATACATACGCGCCACAAGAAAAAATAGCGCCGTGATATTCGACTGTATTTTGAGAACCGGCTACATAGGCTCGCAGCTAAAGTCCTCACTGACCTTGACCTTGGGCAGTCAGACGTGGGTTGTATGCAAAACAAAGCAACATCCCTAGACACACATTGTGGCCAACATATTATCAAAATCGTTGAAGCGGTTTATAATTAATTGAATATTAAACAAAACAAACGTTAACGCATTTGCCTTACAAACAAGGTGAACATAAGTCCTCAGTGAGCTTGACCTTGAACAGTTGGACGCGGGTCGTATGCAAAACAAAGAACCATCCCTAGACATACATTGTTGTCCAATATTATCAAAATCGGTGAAGCAGTTCATACGTTATTGAATAAACAAACAAAAAAATACATTTTGACTCACAAGCAAGGTGAACACAAGTCCTCAGTGACATTGATTTTAGGCGGTCGGACGTGTGTCCGCATGCACAACCAAGCACCATTCCTAAACACACCATGTGGCCAAATATTACATGTATCAAAATCGGTGAAGCGATTCACCAGTTATTAAAACATGTAAGGTGTTACTAACGTACGTACACATGGTCTAACGCCATTACCCCCTCTTGCCTATTGGCAAGGGGATTAATACACCATATAATTCTGGAAGAGTTCAAATTAATATATGATTTAAAGATACCAGGAATTCATCTAATTTCTCATTCTCATGACACAAAGCAATAAATTAGAAACATTTCGCATTATCTATAGGGCAACAGTCTTAACGGTATTTGTGTCTGTGACTGGAGAAATTGGGTGTATGGCTTTTTCGAAGACCCAGACCAACCTGAACATCATGCAGTCTGATCTGGGTCTGCACTGTTAATTATTCTGCTAGTGGATAACCTATTGTCAATCTGACAATGTAGATCCAGCGCTCCAGATAAGCTGCGTATTTGCTAAAATATCCAATTAAAATTGGTAAAAACCCAATTGAAATCTGTAGTAGCGAGTACGGTATCAAAAAGCATTAAAAATTTGTGGTACCTTTATCAGCTGCAGAAAACCAGAAACAGACCAAAAATACATGTATAAGCATATTTGTTCTTATTTTCCATGAAAACACATCTAGGTATTTCATTAGAATAGTCTCCAAGGAGACAATTTTAATGAAATGCCAAGACATGTTTCATTTCGAAGCAAACTATTCAATAATTGTGTCTGTTGATGTGTAAACAGTAGTGATTTTATTTTACCCAATTAAAATTTTTGAAATACGCAATTGCTTCAAAAATGATGGAGTGACAATACTCAATTACTAATTCCTTATCTGGAGACCTGTAGATCCATATAAGGCCAGAGGATCAGCAACTAGACTGGACACAAATATCATCAGTCTCATGTCTAGTTTGTTTGTTGGGGTTTAACGGCCTATCAACAGCTCATGTCCTTTAAGGCCGGGTCAATGGATTTAGTACTAAATCCCATATATTACCTGTACAAGTACATGTACATGTTCAAGTACATGTACAAATGGGGGGAAAATCCCAAAATCAGAACTGAATATTGACAATATATATATTCAGCCCTGAAATCAGAATAATCCTGATCTGATGCCAGATCCTCGCCACACCAGAATCACTTGGCCCCCTCCCAAAAGCAGTAGGATCAGTAATAATCTTACTACTTTTATAATGGGCAATAACCCAATTCAACTCCCAGGTAACAAAAGAGCCAAAGATAAAACAATACCCGAGGGCCAAACCAGGCAAATCGTGATTCGTATAAACAGGAAATTAACCCCTACTGTTAATGTATGCCGTCACGTTCACCCGACCAACCACCCACATCATGTGAAAGGGTTAAAGGGCTAGTCACAGCCACAATTCCTATAATACTCGCCGCTTACAAGCATATAGAATGTACTTTAGACAATTCAGAAGCACCTATTCATCCATCCGGGTTACTGCAACCTGTGGTAAAGCAGGGATTCCATCGCCACTTTCGCAATTGGATAAAAATAAACAATTGGCGATAAAAATTACAATTTTTTATCGCCAATTTTTTGAAGTGGCGATTTTTTTATTTTCCCCAGCGGAATCCCTGGGTAAAGGGTCATACTTTGTGGTATATGAGAACATTAATTTTAAGAAATTCATATACAGGGGAACCTCTCTAAACCGGAGACCAATCTGATCTGATCCTATTTTGATGGGTTTCTTGGTCATTTATCTCAGATGTTAATGTATGTTCATGATTGCAAAGCAGGCCAATACATTCCGGTATGGTCATATGTCTGATTTATAGTGGAACATCTCTAAACCGGACACCCTGGGGAATTCCCTGGGTGTCCGGATTAGAGAGGTTTCATTGTATTCTAACCCTTACTATGGTGAATTAATTTTGTGCGTCTGCTTTTTTATTTTATAATGTCCATTTTTCTCATCAAAACATGATTTGACAACACTTGAGAATCATTTCCACTCTTACAACTCTGAATTAACTTTTGTCTTCTCCTGTTTTATTTTATAGTGTCCATTTCTCATCTCATTAAACATGGTTTGACAGCACTTTAGAATCATTTCCAATGGAAATGATTCTAAAAGTGTTGTCAAACCATGTTTTATTGAGAATGAACAAAAATATGACACACTAGCAGACGAAAATTTTTGTTTCCCGCATTCAAAGGGTTAATACTTTACAATTGCATGTTTAACTTATAGTATTAGTACTCCAATATATGGGAAAGAATTCGCTATTCTGGAGAATGCATATTTTTCTTTTCAATTCCATTTAAACACTACATAAAAAGAGATATGTTGAAATGGAACACTTTTACGACTTCAGTTATATGAATACACATATGGACTATCTAGCAGTACCAAAAAATGTTATTGAAGTTGATTGAACAAGCTGTACAGTTCTTCAATATGTATGTATCTCACACTTTTTAGGTGAAAAAGGGGGACATTTTTAACATGTCCTAGTATGTGCAAGTATTTCATATTGATCTTGCCCTTTTCATTGCATCGAAAGAGATCGTACGTTTCTGTGAGCAGTCTAACTCTATTTCAGTACAAAAATAATTTGTCCATCGAAAGTATAACCATTGAAAAAAATATAACTAAAATTAGTGTGTATATGTAACATTTTCTTGTCAAACATACATTACATACGTTTAACCAGTCCAGTAGCTTAAAATATGGAACCCGATTAATTTCTTTACTGACATATTGAACCATCTGGTGATGAGTCTTAAGATGCAAGTAAGATTTTTGTTTTATCTTAAAAGAAACAAAAATGGTAAAACTGTATTTAATATTTATAATATTTCTTGTCAACAAACTGTTACATACGCAGAAGTTGCTTCATGTAAACATAGAAAACAACAGCCAGGTTTATTTTACTAAATTTGTTAGAAATCAGCAAATTCTCACTTTTGTCACCAAAACATAGAGGATATGGCAAGCTAGAAAAAAATGATAGGAGGTATAGTTTTTCATGTCAAAATGTTACATACTGCTGTAATTCAGATCAAAGTGTTTTAACGGACTGGTTATGGAAATATATATAAGAAAAATCAATGCATTTAACATAAAGCTGCTCCTAATAGATTTGTTACAAACCAAACATCTTGTATAATCTTATTTACAACATAAGTAAAGTAATTTCAATAATTGACAAAATTGTTACATACATCAATTGCCTCAAATGTTGAAATAGTCCGTTCATGATAATAATTGCTTTATAAAAAGTTTATAAAATAAATCCTGTCCCTGTAGGTTTATTATAAGTTGCAAATAGCTCATGTACATGTAGTGCTATGTGCTGTATAAATAAAGGAAGGTATATGATATGTACGTAACATTGACAAAAACATGTTACAGTACCTTAAAGCTGTTGCAATGGGGGAGTATTCAGGGTATTTTAAATGATCAAATTGTGGATTTAAACAAACTTTGTAACAAATAAATCTGAAAAATGTGCATGTAACATTCACAAGAATCTATTATTGCAATCTATTTATTTATTACACATTAATCAAAACATTTTCTGTGTAAACTGTTAACAATCATCTTATCTTTATACAGTGTATTGTCTTACAAGAAGAAATTCCAGTTGCCACATAGTAATAAGCATCCAGTCTCTGAAAAAGTATTGTTTGGCATATTTGTCAATGTTACATACGCGACTTCGATCAAATATACTTCTCAAGGTAATGCATGATTTAAACTAATGCCTCTACAACAAATAAGGTCCAAATAGGTTTGTTACAACCCATAAACATATCGTATAATCTCATTTCTAACAGTTTAAAATGAGCATGGAATATGTGTATGTAACATTGATAATAAAAATATATTGTAGCCATTTTTTCATCAACCAATAATCAATGCATTTTCTGGTAAAGGTGATTGTTAGTGCACAGTAAAACACGTCTTTACACAACAAAGAAACTAAGATCCCATTTGAAAGCAACATAGGATCACCAAATACATATTACCTCTTTGTCAATGTTACATACACGAGATTCAGCACATTTCTATCTCTCCGTAGTCAAAGGCATGTATATTCTGCAAACAATTGCAATTGTTCAAACCCTAGTAGCTTGGACTATGCCACATTGTAGTTTTTCTAACAAAGCACAAAATAAAAAAAAAATCTCTTAAATGTCCCCCTATTAGGCCAAATACTGATTTCTGGCCCATATATGTGGCTGTGACTGGAGAAATGGGTCTTAAGGCATTTGTGACCAATGCAGCTTCTAATCCTCTTGTGTCCTGCTCAAGCCTGAAAATGATCTATAGTATACTTTTGTTAGAAGCAAAGCGGGCAATAAACAGTGTAGACTGCACAGATGTGCTGGCTGCTCTTGGACTACACTGACCAGAAAGGAATTAAGCCCAGTCACAGCAACAAATGAACCCCAGCTGAGAACATGCATCTTTCTGTCTATCTCTTTATACTGCTTCACACCCTCACGGGTAATTTCGAGCAGTTATTTTATTTCATATATATATGCATATGTACATACAATTCAAATACAATCAAGGTACCCGGTAATTAGCCAGTACCCATTTACAGCTGGGTGGACTGAAGTAGTGTGGATAAAGTGTCTTGCTCAAGGACAGAACGCACGTCTCCGGTGAGGCTCGAACCCACGACCGTAAGATCAGCAGTTCGACACATCAGACCGCTCGACCACTAGAAAACAAATTGCTACCCCGCTCCATACCTCTCGCGAGGGTAACAATTTAACCCCATCTCTTTAATGTAACACATGGAAGAGTGATTTATGCAATTGGTTATCCGGCGTGTTTGATATGTTAGCGATATAAAACTGTCAAAGCTGTATCAATAAATTATTAATAAAGAGCATACACATGCAGAAATTGGTTATTTGACCATGTGAAGGTGTTTATCTAATATTTACATGTATATCTTGTAAATTTTTGAAAGCAAATTTTGTTACATTGAATGTTCAACAACAAAAGAAACGATGGCTTCCATGGGAAAATTATTGCCCTGTTCTATTATTTTTGGCAATTTACTAGTTCTACATAAACATGATAAAAGAGTATTTGTTTAAAGGTATAAAATAAACAGTTTACTAAATTTTGACCTACATGCAACAGGTTTGGGTATACACTTCGGTTGCTCACAATTTTTGAATGTGTCAAATTGTAGGCGTAGATAACATATCGGAGGCAAATTATTGCAGCTACTCGACCACGCGCTCCACTACGTCCTAATTATAGAACATACTCATCCTGCACATAGAGAATACCAACCAGGCTAATGTGTTATGATATCAAGTTAATCAGGCAAGGCGAGAGGAAACTAGGCTTGCAGAGGAATTCCTACCGTTGCCGAGTTGAGCCTGATATCACAAGACACGACAATGTCATTCTCTTTGTCAGGTGTTAGACTACAGAATGAGCAAGTATGACGTGGGTGTCTTTGACGAGAATACAGGTTTGTTTCCGTGACGTCATTCCACTGGTGTCATTCGGTAACACCAGCTGACGTTGTTTAACCAGTGAAACGTCAGCTTCCAATTCATTGTAACCTGGAGATTCGTATCAGGTCAATGCCTGATACGTCATTAGGCAATATCAAGTTCTTTCTCTGTAGTAGGTTTTGAGAGCGGTTCTTTAAAATAACAAACACACTGTGTATGCTATTTACTGCTTAAGTAATAGGAAAACTAAATGCAGACTTAATTTTTATCTAATCAGTGTTCGTTCTTATTATTTTTAAAGCTTGCTGGCGGAAAATTAAATTCATGTTAAAAACTTCCTCAACCCTTTGCACACTGCAAAGGGTTGATGAAGTTTATTACCTTTGTTTTTTACCAACGGTTTGATTGTTTTTACCGGATACGCAGGTAGATTTTGAACATCTAGGTGGACGCTTAACAGAGAAAAAAATTGGTATGGCTTTATGCTGTCAGTCAGTACGTATGGAAGGCCTCGTCCAGTATTCCCGCGACTTTTCCAAGTTTATATCCCCGATAAATTCCATAAAAAGGCCATTCATTCCTTATAATTCCAGTATTTGAAATAAATTCATCAAGAAAATGTGTTTATTTTCCGTTTTCTTAAGAATTATTTTAACTGCGCCTCACGGTTACGGAAAGTAGTTTGGCGTGGGAGTTTACTGGGATATAAATTTTGGACAGAGACTTGCTACGGGCCAATCAAATGTTAGGGAATTGTGTAAATATTTTTGTGCTGGAATTATTGGGCCAATACAAAACTCAATACCTGGTAAACTGTAAACCAAGGTAAGTATTGATGAATGGTTTATTTATTAAAGTGTCACCAATATAAATAAATATTGCCAGCCCTTGAGGGCTTACGAGACGCTACTGCCAACAATGAATCTATTTAGTACATGTATGCAAAGTGAGTGAGTATTTGATAAGGTGAGTATTTGCGTAAATACCCAATTAAAATTGCCAAAAACCCAATTGAAATCTGTAGCCCATTTCATCAACATTGCAAAGTATACTTTAGTAGCAAAGTATACTTTGAGGGAGAAATTTTCAATTTTATGATAAATTTATTAATTTTTATTATACTGAATTTATTACATTATCACAGCCAATATAATTTGGCTGTGATAATGTAATAAATTCAGTATAATAATTCTGCATACTTTTAATCATGAAATATATGCATTTGTTAGTTCTATATGAAATAATGCATTTCAGGAAAAATAAATGATTACTCCCTCAAAGTATACTTTGCTAGTAAAGTATACTTTGCAATGTTGATGAAATAGGCTACAGAAGTAGTGAGTATCAAAAAGCAATGAAAAATTTGTGGTATCTTTATCATGCTACAGAAACCAATAAACATACCACAAATATAGCATATTTTCTTATTTTTCCATGAAAACACATCTTGGAATTTCATTAGAATTGTCTCCAAGGAGACAATTCTAATGAAATACCAAGATGTGTTTTCATTTAGAAGCAATGCTGATGTGTAAACAGTAGTGTGATTCTATTTTACACAATTACAATTTTGAAATACCCAATTGCTTCAGAAATGATGGAGTGACAATACTCAATTACTAATTCCTTATCTGGAGCCCTGCATTCAATTGACTGCTATCACTTTGTATCATTGTCCAGCGATGCGCATCCAAACGGGACCTCTGTGTGTCAAGTTTGGAGGCGCCTCTCTGAGAAAGTTACATTCCAACACGAAGATAGTATATTTTGTAGATGTCACATTGCAGGGGCCCGTTTCATTAAACTTCTTACGACTAAAATGTTCGTAAGTCCAAATTTAGGATCGTCTGGAATTTCAATTGATGGATTCACATTTATTGAGCCTATGCTCATTAAATGTAAATCCAATAATTATTTTCAAGAAAAAACTGTTAAGCTGAAATTTACAGACTATCATAATTTTGTACTTACGAACATTTTAGTCGTACAAAGTTTAGTGAAACGACCCCCAGCAATATCTGAGTGGATTCGTACATATCAGGGGCAACTACCTCACTAGTAATGTGTATGTGCTATGCAATGTTGCTGTCCCTTGTTCAAGTTCATTTCTTCCTATTACGGCATCGTCACATGTATATGTATAGTTCATGTATCACCGTGGCTGATATTCAATTATGTTGAAATACCAAAATGACATTATTGGTAAGAATAGCACAGGCGGTAGTGAATGAAATCAGAATCATTGGTTGACGATTAAACTTCTTGGGATATTTGTTTTTACGTCCCTTTCCTAATTGTTTACCAATTAAGAAGCTCGGTTGTCGAGACTCATTTACACAAGATTTAAAACACAAGACCGGGACTCTTCATCCCGGATTTCCAATAATGTCCAATTTATAAACCGTTATCCTCCCAAAAAAGTCTGTGCTATTGCTGAACACTATACGCAGCGACGACATCTCATCATCACCTGGAATATTAAATATCTGAAAACTCTGTTAAGGAACATACAATGTACACGTATAGTAAAACCGCTTACAGAAAACATCAGTGCGCTTAACCCTTTCAACATTACAGCCCTCCATAGTGGTATTGTCAAAAAGTACAGATCCAGATGAGCCGGCTCGTGACGAGCCGTCTCATCAGGATCTGCGACTTTTACAAGTAATTTTCATATTTTTTCGGGAAAGAAATCACCCCCTTTTCATAAATGAACTAGTCTGACAATAATAATTTTCTGACAATTGGATTGGTCGAAAACTTGATATTTCAAAATTTATTCCAGTTATTTACGGGTGAAAGGGTTAATTTTGATTGGTTTATTTTCATTCATCTTGAGTCTGTTGAGTCTCCATGTTAACGCGAATTTTCGGTCTGTAACGCAAGGCGACTTACAAGTCGCCCGGCGTTACAGACAGCAAATTCGGGTTAACTCCATTTAGCTGCAAAGGATACTTGCAATGAATTGATATCTTCGGGGTAAAACTTTACAATTTCCCGATGGTCATCACTTGGTGACCTTGACCCCTCGACCCAGCAATCCCTGCCAGCAAACCCTCCCTGGAACTGTAAATGTAACTCGGCGAGGCGTGTCGGCGTTCCCAGCTCAACGTGAATCCATTGCGGAGAGCCCTGCAAATGGAGATAGAAAACACAAATACGACTGGAGAAAAATGCTTTTATCCCACAGGTCTTTCGGAAGAGACTTGAAACTGAGGACCCGTCTGTATATGACCTGATGTTGGGATGTTAAACCTGTTTAGTGAATGGATTTAACATCCCAGCAACACCTACGAAATTGGAATTCTTGATCTAATACATTATTGGCTTAATTTCAGAGGCATCCACATCATGTCTCGTAGTGGATAACACGGTTGACTACATAGTGATGCCATGGCATCTGATTTTGATTATGTTTTGAGTACACCGCCGCCTGCGCTAATGTTGCCAATATTTGTCATGTTTTTTATTTCAAAATACTTGAATGATGTGCTTCAAGTCAAGCAGCTTGATTGACTGTGCTTGAAATCAAGCAGCTTGATTGGCTAAGCCTGAGCTGTGCTACAGCTCAGGCTCAGCCAATCAAACTGCTTGATTGTGAGTTGAGATTGCCAATAGATGTTCAGAAACGTTGACATCTGGGCAAGATTAACGCAGTTATTGAAAAATGAAAGGTGTTACTAATGTACGCATATGGACTAACGCTGTATCCCCTTTTGCCTATCGGCGAGGGGATAATAACCGGACCTGGTGCCAGATCCTCACCACAGTCACTTAGCTCCACTACACAAAAGTAATAGGATTAGTACTAATCTTATTACTGTTATACACTTCACATGCTCACAACCAACCGCCCACCCATGTGACATGAATTGACAGCTTACCTGGTCAGAGTTCCAACAAGTGTCATCCTGTGCATCAACCAGATGTTTCTTCCCAAACTGTTTCACATCACGATTGAGAACGGAGCTAACTCTGCAACATGGCAACCATAATTTTAAAGTTGGGGTCCAATTTATTAGACACAAAATGTTCTTTTTAGGGATTTAATAAGTGTATCATTGTGTAACTTTTCCAGTTACACAATGTACATACATGGACGTACATACATGGACTAACGCTATATCCCCTTTTGCGAGGGGATAATTTATCTTTAAAATACTGATAGAGATGCGCGGTTGTATCAGGCTATTTTGATATTAGACTAACATGCCATGTCTCTATATCATGTTTAACTTCTATTTTTCATTATCTGACATTTTTCATTTATTATTTTCTTTGCTATAGTGAAAGCCATAGTGCTATGTCTATTTTGATATGCAAATGAGACGAGACATTTTTAAATTATTTATATTAGTTAAAGGCTTTAATTGAAATTTCAAGACGATATTAAATGTGCACGTACGAACATTTTAGTCGTACGAAGTTTAGTGAACCCCTCTGCCATGTAACCTATTACTGATGTAATGATGATGTATGTTGCTATAATTGGTTAATGGTTTACAGCAATTGATCAAACACGTTGCGTGGCATATGCATTGAATAACTATTTGTGATTAAATAATGAATAAAATAGTTATGCCATAATTACACGAATTAAACAGCGATACGACGTGCTATAACCCACATGGATGACTGACCGTAAATTAGTAACACCGCTTACGATGGAAGCTGCCATTTTTGTTATTGTTGTTGTTGTTATATATGTCTGTAATTCTGTATTCAGGCGCTTATTTTTCGCCTCACAAAGACGACAGACGTGGTTCCGACAGACCCCAGTTGACCTATACTTGGTTTAAAAAATAACAACAAAACAATTTACACGCGGCACGCTGGCACAGAGTCAGCCGGGTGGTCGTGGTCTGTTTTTAATGTGGAAGAAAACCGGAGTGTCCGGAGAAAAACCACAGTGAGCTTGTACGGAACAGACAAAACCGTCCGGACATAACTCAATACAAGTACTTGGAGAGACATTGTTCCAGCTGATCGGGCATCAAATAACCACAACAGACACGCTGCCCACCAATAGGATGGGGCACCAAATCATCACCAACCCAGCTGCATCATAAAGTGGAGAGCGACACTCCCACTTTCAATAATATTGTGTTAACCCAGCCGGGTTTGCAGAGAAACCTCTCAATCAATCTATGCAAACAAATGTGTTTTTCTTGGTGACGGATCATCTACTTATACTTGTCAGACTCGAGGGAACATTTTGTTCCCCCGAGTCTGACAGGAACACATGTATTAACTGCAACCACCGTATAATATTATCACCGTATAACTGAAGAGTTCGTGTTTATTTTTTTTTTTATTTTTTTTTTATTTTTTGAAAATATTTATTTCCCCCGTAATAGGTTTGTGGTGGGTCGGGGCCATCCCCCACAAACCGTACATAATATACATGTAATAGTCAGATACAAATACAAAATATGCAATTACAGATATTCACCCTCTTTTGCTCTTGCAGTACTGGGTAGAAATCACTGTTCTATTAAGACTTCATGGTTGAGTGGTACATGAGAATCGTCATTAATGAGATACCTGAATTTTCAATAAAAAGTTGCACGTGTTATTAAAAAAAAGACAGTAATACTTATAATAAACCCGCAGATGACAATGTCACTCTCAAGCGCTGCAAGAGCCAAAGTTTGATTTAGCATATGTAATACATGTAATTGATTATATGTTATCATTCATATTACCCATGATCCAACTGAACCAGCCCCACTCTGTAAAGAGTTTGTGTTTATGCTTTAAACAACTCCACCGTGTGTCACGTCCCCTTCGTGTTCTCCTAGCAGGTATTTTGTCTAACATGTTGTATCGTTGCAGTGTGTACGAAATAAAATAGCCTATGAGTATAAAATTCTAGTACGGAGAGGTATGTTTCTATTGTTGAAGCTATATACGCTCAAATAAAAAAAGAATGTATACATGGGCGGCAATGTTCATTTCAGTGAGCTGGAGCAAACCAGTGTGATTTCTTTTACAACAAATATTGTGTTAACCCAGCCGGGTTTGCAGAGAAACCTCTCAATCAATCTATGCAAACAAATGTGTTTTTCTTGGTGACGGATCATCTACTTATACTAGTCTTGTCAGACTCGGGGGAACATGTTGTTCCCCCGGGTCTGACAAGCATAAGTAGATGATCCGTCACCAAGAAAAACACATGTTGTTCCCCCGAGTCTGACAAGTATAAGTAGATGATCCGTCACCAAGAAAAACACATGTATTAACTGCCACCACCGTATAATATTGTCACCGTATAACTGAAGAGTTTGTGTTTATGCTTTAAACAACTCGATCGTGTGTCACGTCCCCTTCGTGTTCTCTTAGCAGGTATTTTGTCTAACATGTTGTATCGTTGCATTGTGTAAGAAATAAAACAGCCTATGAGTATAAAATTCTAGTACGGAGAGGTATGTTTCTATTGTTGAAGCTATATACGCTCAAATAAAAAAAGAAAGTATACATGGGCGGCAATGTTCATTTCAGGGAGTTGGAGCAAACCAGTGTGATTTCTTTTACAACAAATAACGAGATGCCCGCGGCCCGAATGTCACGCCCGCCGAGGCTTTGATGGTATATCGAAAAACTTTAACCAAAAACGTTAACCCGGACGCACGCACGTACGTACGGAAGTACGCCAATGTGCCGACTATATCACGATGTCCGCAAGCGCCCGCGACAAAAAAAGAAACATAAGACACATGTTTACCAAAAACTTGTATTGAATTTGTATCATGCCGTTATGGTAACGTCGACGGTAACGTAAGTCCTGTTCGAACGTAAAAGTCACACTAATGTTAACAGTGTGTATGTATATGTAAATACTCGTTCATTTATAGTGTAACCTGTTATACATATACATATTACACGAAGTTACAACTGATGATAACAGCCAGCCTACAGACTGTCAGAGGCTCATGATGCACTAGCCTATATATATACATATTCATTGTTTCGTAATAATGTTAATATCCAATGCTTCACGTTCTAAAGTAATGGTTTTGGCGTTCGTTTAGAATATAGCGTAATATAACAGAAAGAAAGATAGCACAATGGAACATACAACAACTCATAGCAGAGAGAATGTGATCGTGCTTGATCCGAAAACCAGAAACGATCAATCGTCAGTGCGACACACAGTAGCATTCACTATTCAGTACTCTTTGCCCTGCCTGTACGCCCCTTCGGATAGTGTTTGGGTGCACGGTACGCCTTTGACAACACACAGCAGTTAACATGAAGGCTGTGTGTTTTATGTTTGCTTACAAAATTCAGTAAACAATTGTTTTGTTGACTCTGATCACTCTTCTCTAGATGCATTTCATAAGCTGGTATAGTGTGAGTGAAAACTAACGTACCAACACCTTAGCATAATTGGGATAACTTCAAAATCAGATATCTCTGAATTGAAAGTAGTGAAATAAAATCAGACCAACCCATGCGATCCATCCGTTCTCTGTGCGGTCTCCGACGCAGTGACGGACCAGCTGCATAGGTTGGTCACTCTAGTCAAGGCGTCCTGCCTGGGCGTAATTACATGTGGCCTGCCGCTGTGATCTTTTACTGTCCCAAATGCAGACATTTTATGATAGGGCGCGAACAATTAACGGTACATGCCCACTCAGTACGCACGTGTTCTTTATAGCAGAGACATCATCTCAGACATTTTCTGGCAAAACTAGATTGGTCAGTAAGCGAGGCCCAAGGAATACCCCCACCCCCCACACGTGGGCCGAGGTACCCATAAATATGTACAAAATATTCCAAGTGTGTGGGCTTGTGACGTTGACTCTGGGCTTAGCGGGGGCGGCACGAACGTGAATTTGTCACCGGGTGGTAGAGGTCCATTGGAACAGTGCGTGTGTGAAATGTGAAGCAGATCCGAGCAAGGAAATAGAAGTTATAAGCAATCTCGCTGATGTTAAGTTTTGTAAAGAGACTAAGTATGTGACCTTGACCTCGAGATCCGCGGGGATTTTTCACAGCATGATAGTAGAGACTTAGAGGAATGTATGCATGAAATATTAAGAATTTTCGATGAACGAAATAGAAGTTATAACATATTTCTCTGATGTTAAGTTTTGTAAAGCTACTAAGTAGGTGACATTAACCTTGGGATCAGCGGGGGTTAGACAGTCGTGGATTTGGCACAGCCTGGTAGTAGAGCCTTACAGGAATGGATGTGTGAAATATTAAGCATTTTAGATGAAAGAAATAGAAATTATAACAATATTTCTCTGATGTTAAGTTTAGTGACGGACGGACGCACGAACGCACACGGACGGATGGACGGACGGACAACCTGACTCCAGTATACCCACCCCCCACAACTCGTTGCGGGGGTATAATAAACATTCATTCACCATTATCCCACGTATTGGCAGTATTATACATTTTATATCAGACATCAATTTCCACACTGGTATCAGGGGCGATAACCTTGTTTCCTTAAAATGTTAACGGACATTACCACGATTACTCTGTATTTATATTTTGATGTGCAATGATGAAACTTTATAATCTGTCGAAAATAAGGGGGGATACCAGATTCAGAACAGAATATTTACATCAATCAAATATATATCAAGCCTTGTAATTTGAATAACCGGACATGGTGCCAGGACCATACCACACCAAAGTCACTTGGCCCCTTCCCTAAATGTAATAGGATTAGGAATGACCAGATTCAACTCTCATATGAAAACAAAAATACCAGACGTACCTGAGGGCTAAATCTGGTCTCCACTTCGGGATGCCGGTAAGCATGGTAAGGAGGAGTGAGTGAGTGAATAGGGTTTAACGTCCGCTTTTCTGACATAGAGGTACAAGCCTCAGGGAGTCTACACGCAGACGGGTCAACGGGGTCGTGTCCCGTATCCACCTGTCCGAGGGGGGTAAATCCCAACTTCAGAACTCAATATTTACAATCAAAATATATATTCAGTCCTGAAATTAGAACAACCTGATCTGGTGCCAGGCCCTAGCCACACCAGCATCATTTATCCCATCCCCTAAAAGTAATAGGATTAGCGCTAATCTTACTTTTATATATGGGGCATAGCCTGACTCAACTCTCACATACAAGAAAGCCAAAAATGTACATGAGGGCCAAATCCGGTATAGTGGGTTCCGGAAAGTATGAACCCAATCGTTAAGCCAGTTTAGTCGCCTTTTACGACAAGCAATGGCTACTGCAGCACTATTCTCAGGATCAGTTGATCCCGCCCCGCATGCTCCCAACCAACCACCACAACCACCACTCGGGATACAAAGAATGAGAAAGTTTGTGACGGTTCCAGCAAGTATTTATTAAAAAAATGATAATCTCCGACACTTTTCCACATGAAATGATCTGCAGCCTTGGAATGTATGGACATAACTCAGTAAATTATCTGTACATATAACATGGATGCGAAGAAATAAATTAAAGAAATGACGAGAATTTTTTAACTTGCTGTCTTCATTATTTTCAATGTGCGTCAACAAAACATGTGTTTACAGCAGATGAGAATCGTCTCCAATGGAGACGATTCTCATTTGTTGTAAAACCATGTTTTTCTAAAGGAACATGATAATTATGAGAAAAAAAACAGCAGATGAACATATATTGATATTGATTGGTCCAGTGCAGAATTTTTTTTGCAGAATTTCACACGACGAGTAATTGCAGGATTTTGACTGTTCATGTGAGTAGCCTTGCATGAGCCATATTGCACCGCTCGATTGTCTTGAGCTGAATATAATCAAATATTCATATTTTTACAAACATAATGAATATTCATAATACACATATGAGACAGGCCATGTGATTTTGTACCTAAGAACACGTGCGATTTTTCATGAAATATATTTACCAAAATCAGAGCGGAATATTTACATCGAGAAAAAATATATTCAGCCCTGAAATTAGG
Source organism: Conchocele bisecta (assembly GCA_029237695.1). Lineage (NCBI taxonomy): Eukaryota > Metazoa > Mollusca > Bivalvia > Lucinida > Thyasiridae > Conchocele > Conchocele bisecta. Next base: position 58,111,033 of record CM055276.1, on the reverse strand, counting down.
ATAGCCTGACCTGGTGCCAGGTCCATACCACACCAAAGTCAACTTGGCCCCTTCCCCTAAAATAGGATTACGAGTATCGTAATACTCACATTAGGGGTATAACCAGATTCAACTGTCACATACAAAATACCAAAGACGTATGTGAGGGCCAAACCAGGTCTCCAGTCGGAATTCTGTTAAGGATGAACCCCGATTGTTAAATTACCCATCGCATGCTCCCACCTGCCACCCACCGAAAATACAGTAAATTTTGTAGATGCATGTTCATGAAATATTGCACATGTTCTTAGGTTTAAAATCACATACCGGTACGTGTCTCATATGACGTTGTAAGGAGCTAAATTACTAAAATGAGATTCTTTCTCCATTGTTTTGATATACATTGTACATAATATGTAGACTTTAATGCAAATTTGGCCACAAGTTTTACACAAACTTGGACAAACATCACTAAGATATAATTGAATGAAGTTGTATGTCCATTAAAATGAACCCTTTCAACACTAAATACCTGGAATGGACTGTGATATGTTAAATTAAGGACAATCACAAGTGTCACAAAATGATTTTCAGACAAGCCCATTTATGAAAATGGAGTGTTTTCATTTCTAAACATTAAGAATTACTTGCAAAAAGTGCAGATCCTGATGAGACGGCTCGTAACGAGCCGTCTCATCAGGATCTGCACTTTTTGCAAACACTGGTAAACAGGTCTGTAGTATTGAAAGGGCTAAGAGCATACACAGATAGGAACGATTGATTGATTGTTGTTTAACGACCTATCAACAGCTAAGATAATTTAAGGCCGGGCTAACAGGTTCGATCCTGTATTTAACCTGCTGCATTGGGAGAAAAATCCCAAAATCATAACCTGACCTGGTGCCAGGTCTATACCACACTAAAGTGTTAAAAATAATAGGATTATGAATAATCACAATACTCACATAAGGGGTACAACAAGATTGAACTGTCACAAGAATGACAATGATGTACGTGAGGCCATTTCCAGGTCTCTGGTAAAGATGAACCTCAATTGTTAAAGTACCCATCGCATGCTTGCACCTGCCACCCAACTTGTATGGGGAAGCATTGCAGGATCAGCATTGAACTTACAATACCCTTCAAACAATTTATCCCCTTCTGGTGTCAGGTACCCTTTCCACACCAGGCCATAAGTACATGTCACGTGTTCATCCATGGAAACACACTACGGACATATCTACACAATTGACCCATGAGCAGTGAAGATGCTGATAATAATTTATAAGAATATCAAAAAAAGTATCTTTTCAAGACTACATTTGAAACTCGTTACACTAGTACTGTGTGTATTATTAAATAAATAAATACATGGACGAGTAATTTAAATATGAAATCTATAATAAACATATTTTCTATTGCTAAAGGGACATGTATAAGCATGAGAAAAATAAACATATCTAGTCCCATTAATATGTATCCCATTATTCAAAGGGTAGGTTTGAATTTGGCAAAAATATGCCCTAAAATTGGTGATGTCAAAATTGCAAGAAAAATAGCTCTATGTTGTTCGCACAGATTGAACAAATTCTGACACAGGGCCGATTTTCATGTAATTTGTCCCTACCCCTTTGTCCTCAAAATCAAGCTCTGTGATCTGCATCCTCCTTGTGCAATCAAACTTTATGATTTTGAGAATTAACCCTTAGACCGCTACTCACAACAATTGTCGTCTGCTGTTACTTTTATATCTTGCCTTATTTCTCAATAAAACATGGTTTGACAGCACTTCAGAATCATTTCGAATGGTATGTTGTAAATTATTCTAAAGTGCTGTCAAAGCATGTTTTTGATGATAAAAATGGAAAATAGAAAATAAACAGCAGACGACAACAAAAATAAGATAGCGGTCTAAAGGTTAAATGTGATTTGAGTACATTGTACATATTTATTATCCCCGACCTTGGTCTTACGACTATAAAAATGATCATTTACTCAAATCTCATGCTCAGTTTGATTCGCTGACCCTGAGCCGTGCTCAGTGTTGGCCAATCAAACATGTTTGATTTTGAGGAAATCTCAGGAAGGTACTCGGGAAGTTGTATTATCAAAGGCCCTGGTAACAAACCAACTGTATCGCCGTGGAAGCCTAGTCAATTAGATACAATTACCTCATGTGAAAGGGTTAAATGCAGTGGTTTGTCATTTTGTCATTTCGTGTCACACATGGTAGAGGAAAACGACAATAAAAAGGCACAGAAGCAGCAATATATGATAAAATGTAAAAAATAAAATGGATAAAATATAACAAACATGTACTAATATAAACAAATACATCAACAGAACTGTGATAATGGAGTATTTTCTGTCCATTTTCAAAATATACAACACTCTGATTCCAATGCATTATATTCTTTTAACTCTTTGCATGCTGGGAAACTTGTGGGCTATAAATAGTTCAAAAATAGCAGATGACAATTAATTATATTTTCTTTTATTTCTCCTTATAAATGTCATGAAAATGTCTTGGAATAGAATTGTGTCCGGCGGACACAATTCTAATGAAATTTCGAGACATATTTACAGAGGGAAATAAAACATATACTCCTAATTCGTTTGGCGGATATTTTCGCCGCCTAAGCATGCAAAGAGTTAAACAGTGTGACAATACACACATTTATCACATAATATAAGCAATAGCAGTGTATTAAACATCATTATTATTATTATCATTATGTACAGCATTTCGTCTCAATTAATCGCATATTGTGATGTATCCGCCAATATCTATTAAATTAATCATTGAATGTTTCAATGCGTGCAAAGTTATATTTATAAACAGATGTCCCGCCTTTTTGACGTAATTTCCTGTGATATGAACCATGGCACCACGTGTGCATTATTGACTTAGTATCAAACCGCGAATCACGCAATAGTATCAGGATTTGAAAGCGTGTAGGGAGCGACGCTCCGTTCAAACATAACATGAGCACGCGGCGGGCGTGACAAACAATAAGGAAGTTATAGTTCACCTATTTAATTTTTAATAATTTAATTTCTCGCTCACTAGAACTGGCAACAAAATTAATTTATTAAACATTCAATATGTGAACTATAACTGTTACTAATGCACTAATGTAATAAATATGTAATAGAGATTGCTACATAAAACATGATAGGTGGCCCGTACATCTTCAATATGTGATGTGCTTATGCAAATAAATTGCTGTGATCAAATATCAAAAGTGGGAGTACAAAAATACTCACAGTAATGTGAAAATATGCATTGATTTTCAAATTGAGTAGTGAAAATATTGTAATAAAGTTGAAATTTACTTAGTTGAGCTGCAAATTTGCAGCTCAAATAAGTGAATTTTTAAATTTGTTTTATTTTTTATCATTTGTTCCCAATTTAATAAGGAACAAAATCCATAATATATTTGTAAAAGTAAAATATGCGTTGAATCTGAAATATGGGGGTATAATGCTCTTTAGATACAAAACTTATCTGGAGCTCTGATATCATCAATAAACTCTCCAAAAACTTAGTTTATTCTGTATAATACAAACCAAAATTATATTTCAAAGTGATTTGTGATTTAAATAAATGACTGTACATCCTATTTTTCATATTCTAGTTCTACCACTAATACCCGTGTGCTTTCTACATAACGTCAAAACATAAAAAGGAGGAAAGAAGACAATTACTCACAGAAAGTGACATGCTATCAAATCTAAGTATTTCTTTGAAATATTGAGATTTACATTTGAAATTTCGAATATATGCAAAACTTCCATTGTTCTGGAGTTCATTCATGTATAAACTTACCATGTGAAATTATGCCATCATATGTGGCAATTACTGGAGAAATTGGGCTTATGACTTTTGTGACCTAAAATGTTCGTAAGTGCAAATTTGGAATCGTCTGGAAATTTCAATTGATGGATTTACATTTATTGAGCATAGGCTGCATATGCAGCCTATGCTCAATAAATGTAAATCCAATAATTGTTCACAAGAAAACATTGTTAATGTGAAATTTACAGACTATCATAAGTTTGCATTCCAATAATTGTTCACAAGAAAACATTGTTAATGTGAAATTTACAGACTATCATAAGTTTGCACTTACAAACATTTTAGTGAAAAGAAGTTTAGTGAAACGGCCCCCAGAATAGCTCCTGACCAAATAGGACACGCATGTAGCCTGATAATGATATATTCCTTATTATACAGGTGTTTTATTCATGGAATAGCAAACAGTGCAGATCCTGATCAGACTGCGGATTCATCTACGCTGGTGGCAAAACCCATAAGCCCCATTTCTCCAGTCACAGCTACATACAGTGAAACTATGCCAGCTATGTAAGTCATATACAGCCAATAATAATCATAAGGTATGGACATATTAATGTATATAAATTGCACATGATCATTGAAAACCTGAGAAAATAATTTGATTATTTAATTTACCGTAGAAACAAATATCAGACATAACAAACAACCCTTTCAACCCTACAATCCACCACACCAAAGTCAATTGGCCGCTGCCCCTAAAAGCAATAGGATTAGGAATATTTGTATTACTCGTATAAGGGGTATACCCTGATTCAACTCTCACATACAAGAATGCCAATGACGTACCATGAGGGCCAAACCAGGTCTCGGGTCGGGATTCCGGTAAGAAGAATTTTGTTTTATTGTTAAATTACCCATCGCATGCTCCCAGCCAACCACCACATACAAACAGTGTAGATCCAGATGAGCCATCTAGGCAAGGAGAAAACACCAGTGTTAAATGTAATCAGTAATGCCATGGTCCTCATTTCTCAAAATTACATTTTTAACTGTGCCACCCCTCTATAACTGCACTATTCCATATTAGACCGCTACACACAATAATTGTTGTCTGCTGTTGCTTTTATATCTTGCCTTATTTCTCAATAAAAACATGTTTTTACAGCACTTCAGAATCATTTCCAATGGAAATGATTCTGAAGTGCTGTCAAAGTATGTTGTAAATTATTCTAAAGTGCTGTTAAAGCATGTTCTTGATGATAAAAATGGAAAATAGAAAATAAACAGCAGACGACAAAAATTTAAGATTACGGGTTAATTTTCGGAACATTATTTTAATAATAAAAGAAGGAGCAAATTTATCAGAAAAAACAAACTGTCCACTAACAACAGCGGTTTTGATTAGGCACTCATTGCGAGCCTGCTCCTCTGGATCTACACTGTTAGTAAACATTGACATTGTGCACTATGGTGCTGATTGGGTTAACTTAGCTCTGTAGTACACACGCAGTGTCTACACTGTGGTTATGCCACTTTGGCAGGATCGAGTCTGTATTTGAATGAAAAATCAAATAGTTGCTTAGCTGAGCACAAGCAAAGTTCGGTCTTGACCAATCAAACTGCTTTATTCTGTTGCTTGGTTGAGCACGAGCAAAGTTCAGTCTCAACCATTCAAACTGCTTTATTCTGGCCATTACCGGCACATCTGAGACAGATTTGTACTGAAAATAAAGAGTACATTCTTTGGCTGAGACGAGGCAAAGCCTAGCCTGAACCAATGAAACCTGCTTTATTTCGAGTATGTTTGTTTGTTGGTGTCTAATGGCCTATCAACAGCTAAGGTCACTGGGTGAATGGGTTCGATCCCGTGTTCAACCTGCTGCAATGGGGTGGGGGGGGGGGCGTACTATGTGACGTATAAGCCGTACGTGAGGGCCAAACCAGGTCTCCAGTCAGGATTCCGGTAAGAATGAATCCCGATCGCTAAATTACCCACGCATGCTCCCACCTGCCACCCATTATTCTGAGTATCAGATTCGAGTATATAATGTTTTATAATCACAAGACCAAAAGATCTGTATCAAAAATCAAGCGGTTTTATTTTTTATTGTCCGAGAGATCATCCTCGGGCAATCAAATTGCCTGACTTATGTTCACGGTGAGGTATATAAGGATAAATTTGCTGGTGAAACATCATTATTGTCTTGCAATTGAGAATACACAGTGAAGAAATACAAATCTTATTGCACAGATGAATGTATGTGCAGACATAAGAGATGTGGGAATGTGTGTGGAATGTATGCACTGCTGCTGAAATTTGTGCGCCGACGTAAAATGTTCCAAGCCGAAATAGGCGCCGATTTCATGACAAATTCCCATTCAGTTACATGTAAAAGAGACTGCATAAACACATTTTCATCTAGTAACCGGCGCAAATTTCATGCGCTGGTTACTTGATGAAAAATGTGATTATGCGATAGCTCTAGGTAGAGCTAAGTGGCGTTTCGCCAGGAAACTGGTGCATTTTTTTATGTGAAACATTTTACGCAGGCACGTAGTCCAGCACCAGAGGTATGTGAATAGTTGGGGAGAACAGCGGCATCGTTATTACGAAGCCAATCCCATTGCTGGCAGCATTGATAATACAAGGTGAACAGAAGTCCTCAGTGACCTTGTGCGACCGGATCTGGGTCATATGCCAAAACAAAGCACCATCCTTAGACACACATTGTTGCCAAATATTATCAAAATCATAAAGCGGTTCATAAGTTATTGAACAAGGTGATCGCTGGGGAGTGTCCCACCCACTAACGAGGTGATCGCCACGAAGGACAAGGTCACCAAGGTCAAAGTCACAATGTGAGGAAGTCCAAAATTATTGATACGAAGGTCACGGTCACCAAGGTCAATGTCACACAAATGACACTGGGTGGATAGCAATTAAAGTGAGGAAGCTAGTGGTGATGTAATGATCCGACTAATGGATCAGGAGATATTCAACATTTGGACGTTGATCCAAAATTATTGACAAGAAAGTCAAGGGTCACCAAGGTGATGGTCAAGGTCACCGGAATGACACTGGGTGGATAGTTATCAATGTGAGGAAGCTATTTATGAAATTTGGTAATGACATGACTAACGGATCACGAGATATTCAACATTTGGACGTATATCCAAAATTGTTGACACAAAGGTGAAAGTCAACGAAGTCAAGGTCGGCCGAATTAAACAGGTATATATCCATCAATGTGAAGAAGCTATTGATGAAGTTTGGAGATGATCCGACTAACGGATCAAGACATTCAACGTTTGGATGTACGTTCAAAATTATTGACATGACGGTGAAGGTCACCATGGTCATTGTCACCCGAATGAGACACTGGGAGGATACCTAGTCATCAATGTGAGAAATCTATTGATGAAATTTGATAAAGGATCCGACTATGGATCAGAAGGTATTCAACACTTGGACGTATATACAAAATTATTGACACAAAGGTTATGGTCACCAAGGTGAAGGTGAATGTCACCCTAATGACACTATTGATGCAGTTTGGTAATGATCCGACTAACGGATCAAGAGATATGGAAAATTTGGCTACGTTCAAAATTTACGTCCCACTCGGTTAAGGTCAAGAGATGTGGGAAATTTGGCTACATTCAATGGATCAAATTACGTACGTACATAGACTAAATGCTATATCCCCTCTTGCGTGTTGGCGGGGAGACATTTAGAACACTGTATAGGGGATTGACTATCCGTTTCGTCTATATATATCCATTAGCTTTTCCTCACATTTTGAAACCTATAAGCATATGCAAAATATACAGTGGAACCTCGTAAACTGAGATCCGGAGTGGTCCCCAGGGTGAAAATTTCTCCCTCAAAGTATACTTTGCTAGATAAGTATACTTTGCAATGTTGGTGAAATGGGCTACAGGAGCTACACTGGTTGAAACACTGGTTGAAACACAATATGCCTCCTTTTATCATGGCGGGTCAAATTGTTCCTGATAATAAACTGACCGGCTGTGATTCTGTACCTACAGACATCTGCGTAATTTCATCAATTACGTTACAATATTTTCCGTAAATGTCGTCAAAAGTTGACAAACTTTTCAGAGTACATACGGAGTTGTATTCCGCATGTACTCTGAAAATTTTGTCAACTGAAATTTTTTGTAAAATTTGTAAACGTATTTAATGAAATTACTCAGATGTCCCAAGGTACAAAATCACATGGCGTGTCTCACATTATGTGAAAGTGAAGGGTGATCTGTGTCTACACTGAACAAAGCAATTTAATGATCCAGCTGTGCAGTTGGCAGCTAAACAAAGAACATAATGCAGTATATGAGAGAACAAAATAATCCCTGTTCAATGTGTTAAAACAGAACATAATGGTGTGCATATATGTGTGTATAAAACAACAATAAATACATGCAAAAGTCAAACTAAAGATTTTGTTTATAGAACATGGCTATGTATCCAAGCATACTGGACCCCTGTAGCCTATTTCAACAAAATTGTAAAGCTTACTTATCCAGCAAAGTGTACTTTGTGGGAGTAATCATTTATTTTTCCCGAAATTATTATTTCATATAGAACTAGCGACTGCATATATTTGATGATTAAAAGCATGTAGAATTATTATACTGAATTTATTACATTATCACAGCCAAAATGGCTGTGATAATGTAATAAATTCAGTATAATAAACATTTATAAAGTTATCCTTAAGTTGAAAATTTCTCCCTCAAAGTGTACTTAGCAAGATAAGTATACCTAGCAAGTTTGGTGAAATCTGCTACAGAACAATCATCTGTGGCTGTGACTGGAGAAATAGGGCTTATGGGATTTGTGACCTGTGTAGCTCCTGATCAAATAGCATCCTGTAGAAGCATGACAGTGTTTCATTGATGGAATGGCGGACAGTGCAGATCCTGATCAGACTGTGTGGATGCATAGGCTGATCCGGATCTACACTGGATGCAAAACCCAAAAGCCCCATTTCTCCAGTCACAGCCACACACCCATTGAGGACTGTTGCCAGGTGCGTGTTGCACATACCACCTGTACTATTTGCTGAATTTAGATTTTAACCCATTTGTTATGTGGAAAGATCTGATTATCTTTTTGAGTGCTCACCCATCTCACTGAGACGCTTCAACAACAAATACTTTTGATGAGAAATGAAAAAAAACAAATATTTTTTATTTTAGAAAATAGGATGATCATGCAATTGACAATCCATGCCGCCTATAGACTTACTGTAATAACCCTAAATATTTGGACACAATATGCTTTAAATAGGGGTTTCCCAAATCAAAATGCATCCAAATACATTGTTATTTTGATTAAACCAGTACTGCCATACTAACCCTAAATATTTGCACACTCACGGTTGTGGGGAAACTAAGTACCGGTAAGTTTTCATGCCTAGGGTGAGGATCGAGCTCACAACCTACGGTATTGAAGTCCAATGTCATATCTCCTATTAATTGTTTTTTTAGTAGGCCACGACTCGTCCCGCGGATGTACAGACGGACAGATGGAACTTCAAGAGCAAAGCAGTATGTCCCACTCGCTATCACAGAAGGCATATACTTCAGTGTAGAAAATAAAATGGCTAACCCTTACACCGTTACATTTTTTTTTTGACGTCTGCTGTTTATTTTCTATTTTCCATTTGTATCACCAAAAACATGTTTAAGAATCATTTACGACATGCTTTTACAGCACTTTAGAATCATTTCCTTTGGAAATGATTAAAAAGTGCTGTTAAAGCATGTTTTTATTGAGAAATAAGGCAAGATATAACAGCAGACGAAAATTGTTGTGTGTAGCGGTCTAAGGGCTAATACACATAACAAAACATCAGCAGAATGTATCATTGGAAGTGCAATGGAATGGTGCTTGATGGCCCATTGACACGGAAGAAATATGACCGTTCAACGACAATCCAGTTGAACAATCGCCTTGAGTTCATAAAAAATATTGGGACTCATACAATACACATGTACATGAAAGATTTGTTAAAGATTCCCAAACAAAATAAAAAAAACGCAACGAGAACGATAATTTTTTACAATGATATGCATAGAAACGATTATCATTTGTCTTTTTCGATCGTGAAAACAATATTTTTGTTTTAAATACGAGGTGTGTCCATCAAGATCATGGATACCCTGCATATTAAGAAAAGTAACGCAATTTTGTCAAATTCAACATGACTACTATAAAAAGTTATATTTTATAAATTATATCTATACATATATTTAAAATCACTCAAAAATATTTGTATAATTTATATTATTACATACTAATATAGGGATGGGTGGGGAATGTCATAAGATGTTGGGTAAACGGACAGCACACCCAAAGAGCATATGGCCATTACATAGCGCCAGAGGGTTCAAACACATCATAATTTACCGGGAGTATCTGTTTGACGTCAACGTAATACCAGAGCTCCAGTTAAGGTACGTAATTTGGAGGTAAATTTCTTATTTCTCCATCAAAAATGGCAAATTGGGAGTGCTTTAGAATCGTCTCAATGAGACGATTCTAAAGCACTCCCAACTTGCCATTTTTGATGAAGAAATAACAAAATTTCACCCCATGTTGGTCAAATTACGCACCTTAACTGGAGCTCTGAATACACTTGATATTTGATGGTTTTGATGGTATTAAATCTACTAGTACATGTATATGGCTGTATATTTTACTTAAATCATTCACGTTTAGTTTTTGGTTTATAAATGGTGTCAATGAACTTTACGGACACACCTCGCACATGGCTTTCAACTATTTAAATGCTCGTTGTTTCTTTAAACGCATCTTTTGACACCGTTTTTTTTTTTTAATTAGAAAACATCGTTTTCGAGTTATAAAAAAAAGAAAATGATGTCAAAACGATATGCTGAGAAACAATCGTTCGTTTGTCGAACCAGGAACAAATCCGTACTGTACATAAAACAAACAACATTCACTGCTTCTGTTTCTTGCGTCCGGGCACCGTGTTTATATCTGGCCGAAGTTCTCGGTACTGCAGTTGTTCACTATCGGACGGCACTCGCGACAGGAAGTCTAACAACTCATTGTTGGGTATTGCGTTCGGGGCGCGTAACTTCTTCGTGAACTTGTTGATACCCCAGGCCATTATGAGGTATCGCATGGGGATGAAATAAAGCACGGACGCCAACAAGGCCAACGCGATCACCGCTAGACTACTCAGCCATGGCACTGTCCAAGTAAATGTGCTGAAAATAGATGAAAAAAAATTAGTGCAGTGAAACGTAATTACAGTAATAACAATAACCCTTAGACCGCTATCTTAATTTGTTTGTCGTCTGCAATTATTTTCTATTTTCCATTTTTATCATCAAAAACATGCTTTGACAGCACTTTAGAATAATTTTCAACATGCTTTGACAGCACTTCAGAATATTTTCCATTGAAGTGCTGTCAAACCATGTTTTTATTGAGAAATAAGTTACCATGTATGAAATAGGGTTTTTCCAAAACAAATCCAAATACATTGTTATTGTAACTACAAATGTGGTATGTCGAAGCACTTATGGCCCCTATAGGTGAAAGACAGACAGACAGACAGACAAACGGTCAGACAGGGCGAAACCTAAAGGGCACCGCCGAATCTCGCCGCGGTCCTAATTAACAAGCACAAGCATATTAACTGTATATATTTAGACGCTCCTTGCTGTGAGAGACCAACGGGCCGTTTCACTAAACATTGTACGAAAAAAATGTTCGTAAGTGCAAAATTATAATAGTCTCTAAATTTCATATTATCAATGTTTTCTTGTAAACAATTATTGAATTTACATTTCAGTACTGAGCATAGGCCGTATATGCTCAATAAATGTAACTCCATCAATTGAAATGTCCAGACGATCCTAAATGCACCTACGAACATTTTAGTCATACAAAGTTTAGTGAAGCGGGCCCCAGATCTTCATGTGTGTTTCCCAGAATAACTTGTGTCTGAATATTTAGGGTTTTTACGGTACATAATTTTTATTCAACCTGTAGCCTATTTCACCAACATTGCAAAGTATACTTTGAGGGAGTAATCATTTATTTTTCCTGAAATGCATTATTTCATATAGAACTAACGACTGCATATATTTGATGATTACAAGTATGCAGAATTATTATACTGAATTTATTACATTATCACAGCCAAAATGGCTGTGATAATGTAATAAATTCAGTATAATAAAAATTAAAAAATTTATCCTAAAATTTCTCCCTCAAAGTATACTTTGCTAGAAAAGTATACCTTGCAATGTTGGTGAAATCGGCTACTGGTAAGATGGCAGTATCATGAAGCCATAATTGGTAGCCGAAAGGCTTAAGACAAATTTTGGCAAAAACTTTAATACATACATTGTATTTCCAAATAAGTTGACCTTGGGCATGTAGTGCATTATGGAATGTAATGACGCTCGATTTTTGTGCCAAAATTGATTTTTTTGCAGTTTTGTTAACGATAGGGATTGAATTTACAGAAAAAATAGGGGTTGAATTTTTTTGACAATTTTTTGGTGTATTTTAGGGCTTTTTAAGGGCGACAACCCCCATAAAATGACCAAATTAATATGGTAAGCGATGACGTTCGAGCTCTGTACCCAAATTACATTTCTTTGCAGTTTTGTCAACCACGCTGGGTAAATGAACAAAAAAAAACAGGCAATACATTTTTTTTTACATGTTTTCGTGTACTTTTAGGGCTTTTAATGGGCGAAAACCCGCCAAAAATGGCAAAAATCATTATGGTATGTGATGACGATCGATTTTTGTACAACTCTTGATTTTTCTTTGCAGTTTTAGCAATCATAACAGGTAAATTGACAGAAAAAATAGCTGTGACGTTCTTTTGGCATTTTTGGGTGTATTTTGAGGGCTTTTTTGGGGGGTTGACAAACCCCCACCCCGAAAATGGCAAATCTATATCTCAGCTCATATACACGCTATCTTCCATGATGTAGGTGTCTATAATGGGGTTTCTGCGGGCGCTGATATCGATTTTGATGGTTAGGACAAGATTTGAGGTTAAGGTCATGGACTAACGGTCAACGCAGGGTCATTATTGGTCACAAAGCGTGGAATATTACCGATTTATATAGTTTTTTCATGGTGAGAAATTACCAATGATAACGTTATTCACATGCGAGGTGACATTCAGGTTCAGGTTATAAAGGGCATGTTTAATAGCAATCACATACATAGTTTCTACATTTGTCTGAAACTCATACGGACGGGAGAATGAATTCCAATAAAATCCAAGAAAGCCCCACAATACACTGCGTCCTTGTACATGTGTCAACTTTACGCCGAACAGGCAGCATTCGGCATATTTTGGAAGGTCAATTAATGATTAACTGAATATTATCATGCCTGTTTATACTTCTTCATCGTCAACATCAACTGTGTCACGCTTGCTGTTTTGACATCCTTGGGCATGACACTTACAAAGGGGTGTGCATGGGAGGTTGTTATTGGCACATGAACAGTTGCGTGCACAGGCAGACGATCGACAGCCGCATTTGATCAGCTCCAGAACAGCTTTTGGAGCAGGTAGCTCAAGACACCGCACTGGGAATATTGCACCATCGTCGAGAACCCAGTCAGTCTTCCAATCTGGGCAGTACAGGATGTGTGGTGATATAGGCTTTGTTAACTGTACAAACAAAGTTCGTTCGTTGTATATGAGGCAACAGTGTAGCCCTCGTGGGTGGCAGCATCTCAGACTCCATGTTTTTCGACCTAAAGAGCTCCCAGCGAAGTTTGGGAAGTGTTTGCGGACCATTGGCAGAGTAGACGCGGCACACAAAGTGTTCCAGAGGTTGCATGTCCTTCGGAAGTTCTCCGTTGATCAGTTCCGTCGATGAGAGAGGATCATCTCCCAATCTTTGGAAGGCGTCGACGATCTGATCAGTTGGGCTCAGCTTGAAGTACTCTGTGATCCACCTCTTCTTTGTCACACCCACGAACTTACCGCCCCAGTCAGCACCGGAGAAGTTGTGTATCCCAATTAGACCTTGACAGTGAGGACGGCCAATGCTTCTTACTCTCTCCATGACATCTATCTTTCTGAACTTGTTGCCTTTTCCTGTGTGAAATTCTAGGGTGGTCAAACTCCCTAAACGTCCATGTGCTCCAAGGTCAAGGAGAAGGACCAAGACATCAGTATCCGGAAGGGGGATCTGTGAGTCGGCCTCCTCGTGTCCATGTGTTTGGAAGTCATCTTCAAGTGTGTGGGGTGAGTTTATCTTGATATTAGTGTCATATGCGACGATAATCCGCAGATCGTGCCCCGCAAACTCCTGTAGAAGTCCATGTGCAAGAAGTCTTGCAAGCTGTCCCTTGGTCTTTGAGCAGGATAAAAGGTCCCGCAGGGGAACAGTTGTGATGTTCATCTCGTCATGGACCTCATACCCAGCACGTGAAGCTTCATCCGATGTAGCTCTCTTTGCCCTTGTCTTTTCCTTCAGACTAAGTGGAAGATATTGATCAAATAATATCCTAGCTTCAGTGTAGCCACCCTTATGTACACGCCTTTTGATGGTCTTGATAAAGGCGTGCTTCAAGTGCGTGATTTTTCTTCATCCCAGGTGTTTTCTTCATCGCCTGCAGGAGCGCCATTGCATCGAGAATGTAAGTTGATGCGGTGGGATGGGAAACCGATTGTTCCGGTTCAGGGCTATGCGATGCAGAGGGTTGAGCCTCGACTGCATGCATGACGCTAGCCTTGTCCGTTGCTAAGAGGAGTGTCCCATCAGGTGCAAACATAGAACGGGGCATCACTGACATTTCGTGAGTGCCAATTGTCTCCTCGAGCTTTGGTAGGAGCATCGGCCTTGATTGACTGATAATTAGGCATCTCCCAATGAGCTCCCTATCCTCTCGCAGTTTGATCACCTTGTCACCAACCTTCAGTTTACTCTTTAGTTTCCAGTTGCTGAAGGTCTTGAACTTTGGCCTGGTCATTGGATCCCAAATTGATAGTTTGGATGTTATTAACAGGCGTTCGTCCACGAACTTCTGGTAGAGCTCTTGCCCCAGATTCGGATAGTTGAGAATATCAAACCTAGCCTTGTCTGGGATAACAGCAGATGAGCAAATGTTCTTCACAGGTGTACCTACAATGTAAGGGTTTCCCTCACAGTGGAGAATGATGCTGTTCCTCAGTTTAAGAGCATTCTGACTCGATCTAACACATATATCTCCTGCCAGCTGGTAGTGCTCCTTCTTCTCTCCGGTCAAAGTCTTCGGAAAAGGCAGAAGATATTTCTGCACCAGTCGTGCAAGGTGAGGTGCTGTAGTGACAAACCTGTCGAGGGCAGCTTCATCCTGTGTGATGCCAGGGAGCGCACCGTGCTTTTTGAGAACTTTGATCTCCTGCTCCAACCCTTGGTCTGTGAAGAGGTTACAAATGCTTGCATAGACTTCGTGACAACGAAGTCACCATTCTTGAGGGCTTCCCATGTTGTGGGATCATCCTCTTCCAATTGATACATCTGTGCCAAATGTAGAGGCATTAGTCTTGCGTAGTTGATTAAGCCATGGAAGTGGAAGTACTTTATGTTTTTCTCAATCGCATCAAGGGAGCCTTTCCAATCTCTCGATCTCGCTGCTGCAATGATCTCGAGGAGAGCATCAACCTGATCGAGATAATTGTCAAAGAAGCGGCTCATTTCGTCACCATCTCCAATTGCAGCCTCTTCCATTTGGACATTATCTGAGTAGTAGCTTCCTATGTCTTCGTATATGGCTACCATTTCAGGGTCACGGTCATGGAGGGCTCTACGCAGCACTACACATCGTCCCTTTATCGCTAGTGGAGGGGTTTCTCCGACGACTGCGTCCAGTTTGACCAGGAGAATGGCAAGACCATTCATTATATGGTATTCCACGGCTCGTTTGTAGCTCTTTCCACTGTATATCCCTCTCAGTGCTGCAGAAGAATATATACCGGTGTCCACTGCTATTGTGTCTTGGCCACTCCCCTCTGATGTTTTGCCAAGTCCATGGAGTACCGCAAATACGATGTGGAGAAGTCCAGCCCTCAGTACCCAATTCTCGTTTTTGACAGATTCCTTCAACTGAATTGCTCTTTGATAGAGGTCGAGGTCAAGAGTGATCAGAGTCCGTCTTTCAGGACCAATAACAACTGCCGATATGTCTTGTGCCAAGCATAGAACCGTGTATAGAGTAGCATAATCAGTGGGAGACGTTCGAAGTAGCGGTGCCACAACTTCCACATTTGTCTTTGTTGGTGACTGGTAGCCATCCTGGTTTTTCAATAGAAGATGCTGCGTTGCAGCCCAAGTCGGCATAACGTCACATTTCTTCAATCTCGTTTTCTTTTCCTTTCTTTCTGTTACTTCCAGTATCATCTCAGTTTTATCAACAGAAGCATCTATTGCATCTATATCTGCGGCGTCTCCAGTATTTTCGTCATCGCTGGCATGTTTAGATTCCGCATTGGCTGTGGCACCTCCGCTGTCTTTATTTTCAGATTCATCAGACAGAGGGGGACTTGTGAATAGGTTGGCTAATGCCCACGTGTGGGTGAACTTTGAGTATTGTGTGAGTAGGTCAGCTCCACGTCCGACAGAGTAACTGGGGAACCTAATTGGAGTCAGTTTGATCTCAGGCTCATCTCGGTAATTGATTTCCACCTGGTGTGGCTTCTCGGGGGGCTTGGACGGGATTTGCAATGGTGTATTTATGAGTTTCCCATCCTCATCCCGCTGGAAGAGTACCAACAACGTCCCATGAAATGTGTTTTGCCCATACGCTGTGTTTTCAAGAAAGTCAATGTTGTCCGCAGCAAACCAGATTGGTACGTTTCGTTTGACAAAGTCAGGGAGGCAGTACCCTTCGGTTGACAACATCCGCTGCTGAACTGCGAACTCCACCCTCCTCTGAAGATTGAGTATGCGTTGGTAGTCACTTCCAATGTACACTGTGGACAGCATAGAAATTAGATTGTGATCTCGTACTCGAGAGTGGATTGCGAGTGGGACGCCAATAGAAAGGGGAGTTTCCACTGTCTTCTTGAACCCACGAGACGTCTTTAGTTTGACTTGTCTCTGACTTCTTGAGCTCTGTACAATCAGCTGGCAGACAACATCAACATTCTTCTTCACTTCTGCTTCTCGTTGTCCTGAGATTTGTCTAGCTTCACAGCCATACATGATGTGAGCTATAAGAAACTCTAACATCGGGGGGTTTTCAAAATCGTTAAACTCACCCGTGAATTTCCAATCTCTTGCACCGAGAACCTCCTGTCTCAAGGCACGAGCTAAATCTATGAGAGCACGGGGATCTGTATCTGTAGTGGCAAACTCAACGGCTTGTCCTACTGATTGCTTCCTCATAACCCTGTGGCTGTGAATAGGATTTGGAGGCTGAACAAATTCAACATCTGGTACATGCTGTTCAATCAACTCTTTCAGGTATTTCTTGTGGTTGTCACTTTCATTGTTATTAATGTGCCTCTCCTTCAAAAGGTCGATGTAATATGAATTTAACTCATTCATGCTCAGGACGCAGCCTTCTACACTAAGAGAATCTCTCACATGTACAATAAGCTCAGCATCACACACACTTCTTACATGTCTATATGCATCACTATCACCCGGTTCCTTGCAGTGTCTGTCTGCAACCCTGAGACAGTCTCTATGGTAGTATTTTTCTAATGCTGCTGCATCTCCAGGTTCCAATATTTCAGCTATACTCAATCTGACTAAGTCGTCATTAGTAGACCCTTTGATAGCTAGAAGATGCTGACCCATAGAATCCGATACTACCTTGTGCAACTCTTGTGACAATTTTGGACAAAAGGAGCATGTGTGGAACATACATTTCTTTTCCTTCGGAAGAACATTACCACCTTTCTTTCTAAGTAGAGGGGTCGCTGTCTTAGATGTCTCTATCTTGTGTGGACGCCCACGTTTCGGCGCCGACGACGGCACTTCAGAAGTAGATGGTGCATCAGAAAACATTGGCGTTAGGGAACGAGCACGTTTTCTACACATCTCTAAGTTTGCCTTGTTTACAAGAGGCTTGCGACATCCGCTGTGATAACAGACATCACGCAAATCTGACTCGGACAAACTACTGAAATGACCAGCCAGCGATTTGAGGTGCACATCCCCTAGACTAGCCCGCTCGAGAACCCTTTCTTTCAGGTCTTTCAGAAGTGATATGTCAGTTGTATCAACAAGTTTATTATTGATAGAGTCACCCTCTTTACAAATGATGCAAGACCTCGAATCTGTCGATTTTCGTTTCGACATTGCCGAAACTCCTCAAATCTTTACGGATTATTTTGTGTTTGTGTTGTTTCTTGTACAGAATAGCAAAGTCGATGCACACTGTAACGACATTCAAAAAGAATGTGCATGTATTAACAAAACCACAGCGTTGGTAATATAGGGCCAATCATGCTTTACAACCAGATGTGCGAAGATCACAGCGTCGTTAATATAGTGACACTATTTAACAACGCTGCGATTTATTCACAACTAATCAGACAAATTGTTGTTGTTGTTGTTATATCTTGGAGACCAGCCGCTGTATTTTCGGCGCAACGTCTTTCGACATATTTCAACGTAGAACGTAGATAAAACATGTGTATGACATTCAAACGCATACGCAGGATTATATGGAATATCCAACTGTCTGGCGCAACAGACGTTATGGCTTATGTGACCAGCCTAGTATCCGGTCTACTGCAAACTCGCGCAACTTGATCATTTGGGCGACTCATCTGATCGAACTTAGCAGGTACATATGTAGAACTTGCCGAAATGGATTTTACCATTGAATTCTCCGGCTCCAAATTGCACATGCCCTACATGTACATAAATTCCCATACAAACTGGCCCGTATACGAGTTCAGCTACTTTGACCGAGTTCATCCTCTGTGTCCATTGGTGACCTCGTGGTGACCTCGTGGTGACCTCGTGGTGACCTTTACTTTATGACATTGACCTCAAATCATGTCGGGACCATCATAATCGAGCTCAGCGCCCCGCAAAACCATATCTTAGACACCAAGATCATGAAAATAGAGAGTATGTGAGTCGAGATACAGATTTTGTCATTTTTTGGGGGATTGTCGCCCCTGAAAAGCCCTCAAATACAGAAAAAAAGGTCAAAAAAATGTTTAATTACCTATTTTCGAATTCATCACCCGTTATGGTTCATAAAACTGCAGAAAAAACAAGTTTGGCACAAAAATCGAGCGTCATCACATACCATAATAATTTTGCCATTTTCTGGGGAATGGTCACCCCTAAAAAGTCCCAAATACACAAAAAAAATGGTCGAGAAAATTCAATGTACTAATGTGGGTCGCATGGGTTGGCAATGGAATGAAAATATGGATTGTGATAATATATAAACAGGAATATGACATCAATCGGACAGACCAACAGTGCTAGACTATAATATACTACCGCCTGCGCTATTCTTGCCAATATTTGTCAATTTCTTTATTTCCAAATACTTGAACATTGTGATCGAAATCAAGCAGCTTGGGATCAGACAATCAAATTACTTGATTGCGAGTTGATATTGTCCAAATTAGGCAGAAAAAAATGGGCGGAGCAGCTGAAGGAAAAGTGAATGGGACGTGACCAGTGGGATAGAAATATTATGAGAGTATTTTTGATGCCTAAGGTGAGGTTTGACCCACAACCTCCGGATCGGAAGTCAGGTGTTCTAACCCCTAGACCACAACCCAACTGCTGAAGAATCAGTAGGCATACCGGACATAAAATGAAAGCTATGGAAGCTTCCTGGTGCCAATGCAAAAATATTTTTAGTAAAAGGAGTTAATATCTCGTAATTAGGATAAAACATTTTTAGCAATGACTCTGTACAGATAGTAAGTCCTAATTAGGAGATAATAAGTCCCAATTAGGAGATACTAAGTCCTAATTAGTTGATAATAAGTCCTAATTAGGAGGCATTAATAACTCCTAATTAGGAGATAGTATCTCCTAATTAGGAGATTAGGAGCTAGTATCTCCTAATTATTACTTATTATCTCCTAATTAGGACTTACTATCTACTAATTAGGACTTAGTATCTCCTAATTAGGATTTATTATCTTAGGAGATAGTATCTCCTAATTAGAACTTACTATCTGTGTCAATGCTAAAAAAGGAGATACTAACTCCTAAATTCCTAATTAGGAGATACTGAATACTAAGTCTTAATTAGGAATTATTATATCCTAATTGGGAGATATTAAGTCCTAATTAGGAGATATTATCTTCTAATTAGGACTTAGTATCTCCTAATTAGGAGATACATATATTTAACATTGGCACCAGGACACTTCCATAGAAAGCTCCAAAGCAGGAGATTTACAAACAAATATTTATTGGTACTTTTCATCCAATATTAGACAGATCCTATCAATAATATAGCAGATTATCACGGATAAACTGTCAATATCGGCAACCTCGACACAATGGTAAACATTATTGCCGAAACTAAATTATCAAGTCAGTTTTGGAAACACAGACTTTATGCCACGTGTGTGAAAATGGCAATGAAACATACTTAAATTGCTTGAAACTGGCTGTGAAATGTCATAAAATTTGCATTCAGAAATGATTTTTAACCCTTACACCGCTATCTTAATTTTTTGTCGTCTGCTGTTTATTTTCTATCTTCCATTTTTATCATCAAAAACATGCTTAGACAGCACTTTAGAATAATTTACAACATGCTTTGACCGAAGTGCTGTCAAACCATGTTTTAATTGAGAAATAAGGCAAGATATAAAAGCAACAGCAGACCGACAATTGTTGTGTGTAGTGGTCTACGGGTTAATGGTGCAAACTGTCAATATGGGCAACCTTGACACAATGGTAGACATTCTTGCAGACATTAAATCTTTAAGCCAGTTTCCATAACCCAGAATTTATGACACGTGTGTGAAAATGGCAATGAAACATACTTAAATTGCTTGAAATTGGCTGTGAAATGTCATAAAATTTGCATTCAGAAATGATTTTTGTCAAAAATCAGGAGATGAAGATTTGAATCGAGAGATGAAAATCAATGGCAGGAGAAATGGTGAAGAAGCAGGACATTTTTCATGTGTCAGGAGATATGACAGATATGGTAGTAGGCTTACTTTTTCACCCGTTCCCCGAGTGAGGCCACAACGTCGAGGCCTTCTTGCACTTGAAGGCAAATCTCCTGGGCTGCATGAAGTTTCTCCTTGAACGATTTCTTCTCTTCCTGTATGAGAATTTCAGAATAATACATTATAATTCCAGCACAAAAATATTTACACATTTCCCTAACATTTGATTGGCCCGTAGCAAGTCTCTGTCTAAAATTTATATCCCAGTAAACTCCCACGCCGAACTACTTTCCGTAACCGTGAGGCGCAGTTAAAATAATTCTTAAGAAAACGGAAAATAAACACATATTCTTCATGAATTTATTTCAAATGCTGGAATTATAAGGAATGAATGGCCTTTTTGTGGAATTTATCGACGATATAATCTTGGAAAAGTCGCGGGAATACTGGACGAGGCCTTCCGGCCTTCGTCCAGTATTCCCGCGACTTTTCCAAGTTTATACCCCGATAAATTCCACAAAAAGGCCATTCATTCCTATAATAATTTCATTTGGCTGTCTCCATGGCAACATAGTGACACAATTGTGATCACTAGATTGTATGGGGTGCCGTTTTGGACTTTAAAACCATTTTGTGATATCACATATTCAACTGGGTGATATTATAGGAATTAATTATTTTAACTGCGTCTCACGGTTACGGAAAGTAGTTTGGCATGGGAGTTTACTGGGATATAAATTTTGGACAGAGACTTGCTACGAACCAATCAAATGTTAGGGAATTGTGTAAATATTTTTGTGCTGGAATTATATTGTCTTATCCTGTCTTATCCTGCATTGACTTGATAATCTGAGACACGAAATGTGATTTTGTACCCAAGAACATGCGCGATTTGTCATGAAATACATTTACCGAAATAAGGCAAGATATGAAAGGAACAGCAGATGAAAATTGGTGTGTGTAGCGGTCTAAGGGTTACTATTGCAGAGGTTTCTGATGAGCACGGACACACAATGTATTATTGCTTGCATAGCAACAAGAAATCAGTATTAACACTTATTGATAAGTTATCTCTCAAAAACATTAATGCAAATTTCTAAGTCATTTGACTTTGACCTTGTGCACAGGCGCCACATTAAATGGACATATGGATGATGACAAATAAATATATGAAGTTTCAAGCCAATCCGACTCAATGTAACAGAGAAGTAGGTAATCAAAAACTTTAACGCAGACAGATAAGTGGCTGTGACTGGAGAAATGGGGCTTATGGGTTTACGACCAATGTATCCGCACAGTCTGATCAGGATCTGCACTGTTCACCATTCCATTAATAAAGCATGCGTCATGCTTCTATAAAGCATTTTTAGATCGCTATCTGTCTACAGGAGTGCACTATTTAATCAGGAGCTACAGTGGTCACAAATCACATAAGCCCAATTTCTCCAGTCACAGCCACATGTGCATATGAACATAGGCCAGTTTCACTAAACTTTGTACGACTAAAATGTTTGTAAGTGCAAATTTAGGATAGTCGGTAAATTTAAATTGATGGATTTACATTTATTGAGCATAGGCTGCATATGCAGCCTATGCTCAATAAATGTAAATCCAATAATTGTTTACAAGAAAACAGTGGTAATGTGAAATTTACAGACTCATAATTTTGCTCCTACAAACATTTAGTCGTACAAAGTTTAGTGAAACGGGCCCCAGACGGACAGGTATATTATTGCAGATAATACTGTTTGGGTTCACAGCTTGCTCAACGGTTATTTCCCTTGAATCCTACATGAGTTACGTGTCCTGAACTGATCATGTGACAACATAAATTACTGTCGGCATTGTTTAAAGAAAGCCACTGAAAACTAAATTTTCAGGGTACATAACAAGAAAAGTACATGTACATACAAAGCGAAAACAACAAGAATTGTGCATAATAATAAATATACATGTATCACTGAGACAATGGTGCAAAAAAGGTAGAGTAAACAGATAAACGTCTCGGCCAGATAGTCAAACATGGTGCTGCAATTCACGCCAGCGTCGAAATACACACCGGGGGCCGTTTCACTAAACTTCTTACGACTAAAATGTTTGTAAGTGCAAAATTATGATAGTCTGTAAATTTCACATTAGCAATGTTTTCTTGTAAACAATTATTGAATTTACATGTATTGAGCATAGGCTGCATATGCAGCCTATGCTCAATAAATGTAAATCCATCAATTTAAATTTCCAGACGATCCTAAATTTGTACTTAGAACATTTTAGTCGTACGAAGTTCAGTGAAACGCACCCCAGGTGCCCGTTTCACTAAGCTTTTTACGACTAAAATGTTCGTAAGTGCAAATTTAGGATCGTCTGGAAATTTCAATTGATGGATTTACATTTATTGAGCATAGGCTGCCCTATAATCCAATAATTGTTTACAAAAAAACATTGTTAATGTGTAATTTACAGACTATCATAATTTTGCACTTACGAACATTTTAGTTGTACGAAGTTTAGTGAAATGGCCCCCCGGATTCCTGATGGATTCCTATTCAGCTACATGCAGAACAGTCTGCATAAAAACATTTTTGTTTACTTATTCAAAATAATAAATGATATGTTATATGATCGCTCTAAGTGGAGCTGAGTGTCATATCGTCAGAAACCGGTTCATTTTTCGATGTGAAACATATTACGATGGCGTGGAGTGCAGCACCAGTACTGTTTCCCCTGAGAATGCGGGAAACGTAAATTGTCTTCTGCTGTCGATTTATGTTTTGTCTTTTTTCTAAATAAAAACATGGTTTGACAACACTTTAGAATCATTTCCATTGAAAATGATTCTAAAGTGCTGTCAAAACATGGTTTTCATGAGAAAAATGGACAATAAACAATAAACAGCAGACAACAAATTTTTATTCAGCACAGTAAGGGTTAAATACACTTCAATAAAACATGCTAGTTACGAACCACACACTCGGATTATAATAATTATAAGATTAACCCATACATGTACCCATAAACTAGAAGATATGTTCATAGAACATGGATACCCCACCTACCACTTTAGTAAACAACCCCAAACAAAAACTTTAACCAAGGGAAATAACTATGTAAATATGGCAATTGTAGGTCAGACAAAGGTCATTTGATTCACAGTGCATTACGGTAAACATCACTGGCCCATGATAGTGTGCTGGATGTTATAATGCGTAACACTTTGCATGCTAGCGACAAAAATATCCACCATACAAATTAGGACTATATGTTTTATTTCTCTATGTAAATATGTCTTGGAATTTTATTAGAATTGAGTCCTCCGGACTCATTTCTAATGAAATTCCAAGACATATTCATGATATTTACAAGGAGATATAAAAGAAAATATGATGAATTTTTGTCCGCTAGTTTTGAACTATATATAGCCCACAAGTTTCCCAGCATGCAAAGAGTTAATAGTATTGAAGATACAAGCTCAAACAAAAACCTTAACCTTGTGACAGATGGACGGGATGGGACGGGTGGATAGACAAAAAAGCTTAACACTAAATTACCCTCCACTATCTTGGTGGGGCATAAAAAAACGTGTTAATCTACACTACACACCTCTATCCCAGTGTTAGCAAACAGTGTAGATGCAGCTGAGGCTCGAAATGAGCCGTCCCATCAGGATCTGCACTGTTGTTGATGAAAGTTATAACATATTCTCTGATGTTAAGTTTTGTAAAGAGGCTAAGTATTTGACTTTGACCTTGGGGGGGGGGGGGGTGTTGGACGGTCGTGGATTTGGCACAGCATGGTAGTAGAGCCTTACAGGAATGCATGTGTGAAACATGAAGCATTTTAGATGAAGGAAATAGAAGTCATAACATATTTCTCTGAAGTTAAGTTCAGTGACGGACGGACGCACAGATGCACAGACAACCTGACTCCAGTATACCCCCCACAACACATTGCAGGGGGTATAAAAAGAAAATTAATTGCAAAAAGTGCAGATCCTGTGAGACAATTTGTCCTTAGCCGGCTCATCTGCATCTACACTGTTTGCAAACACTACTTTATCAGGTAACCTGCACTGTATTGACCGAATACGTACTGACTGATAACATATTGTTGTATCAGGCATTGACCTGATACATGTACAAAACATCCAGGTTACAACAATGTGAAAACTGACATTCCATTGGTCGGATGACGTCACGTGACGTTATCGAATGATGTCAGTGTAATGACACAATGTAAACAAGTCCATGTTCTGTCCATAGATAACGACGTCATCTGTCGTCATTTTCGAGCATAACAAAAAAAGTTTATTAGGCTCGTCTCAGAAACGGTAGGAATTCCTACGCGTTTCCTAGTCTTGCTTGATAAACTTGATATCAAAAGACTCTAGCCGGATACTCTCTATATAGAGGGCTGTAGTGTTGAAAGGGTTAACCCTTACTACGCTGAATTAATGTTTGTCGTCTGCCGGAAATGTTTTATTTTCAATATTTCTTGACAAACAAGAATTCCGCGGAATCAAATGTCTCGCCTTGTCCCGCCGCCTTGACCTCGAGCCTGGGCCAGAAAGGAATTTTCACTGGCCCGAACATATTATACAATTATAGAATAGTGAGCCATAGAATATCAGATTATATTCTATGGCTGACTAGTCAATAATTGTTTTAGTATATGATAATAGTCGGTATATAGCACTTATATATACGACCTTATGCTACTAGACAAAAATGGAAAAAGAATTTGAAAAAAAAACAAGAAACGAGGAAAAGCCACGAAGGCCAGGTGTTTTCCAAGCATAGACACTTGGATAACATAATTATATCCACTTTTTGTAGACTAGATGGCCGTGGCCTGCATGTCGCGCCTTGGGGCGAGGCATGGACACTAAAAAAAAGAGATATAGAAGATGGAAAAACTTTAACCGGACACACGGACGGACGGACGGACGTATGCCAAAATGCCGACTATATTGCGCTTTCCGCAAGCGGGCGCAACAATGATGATAAACACCCATGTGCAGTATCAAGGTAATGGGTGAAGCAGTTGCAGAGATATAGTACACAAAAAAATCAAAGTAATTTGACCTTGACATTGGGCACAGGGTCCGCACGGTTGGGGGGTAGAATGAATATATGGATGATGATAAACACCCATGTAAAGTTTGAAGGTAATGGGCGAAGCAGTTGCAGAGACATAGTATAACAAAAAACTTTAACCAAAAAACTTTAACCAGACGTACGTTAAAAAGTTAACGTTGAAAATGGCTAAGTGAATTACGTAGAAATAATAGGTGAAGGTAAAATGTTGGATAGTTGTATGTGGTGGGCACCCCTTGATTATGAAGCTGTGAAAGTTTGGTGGTCCTAGGTGGTACAGTACCAAAGAAATGGACTTAAACAAGAAAACTGAACATTGTAAATGCGAAAAGTTAACATTGACTGCGCGGAAAAAATGGGTCAAGTTCAAAAAAATGTAACATGTTGGATAGTGATATGTGGTGGGCAATCCTTGGTCATGAAGCTGTGAAAGTTTGTTGGTCCCATGTGTTACAGTAACAAAGAAATGGACTGAAATACGAAAACTTAACATTGATTGTGGACGCCGCCCGCCTGGCTTTCACCAATTCAATAGCCTGGATTTTTTCCCCAAAAAAACCTGGGTAAAAATGGAAAAAAAAAAAAAAAAAAGTTTAAAAGGATTTTTTTTTCAAAAAAATCTGGCTAAAAATGGAAAAAAAGTTCAAAAAAAAAAAAAGTTTAAAAATTAACAAAAAAATAAAGCTCGCTACTGGAGCCCAGAATTTTTATAATAGTCCTATATTTATCTACATATCATATCTGCACAGGTCCACATATTGCCACAATATTGTCAACACAGTTTACGGAAATGTAATACCCAGGTATAATAATTTACCTGTATAAATTACCTGTAATAATTTAGCTGGACATTTAGTGGTCAAGCTGGAAATTTGCACATGCTTGCACATGCACAAGTGTTCAACTGGAGAAGGCTATTGTTCTCTCTACAGGTAAGGTGTACAGAGCGCACGAGAAAACGGGTCTTCATGCATTAATGTTCAGTTTGTAGCATAAAAAGAAAGAGAGTTTGACCTTGACCCTGGAGCCCTGAATTTTTTTAATAGTCCTATATTCATCTATATATGATAGTAAAGGTATGTATAAAGTTTGATGACTGTAGCTGATAAGGTGTTGAAGTAATGACCGTAACACGAAAACTTAACATTGAATGATGACGCCGACACCGACGCCGACGACGACTCCGGAAAAGCAAAACCTATGTCTCGCTTTCCGCTTCGCGGGCGAGACAAAAACCTGTTTTAACAGTGCACGAGAATCGTCTCCACTGGAGACGATTCTCGTGTGCTGTCAAAACCGTTTTTTTTTTTTAAGAATTAAGGCAAAAATGAAATCCAGCAGACGACAATTTCCATCTCCAGCGCAGTGAGGGTTAACATGGAAATTTCCGTTCCCATTACTGAGGAGAGAAAGGGATGAAAAGCCAATATTGGGTGACAATTGTTTTAAATGTGCAATATGAATGGTAAAGTTCTGAGAAAAAGTACCTTACAACATTTGTGACCACCATAGCCTCAGATCAACATGTTCATTCGAGCAGTTTAACCCTTAGACCACTACACACAACAATTGTTGTCTGCTGTTGCTTTTATATCTTGCCTTGTTTCTCAATAAAAACATGGTTTGACAGCAGCACTTCAAAATAATTTCCAATGGAAATTCGGAAGTGCTGTCAAAGCATGTTGTAAATTATTCTAAACTGCTGTCAAAACATGTTTTTGATGATAAAAATGGAAAATAGAAAATAAACAGCAGACAACAGAA
Organism: Conchocele bisecta; assembly: GCA_029237695.1. NCBI lineage: Eukaryota > Metazoa > Mollusca > Bivalvia > Lucinida > Thyasiridae > Conchocele > Conchocele bisecta. The sequence goes on along the minus strand of CM055276.1, from coordinate 58,083,257 downwards.
CATTAAGATAGCAGTGTAAGGGTTAATAATGGCCCACGCTGGTTGCCATACAGTGAACATGTTTTATGTTTAAAAGCACTATAACGGCACTCGTGATATATGGACTTTTCACACATGACCATATTTGTCTTTTGTGGTGGTGACTGGAGAAATTGGACTTATCGGTTTTATGGATAGTCAAACGTCTGAGGCAGAGCTTCAGATAAGGTGTGTTACGCAATTATTTTAGCTGAATACGCATCGATTATCAAAAGTGGGAGTACACAATACGCACAGCAATGTGAAAATATGCATTGATTTTCAAATTGAGTAGTGAAATACTGTTATAAAGTTGAAAATTCACTTAGTTGAGCTGCAAAAAGCAAACAATGTTAAACTTTGCTTTTTGCAGCTCAAATAAGTGAATGTTTAAATTTGTTATATTTTTTATCATTTATTCCCTATTTAGTAATGAAGAAAATCAATAACCCATTTGTAAAAGTAAAATACGCAATGATTTTGAAATCAGGGGTTATAGTACGCTTTAGACACAAAGCTTATCTGGAGCTCTGGTCTGAGGGCCTGTTTCACTAAACTTTGTACTATTAAAATGTTCGTACATAAAATCGACGTTAGACAAAACAATTCCTGCACGTTTTGTCACGGACAAGTAGAAACAATCGAACATCTATTGTGGAACTGTCCAATAATACAATATAGGAATGAATGGCCTTAATGGCGATAAAAAATTACAATTTTCGAAAAAAAATATTTTATTTTTTTTTCGAAAATTGTAATTTTTTAAGGCCTCGTCCAGTATTCCCGTGACTTTTCCAAGTTTATATCCCCGATAAATTCCACAAAAAGGCCATTCATTCCTTATAATTCCAGCATTTGAAATAAATTCATCAAGAAAATGTGTTTATTTTCCGTTTTCTTAAGAATTATTTTAACTGCGCCTCACGGTTACGGAAAGTAGTTCGGCGTGGGAGTTTACTGGGATATAAATTTTGGACAGAGACTTGCTACGGGCCAATCAAATGTTATGGAATTGTGTAAATAGTTTTGTGCTGGAATTATAACGGTATAAACAATGTGGAACTAACTATTGAAAATTTTTTGTTTGGAACAATAAAATATGGAATAGTTTTTAATAAAATACTTATGAGAACTAAACTATATATATATATAAGTGTAAAATGAGAGAAATAACCCCAAATATAAATGGGTTAAAATTTGATATAAAATATCTATTCGATCACACTGAAGGAATCAAACCTAAACAATTTTGACAAGATATGGGAGCCATTAAAGAATCTATATGCACACGAATCGCAGCCAATTGATATCAATTAACGAAACATGTAGATACACCCCCACCCCCATTGTTCACAATTTCTTGAACTGCTCTGTCCGACCTGGCTTACGCATACTAAGAAAAACAACAACACACGTTTTCGTCATTTTTTTTTTGTTCCTATAAAAAACATTACATTCATATATTGTTGCTAATATTGACTCAACCCTTTCACACCAGTCTGGGATGGGCTGTGGCTCAGGGACAGAGTACAGGACTTCACTACTGAAGGTTGTGAGTTCAAAACCTACCATAGGGCATGTAAATATTTTAATATTTCCATCCAACTGGTCTGTCGAATGATACGTCAAACTTTAATTCCATCCTTATGTGACCTTAAGCTGTTGCTGGGAATTTAAAATATACTCATTCTCATTTCACACTTGGCGATCGGAATGAGACATTTAATGTAATATTTTAATCTAATAAAATAATTGCGATCAGTGAGGATTTTGATGGGATGATTGAGTTGTTTCATCCATATCTATCTATACTGTTCGCTATAACTATTAAAACTAGCATTTGGTGTTGAAGGGGTTGAAGTAGGTGTTAGCACGTACTGATACATGTAGTATAGAGTCATACTATAGACAGATACCATGATAGTGTTATATATTGTGTGCATGACAGCCGGCTACAATAAAATGCAAGTACAGTGGAACCTCGCTATGCCGAACACCGCCATATAGTGTCCGGTATGGTGAGTTTTCCACTGTAAGCAATCAATCACCAGCTGTCAGGCCCACAGCATTGACCTGGTGGAAGAGCGGGGCTTTGAGGTACACAAGTTGTACAGATGAACCTCTCTATACCGAACACGCCGATGGTACCCGTAGTGTTTGGTATAGTGAGATTCCACTGTATTAAATAATTGAACTAATGTGAAATCCTGCCCTGCTGTCATGCACACTCCAGTGACTACACATGTATATATTAACTATTATGTAACATGTATGTTTGTAACTAAAAAGAAAAGAAAAAAAATATGTTTGTAAGTGCAAAATTATGATAGTCTGTGAATTTCTCATTTACAATGTTTTCTTGTAAACAAGTATTGGATCTATGCTCAATAAATGTAAATACATCAATTGAAATTTCCAGATGATCCTAAATTTGTACATGTACTTACAAACATTTTAATTGTACAAAGTTTAGTGAAACGAACCCCTGATCTATTGCGCTCTTGGGATCAAAACAATAAATCAGAAGCATTATGGGTGTTTCACTGACTGAATGGCGAACAGTGCAGGCGCTGATCAGACTGAGCGAATGTGCAGGCTGATCTGGGACTACACATAAGCCCCATTTCTTCAGTCACAGTCACTTTTGTAATAGTTGTTGCGAAAGGACAGTATGTGAATTTCACATGAACAATGTTGTCTTATACACCATTATTGGATTTACATTTATTGAGCATAGGCTGCATATGCAGCCTATGTTCAATAAATGTAAATCCATCAATTGAAATTTACAGACGATCCTAAATTTGCTCTTACAAACATTTTAGTTGTATGAAGTTTAGTGAAACAACACCCAGATGAATAGACTGACAGAGCGGCGACTATATTCACCCGAAATCTTTTTTGAGGTACATAAAAACGTGGGTGGGGTAATTTTATTTCTTTCACGGATCACATGTTTGTGTCATATATCCGAGTGATCTACTTCTGATACAGTGGACCCTGTGACCGAGTGAAGAAGGAAACGACGTATTAGAACATGGAATAATGAAGTGCTAGCTCACACCACACACAGTTACCTTGGCCTTGCCCTGTTAAATGGTCAAAATACAATGTATATACAATCCATTATATAACCTTCTGATATTTATATATATGTGGCTCACAATGACGAAGCAAGCCTACTGTCTGTTTCACGAAAGCTGCTCAAATTTTACGGCTATATAAACAATGCAAAAACAATAATTTTTTCGATAATATTAAATTTTATCAAAATTTAAGAATGAGCCTTCTTTTTATTTTGTAACATTTGGTCCAATATTGATTTTATTACAAAAAAAATATGGGGACATTTTTCTAATTTCAGAAATAGTGGACCGATTATCAAAATTTATCTTTTGTTTTCTTAGTTAGATCACTTCCAAGAGTCAATTTACAATTTTTTATTTTTTTGGACTCCTCCCACAGCTCCTCCGCCTCCTTTTACCCCGTTTTAAATTCCCATAGACAAATAAGTTTTTCGTAATAAAATCAATATTTGACCAAATTTCATGAAATAAAAAGAAGGCACATTTTTTAATTTTGATAAAATTTTATATTATCGAAAAAAAATAAAATAGTTTTTGCACTGTTTATATAGCCGTAAAATTTGGGGCAGGTTTCGAGAAACAGACTGAGTTTGCGACAAATGACGTCCCAGATTCCATCCTACAGGTAGAGGTATTTACTATGTACAAAACAGCCTTCAAAGTACGAGTACGAGTATATATTGTAAACATATTATACCACTCAATAAAACTGATGATCGCATATATTTGTTGAATTTCAAGTGCATAAATGGTCCCCTTATGGCAACTGTGATCAGCAAATCTCCAGATCAACTTTAGCACATGGTTTGGTGAGTTATCGAACAGTTATTATGTCATGGAACACAATATTGGATCATGCCATACAGGAGCCCGTTTTACTAAACTTTGTACAACTAAGATGTTCTTAAGTGCAAATTATATGCAGCCTATGCTCAATAAATGTAAATTCATCAATTGAAATTTCCAGACGATCCTAAATTTTCACTTACGAACAATTACGAACAATACAAACAATTATTGGATTTACATTTATTGAGCATAGGCTGCATCTGCAGCCTATCCTCAATAAATGTAAATCCAATAATTGTTTACAAGAATACATTGTTCATGTGAAATTCACATACTATCATAATTTTGCACTTACAAACATTTTAGTCGTACAAAGTTTAGTGAAACGGCCCCCATGTGCGTAGCCAGGGTTGTAATGTACCCCCTAAAGTTTGGCCAGGTTTATATTTTTTACTTACATTTTTCTGAGGGGGCTACGATATATAGGGACATTATAGTTCGAAAAACACTATAATCGAGGAAATTACACGTAGAACTCAATATTTTTTCGGGGGAAGGTGGTTGCAGGCAGCAACTTTGCAAAAGTCACGTACCGAATCATACGGGGGTTTTGTAGAGTTATTGCCCGCAACTATGGGGAAAGATGCTCCTATTTCCCTTTCCGAAATCAATCCACAATTCGCACCCCTTTTTTAACGAACCTGGCTACGCCACTGCCATACCTGATTGCAATTAAAAACAGTCAGGATCTACTATTGTCTAACATGCAACCACATGCTTATCTGACAACAACCACAATGAGCAAGCACAGTGATCTGGGGTTATTGAAAGCTTTAATGATTTGCATGCTGGGAAACATGTGGGCTATAAATAGTTTAAAAATAGCAGATGACAATTCATTAGATTTTCTTTTATTTCTCCCCGTAAATATCATGAATTTGCATTACAATCGAGTCTGGAGAAAGCAATGGTATTGAAATTCAAAGACATATTTACAGAGAGAAATAGGAAACATAAGTGACAAGGTGTGGGATCACATGTTTCTGAATGGCGTGCCGTCATGTTTCTGAATGGCGAGCCGTCATGTTTCTGAATGGTGCCGTCATGTTTCTGAATGGCGAGCCGTCATGTTTCTGAATGGCGAGCCGTCATGTTTCTGAATGGCGTGCCGTCATGTTTCTGAATGGCGAGCCGTCATGTTTCTGAATGGCGTGACGTCATGTTTCTGAATGGCGTGACGTCATGTTTCTGAATGGCGTGCCGTCATGTTTCTGAATGGCGTGACGTCATGTTTCTGAATGGCGAGCGGTCATGTTTTTTAGATGCGTTTACAGTAGATTTCATTTAATATCTTTCTAATGGAATGATATATTTTCATGAAATATATGTTGCCCTTTATTGCAGAGGCCATCTCATAATTCTGTCGTTTTGATGAAGAATCGGTTACAGAAAATGTAAATAACAACTAGAGCATGTGAATGTAAGAAATAAACGGTACTCGATTCTTTGTGAAAGTTATAAGTTATTGTACGTAAAAAAACTTTCAGAGCACCCATAAAACACATATGCAATCGTATCATATTGCGCTACATATCATCAAAATCTGTCCATTTGTTAGGAAGATATCAAAGAAAATCTACTTTAAAAATGACTTCACAGATTACGTCACGTCGGAAGATCGGGTTCGGAAACCACGTGATCCCACACCCTGTAAGTAATAACCAGGGTTAATATCTCACCTTGTCTCGATCTTCATCATCATCAAAATCATCATCATCTTCATTGTACTCCTGTAAATAGCAACAATATGCTCACAACACCTGTGACTGTGGCTTTTAGTATTTGGGAGTTGGGAACATATCCCTTAACCCTTCCTACGCTGTTGACGAAAATTGCCGTCTGCTGTTTTTCATTTTTGCTTTCATTCTTAACAAACAACTGGTTTTGACAGCACATGAGAATCGTCTCCACTGGAGATGATTCTCATGTGCTGTCAAAACCAGGTTTTTGTCGAGAAATATTGAAAATAAAACATTTCCAGCAGACGACAACATTTAATTCAGCGTAGTAAGGGTTAACAGTGTTTTGAAGGTGTGTATTTAGAATCTTATTTTGTTGATGGTAGGCAGTCTACTTCATTGACTGAAGGACGTACGGTTCAGATCCTGGACAGACATCGTGTATGTATATTTTCAGTCAGCTGGCGACGCATTTGTGGCTGTTACTGGAGAAATGAGGCTTACAGGATTTGTTACCAGTGTAGATAGACCCAGATCAGCCTGTGCATCCGCACAGTCTGATCGGGATCTGCGTTGTTCACCATTCTATCAATGAAACATGCTTTTAACAAACACTAAATATCCTTATGTAATGAAATAGCCTGTGCAGCTGAGTTCAAATTGGCATGACAGACATGTTTGGTAATTAATACTACCATAATAACCCTATATATTTGGACACCATTTGCTTTGGGAAATTATAAAATAGGGGTTTCCCAGAACAAATTGTATCAAAATATATTGTTATTGCCATAAACGAGTACAACCATATTAACCCTAAACATTGGGACACTCTTTTTCCTGGAATAAATTGTGTCCGAATATTTAGGCTTATCCCGTCAACACAGTGCCGTGAAACATTTTTGATATCCTGTCAATATGACCTAATCACTGCGTATGAATATGTGCAGTGGCTGGGGTTATATTTTTTTGCATTTTACAGCCATTTGTAGTGTTGAAGGGATAAATAGAATAGTAGGTTAGTGCCGTGAATGGAAACAAATATCTGGCGCGGCACGGAAACGAGATGTGCTCGGCAGAGCCGCACCTTTCCCATTTCCTGATGAGCGTTGCCAGATAGTTTTACCCATTCACAGCACTAACCTACTATTCTCTATTTATTGCGGTAGTTTTGGCTGGATATAGCCAGAGAGAGTGCAATTGTGGTGCAATCTCGTGAAATGTCACAAACATGTTGTATAACAGGCTTCCTTGAGACGGGTAGTCAATGGACAAATTGCTCGTTAAAATACTATACACTCAATTTGGCTGGTTAGGAGGTCGGACCCATGCTGGGTCACCCTCGGGGGTGTTGTTTGACAGTCTAGCCATGGGTGCCAACCCGGGACTCACGATATGATCGATTGCAGTCCAATAAAGTATGATTGCAAAACTATGTTGTTCCTGCTAGAGAGGTTCCAGAGACCAGGTGGGACTTGAGTGGTGATCAGTACCAGTACCAATGTCCAAGTAGATTCGGAGTATCAGTACCAATGTCCAAGTAGATTCGGAGTACCGTATTTACCGTATGTATTGGGACACTGGAAGTATTGGGACACCTCTATTTTTTACGAAAATAATTATTTTTGGGAGATTAAGATTTGGGACATACCTCAAATCAGCGTAAAATTCCATAATTTTTTCGTATTAAGTTTTGGGACAACCCTTTTTCATCATTGTGTGAATCCATTTGGAGTGTGTACACATATTTGGAAGAACATGCACTTTTGATATTCTGCATTCTTTAATTAAAATCCCACAAACACGTTGTTCAATCCTTCCCAAAATGGTGTATGTGACAAGTGCCATTGTTTCGCTACGTCACAATTCAGTGCATGAGATAATCAAGTTTCCAGTTAAAATTTCCCTCAAATTAATCACCTTAACTGATGGAAATTTTGATATATATTCACCAAAAATGGCAAGTTGGGAGTGCTTTAGAAACGTCTTACGATTCTAAAGCACTCCCAACTTGCCATTTTTGGTGAATAAATATAAAAAATATTCCATCAAATTAGACCCAAAATGGACGAAATTTTTTTTTTTATGGACGCATAGCCTCCTTTTATCTCACCGATGTGAATGTGCAGCTGATCACTTTTGCACATTTCGTAAATTAATCCGAGCAAACTGGGAATAAGATCAATTATTGGTCCCAGTAACAAAGCAGTGCTAATTGTTATGTGCTCGATTTCATTTTTCCGGCATGCGTTCACGCTCACCATTGGTGGAATATTAATTAGGTGTAAAGGCTGACCAATCGGAGATCGCGTATCAGTCGCGCATATTAACTCGACCCAGATTAACTAAATTGTTACAACACTGCCCACGCGGCGCAGCTGTACACAAATGTGTACGTGACAACTGGCTTTGTTTCGCTACGTCATAATTGAGCCAGTGCATGAGATAATCAACTTTATTATATAACTGAGATTTTCGCCGAGAATGATTTGACTTTTTTCTGCAAATATATCGGAAAGTTGATAACATTTTCAGAGCAAATGCGTAATAATTACTAATTTAATATTCGTCAACATTCGATATCGTTTACAGAAAATGTACACTATTATCACTATTATCAGATTTATCTTCGTCGAAAATCTCACGTGATAAGCCTGATTACCTCATGAACTGGCGCAATATTATAACACGTCGGGCAAAACATGTCTATACAGGTCTGTACTCAAACCCACAGGTGGAATAGTCGGACGTGTGACACAAAGAAAATGACCATTTCAAAAATATCCATTACCCCACCCACTTGATCTCGTTCTATTATTAACGTCATGTACAGTACGATACCAGGTGGGTGGGATAATGGGATTTTTTTAATAGGCATTTATTTTGGTGTCATATGTCCGAGTCTTCCACCTGTGCTCACCATAAGAGTAAACACAGATTGCAACGCACGAGCTTGTCCGTGGCGTTGCAGCTGATGGAACAGGATATCGGTCATTGGGTCATTGCGTCATCATTACTACACTTTTTTCTACACGCGTTTACAATAATGGATTGCACGGACCTGCGTAGATCTACATTCTACATGAACATGATGAATAAATAAAACATGACGTTAACAATTCTTGGATTCAATATATGTATTACATGCGAAGATAACAGTGAAAACTTATGGCATATTATAGGCATTGGCGACGTCGTTCATTCATAGTCACAGTGAGAATCGATAATTAGGGATTATTTAACACAAACACAAACTTTAATTCAAATTTTAATAATGACAATGCAAACATGAAATGAACAAATATTCCCGAATTTACCATAAATATTGGGACAGAAAAAAAATTATTATTTGTTTTATATTATATTTTGGGACACTAATTTTTTAAATTATTTTTTACTGTCCCAATATATACGGTAAATACAGTACATTGTTTTTATGGCATGTAAGGCCACAAAAAGTTAATTAACAGATTCTCATCCCCGCCCGCCCCTAAAAATATGGGCCGCCCCGATAACTTTTATTTTGTTAAAAAAAAAAAAAAAAAAAAATCCGGTATATTTTGTAAAATAATGTTCGTCCGTGAATTACACCGCTCCAAAGGTCTATCACATAGACGCTTTATGTATGCATTATAATTCGCAGTCAAGCCTCTGTGTGACTGCCTGACTTACGCTTGTAGACGATTTCATTTTATGTTTTTAAATGATTTAGAAACTGGTGTATCAACAGATCGAGTGGTATAATATGTTTGTGGTAGTACAATTTAAAGGCCACAAGGACTGGATTGGTGTCACAGCTGGCGATGACTTCAATTTCGCCGACCTTTATCATGAGATTGTGAATGGAAGTTTGGACGGTAGTCCGACAGTCTCGGTACCCGTCAAAAATGTATCGGTGTTCATTGGCTCATCTAAACACGACCTTACGCGTATCACAGCAGACATTAAATTATCCGATGCTGTTGGTTGTCTAGGGAGATTTGTTGAATATGTGGAAAACAGGAGTGAACCTGAAGCTTGTGAATCTGTTACAAATGATGCCTTCCATATATTGATGTCAGCGGCCAACAAGGCTAATCACCTTCCGCAAACAAAACCAGAACCTAACAACAAAGCAAAACTGCATAATGATCTGTAGTGTTGAAAATTGTTAATATGCATGTACCGGTCATGTTAAACCATTTCAACACCTACCAGAACATACTAGCAACATTTGAAAATGGTGTAGATCCATCTTATTGTGGCATTTTCTGATTTTTATAAAGTAACACCATTATTTATGAATGTAATAGTTTGAACATTAACATGGAAGTAATTACCATGTCAGATACTTTGGGCTAGCCAATAACTTTGAGCTTAGACATGGTAGAGGGCAAGATACAAATGCAACATGATCTAGTGATAGATATTTAATATAATTTGAATAGCCACAGATACACATAAATGACTAGCAACACTTCAAATGAGCATGCTATTATAAAACACCATTGGATACCCATGTATTTGACGAATATCATCTCATCTGGGTATTGCCTGAAAATAAAAAATAAAAAATAAAAGTCGCCCACCCGCCCCATTATTTTCCAAAATTTGGATGAGAATCTATATATTAACTTTTTGTGGCCTAACATATCACTACAGTACTCACGTTTTCATCGGGATCTTTGCTGTAGACGTTGGTGAGGGACGTGACAAAGACATTCTTCAGGAAGATCACCAGCAGGGTCAGGGGCAGCATGTACAGTTCAAAGTTCCACACTATCACCAGGAACACCTGGAATAGACATGTGGCTGTCACTGGAGAAATGTGGGGGAACATAGACATGTAGCTGGCACTGGAGAAATGGGGTGAAAATAGACATGTAGCTGGCCCTGGAGAAATGGGTCGAAAATAGACATGTAGCTGGCACTGGAGAAATGGGATGAAAATAGACACGTAGCTGGCACTGGAGAAATGGGTTGAAAATAGACATGTAGCTGGCACTGGAGAAATGGTGCGAAAATAGACATGTGTGTCACTGGAGAAATGGGGGAAATAGACACGTGGCTGTCACTGGTGAAATGGGGGAAATAGACGCGTGGCTGTCACTGGAGAAATGGGGTGAAAATAGACACATGGTTGTCACTGGAGGACGAAAATAGACACGTGGAAAATAGTAAAATGGCTGTCACTGGAGAAATGGGGCAAAGATAGACATGTGGCTGTCACTGGAGAAATGGTGTGATAATAGACACATGGCTGTGTTTGGAGAAATAGAGCTTACATACTTTGCTACCAGTATAGATCCAGATCAGCCTGTGCATCCACACAGTCTGATCAGGATCTAAACTGTTCATTATTCCATTAATGAAACAACAGTCGAGATTCCAACAAGCAATGCAGACCCTATCAGGCTACAGGAGTGTGCTATTTGACCAGAAGCTACACAGGTTCACACTCATGTAACCGGAGATCTATATTGTATTATTGCTTTTCTAGAAGCATGACAGATGCTTGATTGATGGATTGGCAAACAGTGCAGATTCTGATCAGATAGCACAGGCAGATCAGCATCTACACTACTCACAGCCATAATTATATATAATTGCATTATTTTGATAAATGCTTTTGTGACCGTGACTGGAGAAATGGGGATTATAGAATTTGTGACCAGTTTAGCTCTTGATCGAATAGCACACGCCTGTAGCCTGATAACAATCTATATTGGAGTATTGCTTGTTATAAGCATGACGGGTGAAACACCTGTCATGCTTCTAACAAGCAATAATCCAATATAGATTGATGGTTTGGCGAACAGGGCAGATCCTAATCAGACTGTGCGGATCTACATTGGTAGCAAAACCAAAAAGACTCATTACTCCAGTCGCACGGACGGACGAGGTCCATATACTATTTACATAATTGCTGGAACATGACATGATTGTCACAGCATAGCAAACTTTATTTTGTTTAATAGGCTGGTTAATTATAAAACGTATACGTTTTATTCTGATGTATCCTAGATAAACATTGATTGCATATTAGCCGATATGCAGAATGTGGCTGTGACTGGAGAAGTTGGTCTTGTGTGTTTTGCGACCAGTGTAGATCCAGATCAGTCTGTGCATCCGCATAGTCTGATCAGGATCTGCACTGTTCGCAATTCCACCAATGAAACACCCGTCATGCTTCTAACAAGCAATATAGATCGTTATCGGGCGACACAAATGTGCTATATTTGATCAGGAGCTATATTGGTCACAAATCCCATAAGCCATATGTCTGCAGCCACAGCCACAGATGACTGCTATGTACTATACTTACAACAAAGGCAGTTATAGTTCTGAATGGCGACTCCCAGTTAAAACAACTGCGTACAAACTTTGCACAGTCCATAAATGTTGATATGATTTGTGACACACGGTCAATATTCTTTTTCATCACCTGTTATAATGGAGAAAATAGAGATTAACATGATTGTTTTATTTTTTAGTGTCATTTTCATGCTCAACAAATGAATTCCGCGTGATGTATGAGGTGATCAGTGCTAGTATGTCCACTAAACATTTGTATTGTTATTGCCCATTCTGGGGGCCGTTTCACTAAACTTCGTACAACTAAAATGTTCGTGCAAATTTAGGATCGTCTGGAAATTTTAATTTATGGATTTTATTGAGCATATGCTCTGACAATGAATGTAAATCAAATAATTGTTTATAAGAAAATTTTGGACTTACGAACATTTTAGTCGTACAAAGTTTAATGAAATGGCCCCCAGATCGCTTGGAATCGTGAGTGTCGATTAATCCTTAACCCTTAGACCGCTACTCACAACAATTGTCGTCTGCTGTTGCTTTTATATCTTGCCTTATTTCTCAACAAAAACATGGTTTGATTCTGAAGTGCTGTCAAAGCATGTTGTAAATTATTCTAAAGTGCTGTCAAAGCATGTTTTTGATGATAAAAATGGAGAATAGAAAATAAACAGCAGACGACAAACAAACCCATAGGCCACAACCCATCCCTGAATTATTGATTGTTTGATTTATTGGTATTTAACGGCCTATTAATAGCTAAGGTCATTTAAGGCCAGGTCAAATGGGGTTGATCCCGTATTTAACCTGCTGTATTCGGGGAAAAATCCCAAAATCAGAACGGAATATTTACATATTTATTTTTAAAAATTCAGCCCTGAAATTAGAGTAAACCTGACCTGGAGCCAGGTCCATACTACACCAAAGTTACTTAATTGGCCCCTTCCCCTAAAATTATTAGGATTAGGAATACCGGTAATCGTATTACTTATATAAGGGATGTTACCAGATTCAACTCTCACATACCAGGGGCCCGTTTCACTAAACTTTGTACGACTAAAATGTTCGTAAGCGCAAATTTAGGAGTGTCTGTAAAATTTCAATTGGTGGATTCACATTTATTGAGCATAGGCTGCATATCAATAAATGTAAATCCAATAATTGTGTACAAGAAAACATTGTAAATGTGAAATTTACAGACTATCATAATGAAGCACTTACTAACATTTTAGTCGTACAAAGTTTATAATGAAACGGCCCCCATGTCTCTGGTCAGGATTCCAGTTAGGATGAATCCAGATTGTTATATTACCCATCACATGCTCCCAACCAACCACCACACCATCCCTGAATGAAGTAAAACTCACTGTAACAAAGGAGAGGGTGGGGTGAGGCATAAGTACCACAAGAGGCAAGATATGCCAAACTGACAAAAACTCACAGATATTTTGAACTTAGGTTCTGGTTGCATATACTTCTCCTCCTTCGGGTTCACTGTCCGTACTCCAGCTTTCATCTGAAATTTATATTTTAGAAATAAGTTCTTTATATATACATGTATATCTATTTTAAAATGGTATTCACACAAGTTTGAAAAGCTCCTAAAGTCACGCAATATCACACGTGACAGAAATCATTCATATATCCACATACAAATCACATAACCTATAAAAATACATCTACTAACCTATACTGTATTTATTCTAATAGTAGCCCCCCTCCCTTATTTGCAGTCTAAATATGTTATTTTCACATATAAAAGCCATTTAAAACATTGTTTTAAATGGCTTTTGTATGTGAAAATAACATTTTGATCTTATTTTCCACATTTTGATCCTCACGAATTGCATAGCCCCGGGGACGTTTATTAGAATAAATATGGTAATTATTTTAACATTGTATGCATACAGATTTGATGCAATATAAGTGCATGTCTATCCAACTGGTGGCTAGTTTGTGCAGTTATGACTAGTAAGTGACAATCATTTTCTACAATAACGTATGTTGTAGATATTTTGCTGCAATATGGTTTCAAATAAAATTGATGTGACAAACCTAAATTAATCAAATCTAATGACTACCCCTCATACATGGTTAAATATTAACTCGAGATCCAAATGTATTATAGGAATGAATGGCCTTTTTGTGGAATTTATAGGGGTATAAACTTGGAAAAGTCGCGGGAATACTGGACGAAGGCCGGAAGGCCTCGTCCAGTATTCCCGCGACTTTTCCAAGTTTATATCCCCGATAAATTCCACAAAAAGGCCATTCATTCCTTATAATTCCAGCATTTGAAATAAATTCATCAAGAAAATGTGTTTATTTTCCGTTTTCTTAAGAATTATTTTAACTGCGCCTGACGGTTACGGAAAGTAGTTCGGCATGGAGTTTACTGGGATATAAATTTTGGACGGAGACTTGCAACGGACCAATCAAATGTTAGGGAATTGTGTAAATACTTTTGTGCTGGAATTATTAAAACATATTTGGTTCTATGCAAGTTCATGATAAGACACAACGGTTACTGACTAACATGCACAATGGTTAAATATTAACTCTAGTTCCAATAATATGAAGCGTTTGGTTATATGCATGTTCCCGATAACACACTACAGTTAATGCATACATGTAACATGTACATGGTTAAATATCAACTCTAGTTCCAGTACTATGGAACCTTTGGTTCCCTACAACTTCCAGATAAGACACAATGTGTACTGCCTAACACGTACATGGCTAAATATTAGCTCTAGTCACAATAATATGAAGAGTTTGGTTCTATGCAAGTTCCCGATAACACACTACAGTTACTGCCTAACACATATATGACTAAATATTAACTCTAGTTTCAATAATATGACACATTTGGTTCTATGCAAGCTCCCGATAACACACTACAATTACTGCCCAACACGTACATGGTTAAATATTAACTCTAGTTCCAGTAATATTGAGCCTTTGGTTCTATGTACAAGTTTCTTGTCCTTCAGAGCGTACCATCGTCTCTCCCGTGGATGGATCTGTAACATAAAGAGATTGGTTAAATGTGGTTGTGACAGGAGAAAAGGGGCTTATGGGATTTGAGACCAGTGTAGCTCCTGATCAAATATCACACGCCTGTAGCCTGATACTATCTATATTGCTTGTCACTGTTAGAAGCATGACGGGTGTTTCATTGATGAAAGTGTGCAGATGCAAAGGCTGATCTGGACCTACACTGGTCGCAAAACAATAAGCCCCATTACTCCAGTCACAGCCAGAAATATCAGCTAACATGTTAATGTGGGCAACAACAAACTGTCAAACAGGGGCTAGCTGTGAACAGATTAAACTAGATTTGTCAGTAAGTGACACTTACGGAATACCGCCGCGTGGGTCAATGTGCCCCTAAATATGAAAGGAAATAGAAGTTATAACATATTTCTCAGATGTTAAGTTTAGTGATGGACGGACGAACAGACAGACAACCTTACTCCAGTATACCCCCCACAACTCGTTGCGGGGTATAATGAAATGAAATGAATGGGTTTAACATCCCAGAAACGGCTAAGGGACGGGACCACAGTTTAATGTCTCGTCCGGCAGACCAGTGAGATGGAAATACAATGTACTATGAAAGTATTTTTCATGGCCAAGGGTAGGTTTTGAACTCACAACCTTCAGTATTGAAGTCCTGTATTCTACCCCTGAGCCACAGCCCATCCCTCGTTGATTAAATAAGGCTGTGACTGGAGAAATGGGGCTTATGAGTTTTGTGGCCAATGTAGATCCAGATCAGCCTGTGCATCTTATCAGGATCTGCACTGTTCACCATTCCATCAATGAAGATATAAGAAATTTACCCCAATGTTAACTTTTTGAATGTACTAAGTCTGCGACCTTGACCATGGAGTTAATGCAACCCGAAGGTTCATGGGTTTGTTGTGTTGGCACATCATAGAGGACCATCAGGGTAATGCAGATTTGAAATATCAAGGTTTTCTGTGAAAGGAAACAGAAGTTATAAGCAATTTACCACAAGTTTTGTTAATGCACTACATCTGTGACCTTGACCTTGGGGCTGGAGGTGCCAGGAGGTGCCAGGAGGTTTGTGGATACAGCATGATAGATGACAGTGAATGGAATACATGTGTGAAATGTCAAGTTATTAGAAATTTACACCAACGTTAAGTTTGTGGACGAAGACGACAACGAAAAAAGCGCAGAATTTAGTCCGAAATAGGGTTTTTCAAAAAACAAATGGTGTCCGAATACTGAGGGTTGTTACGGTGATCATACCTTGAGCAGAGGGATTGCCACCTTGCCGAGGAATTCTACCTTCTTGTCTCGGTCCTCGTCATACACCGTCACCTCCAGCACTGTGTGGATATCCTTCACATTGCTGCGACAACATAACACGACATTGGAAAAATCATTATTCTCAAAATCATTAGTTTCATATGGCTGAAACAAATAATCATACATTCCAGTAGCCTATTTCACCAACATTGCAAAGTATACTTTTCTAGCAAAGTATACTTTGAGGGAGTAATCATTTATTTTTCCTGAAATGCATTATTTCATATAAAACTAACGACTGTATGTATTTGATGATTAAAAGTATGCAAAATTATTATACTGAATTTATTACATTATCACAGCCAAAATGGCTGTGATAATGTAATAAATTCAGTATAATACAAATTAATAAATTTATCCTTAAATTGAAAATTTCTCCCTCAAAGTATACTTTGCTAGAAAAGTATACTTTGCAATGTTGGTGAAATAGGCTTATGGTGCAAATTTAGGATCGTCTGGAAATTTCAATTGATGGAGTTACATTTATTGAGCATAGGCATCCCACAAATGTCACAAGCCCAATTTCCCCAGTTGCAGCCAAATATTACTGAAACATTACACCAAACCATTATACATGCCATATTTATGCAATCCACACAATAAACGTCATACTATTGAAACAAGCTACTCGATCAAAGACACAAGTTACCTCGAAGGACTAGAAAATGTGCTCACAGAACACAGGTGCCCCACCTACTGCTTTGATAGTAAAGTAAGGCAAATTGCAATGTTTGTAACAGACGAATGGAAGAGACAGGGACTCAACGGGATGGGAAGGACGGACGGATGCACCTACGATACACCCCTTAAGTGGTACACATCCATTGTTTTCAAACAAGAGTCTTAACCCTTTGAAACCGAAAGCCCGCTATAGCGGTTTATGCAAACAGTGCAGATCCGGATGAGCCGGCTCGCAACGAGCCGTCTCATCCGGATCTGCACTTTTTGAAAGTAATTTTCACATTTTTGAGAACAAAACATACCCCCTTTTCATAAATGGACTAGTCTGAAAATTATTTTGTGACGGTTGGATTGGTTGAAAAAATAACATATCACAGTCAATTCCAGTTACTTAGGGGTGTAAGAGTTAAATGATTATGGAATAAGTTGCATTGTTTTATTTTGTCTTAGGCCACACCTCCAACCACCTAAGACCCTGATTCACAGGTGGAAGACTCGAACTTAGGACCTGATAAATTGCTCATTTGAAAACCGTTACCCCACCCACCAATTTCCGTACAAAAGACACTATAGCGTTTTCAAGGTAGGAAAGAGCTTGGGAAAATGTTGTAGTTTTGGACTCGCTCAAACACTACACATTTCGATTTTTCTGCTGACTTATGTCTCTGGTAATCCATAAATGTCTTAGGGCTTCAAATATATTCACTTCAATCATCTGCTTTAAGCATTTCGTTAGTTTAATAGCAAATTAGCTACCACAGCCAAGGCGATAATTGTGTGTACGAAAGAATGTCTCACACATTTTGTAGGCTGTGGAAGCATAAAATTACGTGTAACATCTGGCTGAAATTCCCATTACAACATATTGCAGTGAATCACTGAAATAAACATCAGTAAATCCGATGTTACAATTTGTGACTAATAAGTGTCATTCACTAACCTTGAATGATCTAAAACGTGCGTTTAGTTTGATTTGCATCCCAACATTTCGACATAACCTTCCGTGAACTAAACTTTCGGATTTCCTTTGTAATATTCGCAGAATGATCAATAATGACGTCACGGGAAAACCTAAACTGGAGCGTTACAAATACTACAGCCAATCAGGTGGCCGTGTGTGTGTGGGATTCTTTCGGAGAGAGATATTTCTCTGTAACGTTGGTAGCTAAAACGTGTGTACAGAGTGGCCTGCGGTTCTCTTACCAGGCGAATTGCAATTCCTGGAGCGCAGGATTGTAATTCGCGTTCCCATTAATTGCAATTGGACCGCAATCGGACTGAAATCATGTGACTTGCGGAATTGCAATACTTATAGCGCAGTTAACGCTGCGCTCCGCTTTTAATGGCAGTTTACGCTCCTTTTTGTCTTTATACTGCGAAAGAATGGCCGCTTTACACTGCGCTCTACGGTCAAACCAGCGGACCGCTCTGCTTGATCAATGCGGCAATAAAATCGAAATAGTTGATTTTTTCTGACGAAAAGATACATTTTCCTATCTGTATTTAGCCATTTAAAATCCAATAAAATATACATAAATAGTAGAATTAGCTGTATATATACGCGTAACGCTAAGTTTTTACCGCAAATAACGAAAGAATGACCGCACAAACGGTATCGCGAAAGAATGACTGCACAAACTGGACCGCGAAAGAATGACCGCACAAACGGTATCGCGAAAGAATGACCGCAAAAATGGGACCACGATTGGACCGCAATTAGAGGTAAGAGAATCGCAGGCGGGAGTGTAACTAACAATATACTAAACACAGATGTTTAAAGTGAATATATTTGGGGACTTCAGGCATTATTATTTGCCAGAGGCGTAAGTCAGCAGAAAATTTGAAACTTGTGGTGTTTGAGCGAACCCGAAACTAAGCCTGTCTAGGGCATTTTCCCAAGCTCTTGCCCACATTGAAAGGCTATATTGTATATTGTAAGGAAATGGGTGGGTGGGGTAATGTTTTTCAAATGAGCCATTTATTGGGTCCTATGTCCGAGTCTTCCACCTGTGCCCTGATTGTGTGCCCGGACGGACGGAAAGGATGGGACAGATAGACAAGGGTAACACTAAATGCCCCCTGCACCATCGTGTGGATACCCGACTTACAATGTGAAGACTTTGTTCCACTCGGGGTTCAGGTTTTTATACTCGGTGTGTGTCTGTAGTCGGGCGTTCACCAACTCCAGCACACAGAACGGGTCACTTTTCCCGCCTAAATCTGCCGCCAGCAGGTTCTGAGCTTTGTACACTGCAAGGAAGAAATGTGAAAGTAAATGGGTTTAACCCTTATATCGCAGGAACAATTGTCGTCTGCTGCTGTGTCATATTTTTCTCTTCTCTTAGTAAAAACATGGTTTGGCAACATTTTATGGAATTAGTCGCACTACTGTAACCTGATAACCGATCTATATTACTTGTTAGAAACATGACAGGTGTCTCATTGATGGAATGGCGAACAGTGCAGATCCTGATCAGACTGTGCGGATGCACAGGCTGATCTGGATTTACACTGGTAGCAAAACCAGTGGGATTAAATTATGAATGTAGTTTTTCATGCCCACGGTCGCAAAACCTATATGCCCCATTTCTCCAGTGGTAGCCACATATAGAGACAGTACCTCGGTTTAAGGCCCACCGGGTATGGAAGGTGTTCGAGCCTATTCCTACCCTTAAATATAATCCGAATGCCAAATGGTTTAAGGCCTCTCCAAACGTCCAGTGGGATGGAAATATGATGATGGTATTTTCACGCCTAGGGTGGGGACTGAACTCACAATGTCTGGTATTGAAGTCCAATGCATTACACTTAGACCACAAGCCATCCCCTGTGACTGGATTTGATGTATTGATGTTTAACAGCCTATCAACAGCTAAGATCATTCCCCTATGACTGGTATACTGTGGTTTATTGTGGCCAGTAACTGATCTGCTACCATACACAGCAAAATGTGTCACATATGCAATTCATATGAAAACAATTCATATGCTGTTCATATGTAAAACATATGAATTTCATATGAATTACATATGAAATGCATATGAAGATTTTGCATATGAAATTGCATATCGGCTCACATTATATCATTTGCATATGAAATTTTCATTTGAAATTCATATGAAAAACATATGAAATTCATATACCACACATTGTGTAGTGTAGGCTGATACAGATCTATACTGTTTGTTAGAAGCATGCTCTGCATTTCACTAACTGAATGAACAACTGTGGGAATAAACTTGGAAAAGTCGCGGGAATACTGGACGAGGCCTTCCGGCCTTCGTCCAGTATTCCCGTGACTTTTCCAAGTTTATCCTGATCAGACTGGATGGATGTGCAGGATGATCTGGATCTACACAGGTCGCAAAGAAAAAGTGAAAGTGAATGGGTTTAACGTCCCAGCAACAGCTAAGGTCGTATATAATGGGACCACAGTTTAAAGTCCCATCCGACAGACCAGTGGGATGGAAGTACTATGAACATATTTTTGATGCCTAAGGCGAGGTTTGAACCCACAACCTCCGGATTGGAAGTCAGGTGTTCTAAGCCCTAGGCCATATCCCATCCCCAGTAGCTGATTTCACCAACATTGCAAAGTATACTTTGGGGGAGTAATCATTTATTTTTTCCTGAAATGCATTATTTCATATAGAACTAACGACTGCATATATTTGATGATTAAAAGTGTGCAGAATTATTATACTGAATTTATTACATATTGTAATAAATTCAGTACAATAAAAATTAATAAATTTATCCTAAAACTGAAAATTTCTCCCTCAAAGTATACTTTGCTAGATAAGTATACTTTGCAATTTTGGTGAAATAGGCTACTGGTCACAAAGAACATCAGCCCCTTTGTCCAGTCATAGCCACATTTGGGCTTAATTAACCCTTAGACCGCTATCTTATTTTATATCTTTGCCTTATTTCTCAATAAAAACATGGTTTGAAAGCACTTCAGAATCTGAAGTGCTGTCAAAGAATATTGTAAATTATTATTGTGAAGTGCTGTCAAAGAATGTTGTAAATTATTATAAGATAGCGGTCTAAGGGTTAAACTTGTTAACTGATTTCGTAAGAAACTCGGCATAGCCTCGTTTCTTATGAAATCAGTAAACTTGTTTCTTAAATATCATATTAAATCATCACTCACGTAAGATCCTCTATTTAATAGAAGAATTACAGGCGTTTCAATAACTGACTGGCAGGCAAACACGGCAGAACCTGATAAGCATTATACAGCAGATGTCGTTGGAAGAGTAACACCTATGTTGTGTATCTACCGTAATTACCGTAAATATTTGGACACAAATTGCTTTGGGAAACCCCTATTAAATAGGGGTTTCCCAAAACAAATTGTATCCAAATACATTGTTATTGTGATTAAACCAGTACTGCCGTACTAACGCTAAATATCGGCACACTCACTGTTGTGGGGAAACCATATATTGTATGTGTTTCCCAAAATAAATGACATCCGAATATTTACGGTTGTTACGGTATTACACAAGTGAGACACAAACTGCGACTAACCTTTAACTTGCAACCAACCAACATCCTTCATATTTGAAAACGACTTGGCACGACTCTGAAACACAATGGAATCTCTCCGTATAGACAGTTTATTTATTCATTTAACACTTTCGCCCCAAAGTAACTGGAATGGATTTATGTTAATTTTACAACCAATCCAATCGTCATAAAATGATTTTCAGACTAGACATTTATGAAAGGGGGTGTTTTGTTCTCAAAAATATGAAATTACTTGCAAAAAGTGCAGATCTTGATGAGACGGCTCGTGACGAGCCGGCTGATCAGTAGCCGATTTCATCAAAATTGCAAAGTATACTTATCTAGCAAAGTATACTTTGAGGGAGTAATCATTTATGTTTCCAGAAATGCATTATTTCATATAGAACTATAACGACTGCCTATATTTGATGATTCAAAGTATGCATAATTATTATACTGAATTTATTACATTATCACAGCCATTTTAATAAATTCAGTATAATAAAAATTAATAAAAAATTGAAAATTTCTCCCTCAAAGTATACTTTGTTAGATAAGTATACTTTGCAATTTTGATGAAATCAGCTACAGGTGGACAACGGGGACAAATGCTAAAATCAGAACGGAATATTTATGCAAATATATATATAAATTCAGTACTTAAATTAAAATAACGTGATTGGGTGACAGGTCCCGACCACACCAGTCATTTGAAAGGGTATAATAACATATTTATAGTTAGTCAAGCTTACAATGCAGTCGCCCATCCGAATATTGATCTTGCATCTCCTGGTAATATGCAACTTATTGGCATTAAATCTGGCAATATGTGAAATCATGGGAAATGTGTGTTTGTATGGGAAATCAGATATGGTTTAAATACACACAAATATGTACATACTGCTTGACAATGTCCGTGTGTTTGTATGGGAAATCAGATATGGTTTAAATACACACAAATACGTACATACTGCTTGACAATGTCCGTGTGTTTGTATGGGAAATCAGATATGGTTTAAATACACACAAATACGTACATACTGCTTGACAATGTCCGTGTGTTTGTATGGGAAATCAGATATGGTTTAAATACACACAAATACGTACATACTGCTTGACAATGTCCGCGTGTTTGTATGGGAAATCAAATATGGTTTAAATACACACAAATACGTACATACCGCTTGACAATGTCCGTGTGTTTGTATGGGAAATCAGATATGGTTTAAATACACACAAATACATACATACTGCTTGACAATGTCCGCGTGTTTGTATGGGAAATCAAATATCGTTTCAATACACACAAATACGTACATATTGCTTGACAATGTCCGCATGTTCGGCGGGACTGAAGGCGAATGATGAGAGGTCGGAGATGGTCTCGTTGCCGGAGGTGCCGCTGATGGTGATGAGCAACTTCACCAAGCCCGCTCCGTCCTCCAGCTGCTGCTCTATCATGTGGGTGATCTCCTTCTGCAGCTTGCTCAGGTCTATCACAGCTCTGTAACCATGGTAACACCGGGAAACACTTGGAATTTTATATTGCAAAAGAATGTCAGAATACCCCACCCATCAACTTCTATACTGTCCAGTATAGAAGTTGGTGGGTGGGGTAGTCTGATATTAATGGACATACGTATCAGGTATATCACAGCTCTGTAACCATGGTAACACTGGGGAAACACTTGGAATTATTTCAAAATAATGTCAGATGACCCCAGCCACCAACTTCTACACTGTCCAATATATATAGGGTCTATCACAGCTCATTAACCACGGTAACATCGGGGAAACACTTGGAATTATTGCAAAAGAATGTCAGATTACCCCACCCACCAACTTCTAAACTATCAAGTGTAGAAGTTGGTGGGTGGAGTATTCTGATTATTAATGGACACAGCTCTAACACAGCTCTGTAACATGGGTGGTAGCATAGGTGTTACAGGAATGGACATTGCATTACCAAATATCACTTTTTTCCTTCAAAATGCTCTGAAACAATAAAAGCGACCCTAACAACAGATTTCCGGTTCGTTTGTATTTTTCATGATAATAATTTCTTCGTTTTTTATCATTTAATATATTTGTTAATCGTGATTACTCATTCACCTAGTTATACTTGGATTATTTATCCGCTAGTTGCAATAGTCAGCGAGGACGATCTGTGCGGCAGTCCGTTGTAATTCGCGATCAAACAGACAGCCGAGCCACAATCCGAAAAATGAGGTGTTACATGTTGGTATTTACAGTAGAAGATCGATCTGTCGAAACGGCAACGGACTCAAATAAAAGTTTGAAAAGGCGTAGTTAGAGGGAAAGAAAATCAATACTATAGGAATGAATGGCCTTTTTGTGGAATTTATCGGGGTATAAACTTGGAAAAGTCGCGGGAATACTGGACGAAGGCCGGAAGGCCTCGTCCAGTATTCCCGCGACTTTTCCAAGTTTATATCCCCGATAAATTCAACAAAAAGGCCATTCATTCCTTATAATTCCAGCATTTGAAATAAATTCATCAAGAAAATGTGTTTACTACTTTTCCGTTTTCTTAAGAATTATTTTAAGTGCGCCTGACGGTTACAGAAAGTAGTTCGGAATTGGAGTTTACTGGAATATAAATTTTGGACAGACTTGCTATGGACCAATCAAATGTTAGGGAATTGTGTAAATATTTTTGTAATGGAATTATTAGTCAGTGATTTCATTCCATTTAGGAATTACACCATTGATTGATATTTGTATGGCCTTCTGGAAGAAATATCAAATAAAGAAATATATTGAATTAATTAATTTATTTCAATATGTACATGTATGCATACATACATAAATAAACTGTTAATTAAACTGAATATTACACACCATCTCTTTGTTTTGTTTTTTCCTATCGAAACCCGAAATTTGTCGTGAGTAACATTCCCATTGTAAACGTGTTTATTTGACTATGCTATAATTATGCTTGACAACCACAACTTCACAACCATGGACCATTTTTATTGCTAGTGAATGTTTTTTTATCACAGATCATTTGCATACACAAGCAGTAAAGTGTTTGCAAAAGATCGGCGTAAAATAACATTCAATAAACGAAAGTAGACAGGCGCGAAACATTATATTCCATGAAAGTGTCTATAAATAGCACACTGGTTTATTAAATATACAAAATGTACAAATAAAATTTAAACAAAATTACACAATTTGGCATTTAAAAATGTTAAAGGCGGAATAATATTTTCTAAACATTCGTCACTCAGGAATACAAATACGAACATGTCCCTTCATTATCGTGGTCATCTTGACGTGGAATTAACGCCGTTTAATTTTTAAATTTGTGATTTAATGTCAGCACCTGTCAGCGAAACAGATCAAAGGGACCGCCCGCCAATCGTGATATTCACACGTCGGGCGGGCGGGCGGGTGTGTGGGCGGATGGGCGGGCACACAGATGCACGGACGCACGGACATCATTGTGATCACTATGTCTCGCTTTCCGCAAGCGGGCTCGACAAAAACAGTATGTTAATGATATATGAAGGTCAAATTATATATGTAAGTTCTGATGTACAGCAGTAGGACAGACGGATAGATACATGCAGACAAACAATCTGACACCAGTATAACTTCATATGAAGATGTCATATGTCAGTTTTAGGTGTAGAGCAGTAGAATGGATGGATGGATGAACAGACGTAGACACGGGTGCATGCACGCACACACAAACAATCTAACTCCAGAATACCCCTCATACTTATTTACGGGGGATATAATGGTGTCCGTGACTGGAGAAATGAGGCTTATGCGATTTCTGACAGGCGTAGCTCCTGATCAAATAGCACACTCATGTAGCATGATAAGGATCTACTTGTTTGAAGCATGACGGGTGTTTGATTGATGGAATGGCGAACAGTGCAGATCCTGATCAGACTGTGCGGATGCACAGGCTGATCAGGATCTACACTGGTCGCAAAACCCATAAGCCCCATTTCTACAACCACAGTGACATCAGACAACAAAATTTGTTTTCCGCCTAATACACATTGAGAACCAACTGTTACCTGCCCATAAAGTCATCACGTCCCACATCGTGATCGTACAACATCATCTCAAGGTGACTCGTCTGACCTTGGTACATTCGAAGGTCAAACTGCTCCAGCCAGGTCGGGTTTAACGTCTTACTCTTGTGCTGTCAAATAGAAATAGTACAGTCGAACATCTGTGAATGGCCACCTGGTCCCACCTGGTCCCTGGAACTCGCTAACTCCCTAAATCTCAGAGTACCGGGTCGGCACCCGTGCCCAGACTATCAAACGAGGCCCCAAATGTGACCACAGCATTGGTCCATTACTTCAACCTGTGTCCCAAACAGATGGCCTTGTATATCCAATTCATGGTATTTACCAGTGCAGACTGGACCTTACCAGTTTACATTAAGGAGTGTTGTTATATTATTATGCACTTGGTAGTACTCGATTATGGAGCCCCTTAGGGGACGTAGAATTTATTTATTAATTAGTTCCCACGAAATAACAATTTGTTCCCTCAATTTAAAGGTGGCACTGTACACCCAAAGGAAATCAGAGCTCAGGTAACCCAAAATGTGACTATTTAACATTTGCCAAGCTGTATTCAATTTTGTTGTCTGCTGCTTATTGTGTATTTTCCTATTTCTTATTAACTGCATACTAGTTGACAATACTAATGGAAATGATTATGAAGTGCTGACAAACCATGTTTTTATTGAGAAAAGACAAACTATGAAACAACAGCAGACAACAATTTTCCACATTTTAACTCTTTGCGTGCTAGACGTGAAAATATCCGCCAAACGAATTAGGAGTGTATGTTTTATTTCTCTCTGTAAATATGTCTTGAAATTCCATTAGAATTGAGTCCTCAGGACTCAATTCTAATGAAATTCCAAGACATATTCATGATATTTATAGGGAGAAATACAAGAAAATACAATGAATTGTCGGCTGCTATTTTTGAACTATTTATAGCCCACAAATTTCCCAGCATGCAAAGAGTTAAGGGTTAACTCCTTGCATGCTGGGAAATTGGTAGGGTATAAAAAAAATAGTTAAAAATCGCTGAAGACAATTATTTATATTTTCTTTTATTTCAACATGAAGAGAGAGAGAGAGAGAGAGAGAGAGAGAGAGAGAGAGAGAGAGAGAGAGAGAGAGAGAGAGAGAGAGAGAGAGAGAGAGAGAGAGAGAGAGAGTATTTACAGGGAAATAAGAAAAATACTCCTAATTTATTGTAATTTTCACCACCTGCATGCAACGAGGTAAATTTGAATAACCCTGCCCATACCTTGCTCTTATACTTCTCGTTGCCAAGTTTAAACTTGACATAGGGGTCAGAGAGGCCGTTATCGTCCATGGGAATGAGGTCGCGACCTTCAACTAGGATGATCGTCACCACACCCGTCCACATCTGCATCTTGAGCTTACGGGCGGCGGATTCCTTGTCCGAAAGTTTCACTGTCCTCTTGAAGTACTAAAACAGAAGAAACTAGAAATGTGGGTGTGTGAAATATCAAGCAGATCCATGTAAGGAAACAGACATTACAAGACACTTACCCAAGTTTCAAAAGCACCAAATATGTGACCTTGACCCTGGGCGTAGCGGGAGCAGGACGTTCGTGGATTTTTCACAGGGCAGTAGAGGACCATTAGAGCAATGTATGTGTGAAATATCAAGCAGATCCATGTAATGAAACAGAAATGATAAAACCATTTCACCGAGCATTAAGGTTTCGAATGCACCTTGTATGTGACCTTGAACCTAGGCTTAGCAGGGCCGGAATGATCGTGAATTTGTCACAGAGCGGTAGAGGACCATGAAAGCAATGTGTAAATGAAATATCAAGCAGATCCTATTATGGAAACAGACATTATAAGACATTTACCCGAGCGTTATGGTTTCAAATGCACCAAGTATGTGACCTTGATCCTGGGCTTAGCAGGGGCGGGACGATCGTGGATTTGACACAGGCTGGTAGAGGACCATGAAAGCAATATTTGTGTGAAATATCAAGCAGACGAGTGCAATGAAACGAGCATTAAGGTTTTGGGACGTACGTACAGAGGTACGGGACATTCGGACGCCGGTAACACTATATGCCTCCCTCACCATTCAGTGGTGGGAGCATAAAAAGTGAATCGGTATGATTTCCCAGCAACAGCTAAAGTCATACAGAGACGGGACGATTTTTCACGATAGGGTGAGGATTGAACTCACAAGCTCCAGTATTGAATTCCAATGCCATATCTACTAGGCCACGGACCATCCATTGAAACAGAAGAAACTAGAAAATAGAACACAGATGCACCATCTACAGCTTTGTTAGTAAATGAGGCCAAAATTACAAGCTTCAACAAAACGTTTAAACAAGGGAAATAACTATGTAATTATTGCAATTGTAGGTCAAGGTCACACAAAGGTCATTTGATTCACAGTGGGTTGCAGTGCACATCACCGGCTCATGATAGTGTTCTAGTACGGTGTGATAGGCCTAATACTCTTGCAGATAAGCTGAAACAAAAACTTTAACCAAAGGAATTAACTATGAAAATATTGCAATTGTAGGTCAAGGTCACACAAAGGTCATTTGATTCACAATGAGTTGTGGTGCACATCACTGGCTCATGATGGTTTGCAAGTATGGTGGGTGTAGGCCTAATACTATTGATACTATACTAGCTGAAAATATAACTTAAAACTTGCGACGGATGTGACGGATGTGACGGACGGACCGATGGACAATGGTATCACTAAATGCCCCCTCCATTATCGCGGTTGGGCACAATAATTACTCCTTTATATCATACGTCATAGTTACGTGTTAACCATCTCACAAATATTGTTCATATTGCCACAATAAATATTTTCTACGTAAAAAAAATTGAAATTCTCATACATGTACAACCGAAAGAAAATGCTATTTCTAAGAGATAAATGTCCAATTGTTAATATCTTTGATTCTCTTTGCTCCTTCATTATACAAAACTTTATTACCATAAACTGCTGATACAATTGTATTGATTAACAAGATTGTGCTGTCATGTCGATGCATCGTATACATCTAGTTACAGAAGTCACCAGAGGGAATTGATTAATGTTAATGGTGATGTGCATTTTGATAACATGATACAGCTAGAAACAACAATATGAAACACGCCATGTGATTTTGTACCTTGGAACATCTGCGTAATTTCATTAAATACGTTTACAAAATTTACAATATTTTTCATAAATAAAGTCAAAAGTTGACAAAATTTTCAGAGTACATGCAGAATATACTTCCACATGTCAGGCGCGGATACAGGGGTGGGGGGGTCCAGACCCCCCCCCCCCCCCTGCTCCCGGCCAAAAAAAAAAAAGACGAAAATCTACAATACTCGAATAGTTGGATTACTTTTTTCGTGGCCTAGGTGTCAGGAAATCGCATCTGAGGCGATCTGGCATCTAAAATTTTCATGGGGGAGGACCCCCAGACCCCCCTACTTTACAATTTCGCACTCGCGGAGGTCGGCATTGTAATTACAGACCCACCCCTGCAATTATTTCTGTATCCGCACCTGCATGTATCTGAATTTTTTTCAAATTTTGACGGATGTCCGAAAGTAGAAAATCACATGGCTTGTCTCATATTGTATTTACTGTTAAGGAGACGTTCTATATCCGATCATCCTTTCATTCAAACATAATTGATTTGTAAATGTGATGGAATTTGTGTCAAACACACAAAGTGGTAAAACTGTACTATGGCTTGTACATACAAAGATAGTTGAGATGGCAACTCAATGTACCATATAGTACACAGTAACAAGACAATATTCACATATGTAATATTCATATATCACATCACTCGAGCAATTATCATTGAAGCCAAGTGTATCTATCTATGTATGACTTAACTCTTTGCATACTAGCGGCGAAAATATCCGCCAAACGAATTAGGAGTATACATGTATATGTTTTATTTCTCTCTGTAAATATGTCTTGGAATTTCATTAGAATCGAGTCCTCAGGACTCAATTCTAATGAAATTCCAAGACATATTCATGATATTTACGGGGAGAAATACGAGAAAATATGAGGATTTTTTGTCAGGCTAGTTTTTAACTATTTATAGCCCACAAGTTTGCCAGCATGCAAAGAGTTAATACCTTAAGTTCTGATTCTGACACTAGATTTAACCCTTATGATGCTAATAATGATAATCTTCATTTACAAAGGGTGACACATTTAGTTAGAAGCTAATCTTCCATGTGGCCCTATTACATTTAAACATGATACAAATAGTATGTGTTGTTTGTTTCACATGTTTATGATTTGATCACCTATATGTAATTGAATCTTTATATAATACACAATACAGATTCAGACTTCAGCTCCCAAACCGTTATAAATATAAACTGGATATTTAAGAATGTTTTTTTTAAATGACTTTCATGTCCATCTACCTGACACTTTATAAGTTGTATCTGTTATCGTGCCATCGCAATGTACCACCTTTTTCCAGAATGCTAAGTCGAAAAGGGGGAGATAATACATGACCGGCAGTCAAATCAAAAATCGAAATTCACTTTCTACATCTACACACCATAAGGAAGACACACACCAAGTTTCAAGTCCCTAGAAATTACAGTTAAGGGGGACAAAATTCATGACCGGTGGTTGAATCAAACATCAAAATTCACTTTCCACATCTACACACCATAAGGAAGGCACACACCGAGTTTCAAGTCCCTATCTATTACGGTTAAACAGTTTTACTTCTTTCAAAAAATGTGACGTACATACGGACGAACACCTGTGACGAAAACAATATACCGTAAAGATTCTAATAGACGCCCATGCTCTAATAGACGCCCAGCCACCACCTTTTACGTTGAAAATGACCAACATTTTGGCTGATTTTCACGAAATTAGTGCCTCTAATAAATGCCCAGTACTAACTTGAAACAAAATCGGAACTAATTGTCCAACTAAATTTCTTTTCTTTCCAGTATTTTGAAGATAACTTCGACTTTTCCGATGTCACAGTAAATTCCTCATCGGCAGTCGCTATTTGTATGGACACGGCGATCAGAATTTACACGGTTATGGAGACGCCATTTTCAAAGCATCTCGAACCCATCTCGTATAATATGGGTGATATTGACATCGATATCGTGTATAATTTGTTGGCCGATTTTACCTACGAGATGAGCAAACAATAAATATGTCTTGTTCTGGACGTGGCCGTGGGCCAAAATTAATCGCACTGATATGGACCGAAACGGCGATGGGCCGACACGTACATGGTCCGAAACAGTGACAGTCCGAAACGTAAATCTGATCAACGTTAACGAATGACGCAGTCTTGCTATATACATTACCAGTATTTTAACATTTTTACCAAGTGTACCTTGATTACCAAAGTGGGCCGAAAAAACTAGGTCAAAAACGTCCATAAACTGACAGTACAACCAATTCCGTCAGACGTTTGAGAGTAACGTCCCTTTGTTATGTTTTTGTTCAGATAGTAGAAATCGGATATTTTTATCATTTTCCCTTTGCTGAATAACATCTGCCTCTATTAAATGCCCACCCAGGACTTCATGGCCAGTGGTGATTCTAATAGACGCCCGGGTGTCTATTATAATCTTTACGGTACCCATTTTTTTCTCTCAAAAAGTGGGTATAATTATAATTACATCTGAAACTAAAAACTACTGAACAAAATAGGCTGATCGCTGGGGAGTGTCTCCCCCACTAAACAAGACGATCACCACGAAGGTCAAGGTCATGATCACAATATGAGGAAGTCCATAATTATTGATACAACAGGTCACGGTCACCAAGGTCAAGGTGACACTGTGTGAACAGCCACCGAAGTGAGGAATCTATTGGTGAGGTTTGGTAATGATCTTGCTAACAGATCAGGAGGTATTCAATATTTAGACGTATGTCCAAAATTGTTAAAACCAAGGTGACGGTCACGAAGGTCAAGGTCAGCCGAATTACACTGGTAGATATCCATCAATGTGAAGAAGATATTGATGAAGTTTGGAGATGATCCAACTAACGTATCAAGAGATATTACATTTGGATGTACGTACAAAATTATTGACATGAAGGTCAATGTCACCAATGTGAAGGTCAATGTTTTGTCATGATCCAACTACGTAAGTAGTATATAGGGAGTCAAAATGATACCACCTAACGGTGGTATCATTTATCCACCCTATATACTACTCCACCACCCCCCGAAAAATCAAAAATTGGTTAACGAGGAAATTGTCTCCCACCAACCACGAAAAATCAAAAATTGGTGTTATAAATACATCATGTTGTTTTCACGTCCAATTGAACAGATAAAACGATAGTCTTAAAAAGGATTTATTTTTGTCTCGTTGTCATAAATACATCATGTTTTTTCGACAGTAAATTTATGAATTTCTTCTAATAAGTTTCCGAATTTAAATGCGTCCTCACGCAATAGTTTATATTCCAACTCCATATTTTCCTCCTCCGATATTGCTAATTGATTCCGTAGATCAGCAACTAATTCTACCAGCTCTAGTCTACCACGTTCACCTGTAGCCACCTGACAGCGTAGTTGCTTATGTCTACAAATAGTTTGGGCACTAACGAATTTACAAGGGCATCTGGGGCATTGAAATTGCGGGGGGACACAAGGAATTTTTCTACGTCTCGCTAGATGCCTTCGTAGATATTCTTTACGCGTAAACGTCTTTACAACAAGTCTCACACTCCATTATATATGTATATGTTTATGTTTATATTCAATTAGAAGTGAAAAAAAACATAATGTTTTCAAGACCAATGAACAGATAAATTTCATAGTTTATACAAAAGTATATTTACAGAAAATATGATAACGTCAGAAACTAGAGCAGAAATAGAAAGTTTGAGAGAGAAGCCGAATCTCTAGGGATTACTTATAGTAAACGGTTGAGAGTTAGGGGGTTGACAAAGCTGATAAATGCCACAAAGAATGAGGCGTTTACAGAAAATATGATAACGTCAGAAACTAGATCAGAAATAGAAAGTTTGAGAAGAGAAGCCGAATCTCTTAGGGATTACTTATAGTACACGGTTGAGAGTTAGGGGTTGACAAAGCTGATAAATGCCACAAAGAATGAGGCGTTTATGAAGCGGTTTACCCGCGCCTATAAAAGAGGGGCATTTAAAGACCTCTCACTAGCGGAGGAAGTTGGTAACAGAATTCAAAAAGAAAGTATTGCGGAGCTAAGGGCTAGTGTAATTAATTCTAAAGAATTACCTTCAAGCACCAATAATTTGAGACGCCCAATACAAAATAATAAGAAAAAATCTATAGTGTCGCGCGATAGTGGAAAAAGGTGAAGAAATATTGGGGGCTCACGATGAAACATTGGAAAAGGTAGGATGGAAGACGGGTAGTTACATTATCCTTTCGTAAAAACATTAACATTAACGAGTCTGAACGCATGTCTGATAAACTCGCTCCGTATCTAACAACCAATTTTTATTTGAGATATTCATATTCTTACAAGCTAGAACATATGGAGGAAATTAAAAATGGAAAACTAAAACTATAATATTTCACAAAAATCTCGGTGGTAGCGAACCACTATCATCAATGAAAACCGTTAAAAAATGGCTGTCAGATAAGGAGCAAACACGAATAATGTCCGATAAAATAGACAGACCAAATACAAAGTGGAAGTTTGTAAGATGGGTAGAGGTGTTTGTAAAGCTAATACAGGGTAGTAGGGGAATAGATTTGGGACTACAATCCAAAGAAGCAGCAGGAGGAGAACTTCCAGAATGGTTGAGGAATAGAAAAGGTATGTATTCTTTAGATAAGTATAATGACGACCTTTGTCTGTTCAGGTGTCTAAGCTATGCACCTTGATAAAAAGATCAGACCTGACAGATGTACAGAAAAGGCGAAAGAACTTAGTAAGCAATATTTCGGTAGTAATGTGGTTTCACCAATTTCTTTTTCAGATCTGAAAAAGGTTGAAGAGTTTTTTAAAATCGGTATAGAAGTATATCAACCCACCGAATGTAATGTATGGTGGTTGAAAAAGGTACCAGCACACTATAAGGTAATAGGTAATAAACCAATGACAATAGGACTGTTTAATAATCACGCATTTTCTGATAAAAAACCTTAAAAACCTATCTAAAATTTACGCCTGCGATAATTGCAAGCAGAAATTCACGAAAGCGAGTAATATGAAGAGACACGGACCAAACATGTATGAGAGGTGAGACAAAAGTAATATGTGATGGTAATTATTTAGAGCGCCCGCGTTCGTCGTTCGAGAAAGCGTTTTACCCAAAAGGTTCTAACAGTTATGGGGCGATCGATTGGATGTATTCTGTGGAAAAGCGGGAGGGAATTCACATTCACCACGAACAGTGCGGACACGGAGGTGAAAGATGGATTTTAGGAGCTCCGGTAGATGGATACTGTCCAGAAACCAATACCGTATATCAATATCACGGCTGTTACTGGCACGGGTGTGAGATTCATGCAAAGCATAGAAAAGAAGAACGCGCATCCACTATGAGAAGAGATAAAGTTATTAGAAAAAGCAAAGAATTCAACTAGTAGTTATGTGGGAATGCGAATTCCAAAGAACGGGTAAAGATATAAAGATCGGTTGTGACACTACTCTTTATCCATATCAGATAGTATACGATTTTGAGGCATATCTCCAGCCAGAAGTTGAAACTACCGGTAATAGTTTAGAGTACGTAAGCTGAGCACGTTCCGGCAAGCGTTAGTATAGGAGATAATTTCTCAGGAACAGTAACTCATATTTGTGATAAAGATCCCGCAAAACTTATAGAAAAATTCGTAGAAGATTTGAAAGTCAGGGGAAAAGCTATAAGAGAAGAAGTGTGGTCAAGATATAAGTTTAATACGGAATATTTACGTAAAAACCAAATCGCCAAAATCGAACAGTGGATAGAGCAAGTACCGGTTATAGGTTTTAACAGCAGTAAGTACGATATAAACTTAATTAATAAAGAAATACCTAGTAGGCGAACTGACATCAACAACAAAGAAAGTAATGGTCGGAAAACGTGCAAACGCAACAATATTTCTATTTACTCCAGAATTTAGATTTCTTGATGTAATACTTTATCTAGGACCTGGTGTAAGTTATGATAGTTGGATAAAAGCCTACGACTGCAAAGGACAGAAATCTTTCTTTCCTTATGAGTGGTTCGATTCTCCAGACAAACTGGATTACCCAGGACTACCGATATAGAGAATTGGTATTCCAAACTATCTGGGAAAATGTTAATAGATGAAACAGAATTAAGTAAATGTCGTAGAATTTTCGAAGAAAATAATATGAAAACTTTCAGAGATTGGTTGAAATATTATAACGATTTAGATGTAGCACCGTTCCTAGAAGCGGTGGAAAAAATGTGTGTAATTTTATAAACACAGAGGTGTGGATATTTTCAAAGATGCGGTAACACTACCTGGAGTAGCTATACAATATTTATTGAGAGGAACCATTAAAGAACAAAAATCTTCAAAGACGATTATACCGGAGGATGCTCTATATGCACCAAAAGAAGAAACATACGAAATGATGAAGGACGCTCTAGTTGGTGGTCCATCAATAGTATTTACACGCTATGCAGAAGCCGGTGTTTCCAATATTAGATCAAATGAAGTAACAAACCTTGCAAGGCTTGTTTTTTTTGGGGGGTACGATGCAAACGCGTTAGATTTAGTCTACGTTAAAAAATAAAGAGATGCCGTGTGGGAGAGAAACTTTACACCATAGATACCCACATAACCCTAAATTTATTAAAACAAAAAGTTTTGTAAAGAGTTTTATCTGGAGACTGGTTTGGGTTTGCGGAGGTGGATATAGAAGTTCCACACAACTTAAAACATAAGTTTTCTGAAATGTCCCCAATATTTATAAACAGAGAAGTGAAGGTTGATGAAGTTCCCACACACATGTTAAAATATTTGGAAGATACTGGAAGAACTAGAGGAATGGAAGAAAATTGGTGGGATCTATGACCGCCACTAAAGTATTGCTGTACGCGCCACTGTTGAAATGTGGTATTTAAAACACGGCCTAGAAATAACGGGAGTTCATCGTGTTATAGATTATATTAGTGGTAAACCCTTCGAATGGTTCGCAAAAGAAGTTACAGCCGCAAGACGAACAGGCGATGTAGAACCAAATAAGAAACCAGTAGCCGACATAATGAAATTATTAGGAAACTCGTGTTGTGGAAAAATGATAGAGGCAACGGAGAGACATTTAAATACGACATATACGCGAGACGAAACCTGTGTTGACAAAGCATTAAGATCCGCGTATTTTGATGATTTGGAAGAGATAGGATATGCGTACGAAATATCTTCAAGAAAACCCAGGTGTGCGCTAAAGAGACCATTCCATTGTGGAATAGCGGTTTATCAACTAGCTAAATTGAGAATGTTGGAATTTTACTACGAATTTCTAGATAAATACATAAAAAGAGAAGACTTTGAATTAATACAGATGGATACAGATAGTATGTATATAGGAGTTAGTGGAAAAACGATAGAGGAATTGATTAGACCTAACTTACTAGACGAGTTTGAAAAAGAAAAAAATAAATGGTTGGCTTGGGATAAATGGAGCGAAAGAGAGCCCGGACTTTTCAAAATGGAATTTGGATTTAGCGGGGATAGGGCGATAGCGTTATCTAGTAAGTGTTATTTTGTAGAAAAAATTAATTTCACTAAAGATAATTTGGAACAAATTAAAATTAATAAAAACTCTGCGAAAGGAATGTCCAAGAGAACTAACAATTTAAATTGGGATAGATATAAACGAGTACTAAGTGAAAAAACTAAGAAGATGGAAAACACATTATAGAGTAGCACAAAATAGAGGATTTAAAATGAAAGACGGCGTTATGAAAACGTACTGTCAACAAAAATTAGGACTCTCGGCATACTACGATAAAAGACGACGTGTTACCAGACGGAATACATACAGAACCTCTATTGATTTAAAAGTAATCGGGGGTAGCTGGGTGTCAGAAGACACTATAAGAAGTTCTTCGCGAACAAACCCTCGAGATGGCCCATCATCCAAATAGTAGAGCACGGGCTCATGGGTTTGGTAATAGATCGATCTAGATGATATACATTTGAGAGACCACAACTGGATCAGTCGCGCGGCGGCTGCCACCTTCGAGCTCTCCCGGTTGATAGAGGTACCGGACGTCAATATCTGATGGAAGCCGCTGCTCCTCTAAACCAACGGGTCGCCCCGCGCGAGACGGCAGAGGGCTTGCTCGTCACCCTTTTAAACTTGATAGCATCTACAGGCTTCTTACCTATCAATCTGGTCACCTCTCCGTTCAGTGAGGAGACCACGGCGGGCAGTATGGGCCACCCACTCGGTCGATCGCGAATGAGGGTCTACAAGTTCTTTAGCGTATTGGTGTCCGAATCAGTCTCTCAGCCAGGGTTCGATTGAAGCGTTCCACGATCCCCTGGTCCCCCGGCCCGGTGGATGTTGACGCGGCCGCGTCTGATAGAAACTTTATGCTTAGACAATAGATGAGAGACCGCGCCCATGAACGCGGCCGGGATCGACCTGGAGAAGATTCGGCCATTTGAGGACTCCTCTTATATTATTCGGGAAAAGAGAGCCTCGGCCACTTCCTTAGACTCTTTAGTGGCCAACGGCTCAGCCCCCTTGTAACGACTCGCTACGTCAACGATTGTCAGTGCGTACTTGTACGTTTTGCGACCGACGCGATCGTGAGGGAGAAACAGGAGATCCGCTTGGTGAACTTGGTTCGGCACCGGCACGTCGAATTTCGGCGCGGAATATTGTGAGGCGCGGGTAAATAGATCTGCCAGATGGCCTGCTTCTTGAGCCATTCCTTGACAGCGTTTTCTGAAACCTTGGTCGCCGCCGCGAGGTTCTTGATGGCCGCGAGTCCCTTCCAGTAGCCGCGTGGACTATAGTATGTATTCGACAGCTTGCGCGTTAGTTTGGTATCAAGTTTGCGCGTGTTCATCGTATGCGAAGTATTCTAATATATCGGACAATCTCCAACATGCCCTCGCCAGTTCGTCCGGTAACTGCGTCGTTAATAATAAACCTTTGTTGGAAGTTTCGCTGCAGCCCCAATCGCGTTTGGGTTGGAACAGGAGAGGGAAATCTAATTCATCCAATCTCGGGCCAGACGAATCATACTCTTTGCACCGGTAAACGATGTTTTGATGGGCAGTGTAGCTACATCAATCATAGCGTTATAAAGTTCGTCAACTAACATCGTTCTATATATATATATATAAAATGTTTTAATTAATTAATTTAAAATCTCGATTGAATATAATAGCCGGCGAGACCCACCACACCCATTCCCACGATGATGAACGCGATCTCGCGGTCCTTTTAGGGGCTCTGACGGTACATAGAAATCTGAAAGTTGGGGCTCGGGATCCATTGGATCGAGACTTTTGTGCGGATATGCCAGCGCGTACTCGCGGTTGGACTTCTTCAACGTTCTAAGAAAAGTTTTTGCGCGGCGTGATTTTCGCGGCGAAGCTCTTCATTGACCCAGTCCAGATGGGCGGTTCGTTTTTTCGACCATGCTTCCTTTGCGCTATTGAGTTGTTCTACAGCTAAATCATGACGCTTACGCTCCTCATCCACGTTCGAAGCTTTTCATTTTAGAGAATATAAAGTTGCTACGCTGAACGCCAATGCGTTTACAAGCGCACCACCTACTATTACTGCGATTGAAGCCATTTATTTCCATATATTAACTGGTAGAATTCCAGCTTTAACTAGATAATCTCGGGTCCAAACTGCGGCCGCTACATCTAAGGTCGCGAGCCCTACGTCTCTCACAGTAAGTCCAATTTGGGAGCGGTTCTCCTAGGGCCATCTTTGATAGTCGAGCATACCCGATACTGAAACCCGATATCACCACGGCGTGATAAAGCGCATTCACTAACATTTTACCATCTTGTTCAGCCATTGTTATAATTATTGCATATAAAATGGGTCGCGATCAATGTTTAAATGGGGCGCATCCAAATTCACATTGTTGATGATTGGTGTTTAGTAACTTTCTTCTGAACACTGGCTGGTTGTTTTTCTGGTATTTCCACACGCACAGGGCACCAACAACTGCCAGACCACCACCAACAACCCAACTCCAATTCACGAATTTGGGTTCAATCGGATTCGCCCAACTCCAACGGTAGTTGGTATTGGGTGACAAATTCTTTGAATTTGAGTGTGCTTCCAATTCGTGAATTGGGGGTGTTGTTGTACTCAACTCTGTATTCAGATGTTTTGCTGTCTCCGTCCCCGATTGCAACCCCAATCTCGATTGGAGTTTAGCCTCTCGAAGCTCGGCGAGTATTTTATCTTGTTTAACTTTATTTTCGGGTGGCAGCCGCCGCCCTCCCAGCTGCCTGTCTTTTGGGATTTTTTATATGCGGTATGTCATCCAGTGGCGGAGTAACACTCTGGTTCGATTGTGTTGGAGCAATCTGGTTCAACTCCGTCACTCTCGTGGGTGTGTCTTGTGTCATCATTTATAATATTAATATTAGAGCTTATAGTTCGTGGGCATATATGTCCAAATTGACAGTGTTTACCCGTGGTCAACGCGGTTGTCAGCGGAGCTAAATACATTCCAAACTTGTGATAAATTGAGCAGCAGGTTGTTCTAAGAGTGTGTCCTATAAAAGGGTCAGTCTCTAGATCGTGAATCAACCCTTCGGTGTTTGGTATAGGGAGAAGTCTACTAACGGCGGTAGCGTACAAATGAATAGCCGCCGATCCAAGAGTTTTTGTCATCTCTGCTCCCAATTTGGATTCGTATCGCGCATACATTTTATCAATCTCCGCATCTGCATCTTATCACCTGAAAAAGCTGAGACGCCTACGAGATAATGCTCCGATTGTCCCCCAGCAACCAGCGGCAGTACCGCCTCTCGTCGCGCCGCATTTTCATTTTCATTCGGATCGTTGCACTCAACCCAGATCCCGATTGCTCTGTCGGATCATTATTGTTGGCAGTCGGAGTTGAGGTTTCTTCTATTAGCTGATCGAGAAGTTCGTCGCAGTTCATTTTTCTTAAAATTAATTTAACTATTCTCAAGTCTCATCACTTTAACATATTTATTTAATTTTTTCAAAATTATTAAAATAATAAATGCGCACCACCCGATACTTATGATCACCATTATGCTCGCAACAAAGCTCGCAGCGGAGCACCAAATTGTTAACATTGTTAACCATTGTTAAGATTTGTTTCAGCATTATTCAGCATTATTCAGCATTTGTTCAGCAATATTCAGCATTGTTAAGCAATTGCTAAGCATTGTTCAGCATTATTCAGCATTTGTTCAGCAATTGCTAAGCATTGTTCAGCATTTGTTCAGTATTTGTTCAGCATTGTTCAGCATTGTTCAGCAATTTCTAAGCATTGCAATAGCTTATTACTTTGCAATTTTCCTAATTTTTTCAAAATTATTATTATTAAATAAATCGTTAGATTTAGTTGATAACTTTATAAGCAGTTGGTTGATCAGTCTTTAGCAGAAGCTTGGCGTGCTTAGTTTCGGAAAGCATCTGTCGAACCTCCAGGCGCTCCTCGCGCGTTGGGATAACGTCATTCTCTCGAAGACAGTCATCGAATGAGTCTCGGTCCTTGCAGTGAAAGAGGGCGACCCATTTAATTTCGTTTGCTCGCGCAGATCCTTGAGGACGGCGTTGTATTTTTGAGTGGATATCCATTACGCTTTGCCTCGCATGGCGGCCAGAAAATGCGAGCTCGGAGAGCATGTCCTTCTTTTTGGTCATCGCCGCCTTGGCTGAGCAATCGTCAATCACGTATAGGGTGGGCTCGCCCTGAAATATTTGGTATAAACCACGCAACCA
The DNA here is from genome assembly GCA_029237695.1 of Conchocele bisecta. Lineage (NCBI taxonomy): Eukaryota > Metazoa > Mollusca > Bivalvia > Lucinida > Thyasiridae > Conchocele > Conchocele bisecta. The sequence goes on along the minus strand of CM055276.1, from coordinate 58,042,835 downwards.
ATCGTGAAGCCTATCACCGGGGTCAATAACGTATACCTCAGGGTCGGTCCATATCCACGGGCACCGCTGATAAGTATCGTTGTGCCGCACAGTGGGACATAGGATCACAATGTGACGAAAGGCATCGCGGTAGGATCCCTCGAGTAAGTTTGAGGATGAAAACCGTTTTTTTCCACATCCTGTCTGCCCACATATTATGGCGGAGTGAGCATCTCCAATCGTGAATTGGTATTGATTGCTAGATTTCTTAAAATTTTTCAAAATTATGTAATTAAAAATCGTTTAGATGATTTTTTTATTAATAAATCGTTAGATTTAGTAGATCGCTGATACGTATCGACCATCTTCGATGTTGAGTTGTGCGTCTGTAATTATATATAAGTACACGTTCAATGGCCCGGCTCCGTCCGCCTCTTTGGTTATCTGGATCGTCACACCCTCACTAGCGTTCTCAACTTGGCGTCCGCTACCGTGTATTTGGTCATCGTCGCTGGCTCGCATGTCTAGCCATAACGCGTATTTGGTATTCAGGAACTCCGCGAGGGAGACGGCCGAGAGATGCAGGTCTTTAGCAACTGCTGCAACCTCCGGAGAGCGCTTAGATCCGGCAGCAAACTGCTTTCTTACTTCATCCCACTGCTGGTGCGCGCGAAGACCCGCGCTGTAGAGTTGATTGGGGACTCCCTCGATCGTCACCTCTACCTTCGTGATTTTGGGGTTATAGAATCTGTCGGTTTTTCTAGCACCGAACGCGAACGAGCATCCTCGAACAACATCAGTATACCTTTCATCGAGCGGGCGGTACGTTGACGTTAATATTCACAATGTGCGCTTTTGTTTTTCGGCATCTTGCGATGGCGAAGAACTCGGTCGTAAAGTATGGCAACGCGCCCCGGCGTTACTGGGTTCTGATTCAATCGCGCTAGTTCGGGCATCGTGACCATGTCGTACTCCAGCGAAACATTATCGATCGTATACGTCGATAACTGGTCGGTGGCTATGATAACTCGGCCGTAGTCGTTGAACGTTAGTTCGTATTCGAGGCGGTCAGCCAAAGCGCTCTGATAGTAGGGCATGTGACTCTCCAGCAACTCAAAGTCGAGCGGGATGTAGAAGCGGTTGCCGTAAGCGCGACCGACGCTTGTCACTCGCGTTGTTATCTGCCTTGTTAGCAGCCCCGATTCTAAGTTTGGTTACGTTCTTATTTTAGCTGGTGTCAATACCTTGATAGACAAAGCGTTTTCAAGCTCGTGTGACGTCTTCCACAGGTCCTGATAGCAAATGGTAGACGTCGCTGTCATCGATCGACATCACCTCATTACCAGAAATCTTTATCATAGTCTTCTTGACTATGGCGCGACCCAAGTTCTGAACGACGGTTCGGTCCGCGTCCGTCGACGTTAGCGAAATAGTGAAAGCGAGGCGAACAGTACCCGGAACAATGACGTCGTTAGCTCCGAGGTTGGGGAAGCGGACTAAGAGCTGCTGGTTCTGGGTCGATCGTCGATGGGTTGTTCGTAATAACGACACTCTGTCTCACGCCTTTTGCCCCGAGGGGCTCACGCAGTCTGCGGTATGGATTGAGTTGCGACCGTATTGACTCGAAGACATAATTAATTTTTTCAAAATTATTGAAACTATTAAACCCGTATGGTTTTGTCTTTAATACATAATTAATTTTAAGAAAATTATAAATATGGCTGATTACATGGACGAATTCGATCACACTACGGGCGACCGAGAAGATTACCTCGATGGTGATGATGATAACTTCGAGGATTCCCTCACGACACCCACCATAGAAACTCCATTCCAATCCAATCACAATTGGGTGACGCTACCACTAGTCAAAGTCAGGAATTACTTGAGGGAGCTGTAAACGACTACTACAACAATTTGGCAGCAGAAAAAGGGTCTGGTCCCCAATCCAACCACCTAGCCAATTCTGGTCCGGCCGCAGACTACTCCAAGTTCAAATTTATGAGCGGTAAATTGCGACTAAGAGCAGCACTAACTGTCCAATTAGTTAACGGGAGGACCGGAAAACCACTATCACTAAACACCATTGCAGGAAACCGGGGGCGGTGGCCAACTCATAAGGGACGAACTAGGATTCACGGATTGGAAGAGGGGTAAAACAAGTATACCGGCCCGCGCTGTAGAGGCCCTAAAGTCTACCGACGAAACATATAGCGAAGACGGCCACCGCGATAGAAACGGTCGAGCTCAGCGAGGTCCCTCAAATAGCCACCGACGTTATTAACACTATGGAGACCACGTTCAGCGTCCAATCGCAACAATTGGGAAAAATACTCAACGATGACCCACCGTTACCTCTTCGAGAACTCCGTGGACTCGATAAGGCTCTACAAACGGTCCGGGGCGAACTGGTCCTTAACCTCTCCAAACTCACGGCGCTGGATGAACATATGCGCGTAGAAGAAAGAAAACTGGAGGAAGCCGGTGACGATAGAGAATCTACGAGCGGATCAACAAACTCCTGCGGTCTTTGCGGGATGAAAGAGAAGCTCGCTTGGAGGCCGCCTCGGCTAACCGAGGCTCTCCGACACATAAAAAAGTCGGATCAGCGAATCAATCTTCGAGGGTCCTGCACGAGGAGGACGGACACTCGGTGAGCGTCTTCGCACTCTGTTCAGAGAGCAGGGCGTCACGATAGCAAGCAGCCTCGTTGCTATCGGCATGACTATATCGACCAATAGTTTCAAACTTTCACGGTGTGTGCGGCGCTACCACCCGCCCAGCACCAGCACCAGCCCAGGCACTCTCCCATCGGTGGAGCCAAGGAGGTGGATAAAAAAAAAACAAACTAAAACCCTAAAACGCCAGTCTCTAGCTAATTAGCTGGGAAAGGCGGCTGCCGCACTACCTGGAACTGATCGGAAGTTATCGTTTCTTACTTGATACTATATATCAAAAACGGCCGGAATGGCTAGCCAAAAATACTGGGCTTTAATCGTGGCAATCGCCGGTCTCACTATTTATTCTTCTGTCAGAGAGTTCCTACAACCAAAGCGTAAATAATCCGATCGCCACGAGGGGCGATGACGAGACCCAATTTTCCTCCTCGTGTGTTGTGCTTCCAATTTCAACATTGTTGATGATTGGTGTTTCTCCAATCGCGATTGGTCTGTTGATGGAACTCGATGGTGCATCCAATTTACGATTGGGGGTAGGTGTATCCATTTTGTGTTTTATGAAATCGGTTCCACTGTTGGGGGTGCGCTTGATGATATCCGTGTTCACGTTACCGTTGTGGCCGATTTTTTGATTGGCTGGTGGCGATTACGATATGATTATTGTAACCGTCAACCGGGTCGTCTCGTAGTATCATATTGCTCGGCGCCATATAAAGACCTATTCCAAATACATAGTCTACTGGGGTGCTGGCATTCTGCAAAACGTCTTGATAATTCTGGATCGCCTTCTCCAGGTCCACCCTAGCTGAGATGGCGTCCTCTACAAGTGCCAAAAATTGTTTTTGTGCATCAAACGCTGTTCCCATGCCCAGTATAGAACTGCGAGTTTGCTTCTGTGCGCCGAGAATGGCCCAGACGTACGTGCGAATGGAGTCGTTGACGCGAGTAACCCCGGCCTGCGTGAACCCTAGACCCGTATCTAACATAAATGTACCCCACGCGTTCTGAACCTCAGCAGCCTGCTGTATGTAATCGACGTGAGCCAGTTTCGGAGGTAACATTTTACAAGAAAACACGCCACAGTGTCGACCTCCAGACACTTCCGTCCCGAAAGTCATAGTCGCGGGGTCAAAATTCCCGGCGTTCCGACTGACGATGTGGTCACCGGAGTGATCGTGTCTAAAATCAGTCTGTGTCCAATTCCCGGACTGGCCGTGAATGAGAACGTCCCCGAGGCCGGTGCTGGTAGGAAATGCTTTCTGTCTCCAGTCCGCGTCTTTTGAAACGTAAAATTCGTTACACAGTCTTTCAAAGGCCATACGGTTATATGTGTTGGAAATGGGATCCCAGGCGTCGTCTTGAGGTAGTGAAATACCTAGTTCTTTGAGAATCCTCCTAATAGTATAATACACGTGAAAGTTGTAGACACTTCGGAGCATGACATTCTTGGATGTCAGATGGTCTTTATATGAAACTCCACACCCGGCTGTTTGCGCACCATACAGCGAAATTTATTTGGTTCTGCCAAAACTGCATCGGTGTTGCTTTCCAGCCGTTTACCACCTCCATCGTAGTAATCTTGGGCAACCTATATTGTTCAAAGATGTTAGGGAAGTTGGTGGCAAAGCCACTGTCCGGTCTAACCGTTACGGTTGGGTGTACAAGGCGGTTAACAACGTCTTTTTGTGTGTATTTACCTCCGACCGCGTACTTTACATTAGAGTTAAAGCTAAATGCTTTGGTATCCATTGAAAGATATTATTATGTTTGCTACTATAACTAATGTTCAAAAAGGGAGTTGTGAACTTCAAAAATTAATAGACAACTGCTGCGGAAAACGCCGGGTAGGCCTTAGATCAATCACGTTCACGGTTGGATGGCAGAATGTGGGGAAGAGTGAAGGGTTTTACTATGTGAAGGATGGACAACAATTAGGTGTAAAGCTGCCTCACGGACTGTGGGGAATAAGACAGCTCAAAGATTTTGTCAACTCAGAGCTTGACGGTATAATCAACCTCACAGTATCGAATGTTACCGGGCTCACAACAATGATCATCAGCAGTGATGTAGTGGTCTCCCCGGGGTTGGGTATTCAACTCGGTTTTAGAGAGACACTCCTCAAACAAAGGAGTGTTCACCCCGGGTGAGTACGTCGGTGATAACCCGGTGGACTTCACCTTCACGAAAACTCTCAGGGTGCACCTGGATCGGGTGAACACATCGTACAACACGATAGATGGATCCCCCAGCACATTACTGAAAACTGTGCCCGCCAGCGATTGTTTCTATGGTGAGACTGTAACGTTAGACTTCCCACACCCAGAGATGAAAGTTTTGGAATCGGGACACATCCACGAGTTGAAGATTTATATTCTTGATGATAAAGGGCGAGAGTTGAAGAACGATTACCCGATTTCGGTCGTCCTAGAAATTTCAAATTAATTAATTTTAAGAAAATTAGAATTAAACGCATGTTCGTAATATATATTATCAACATTATGAGTATATACGGACCAGGTAGTTCTTCCGATTGGGTGACAAATTCAAATAATTTGGAACCTGCAGAAGGGGGATTCATCCCGACAGAGGGCGACTTTTTAACTACCAAAAAACAAAGGCCTTGATTAATAGAACTATATCGAGGGCCACGGACGAGATTCACAAGAGTCTACTATCACAACTTAGAGAATATGCCCTGGCTGTGAATACACAAAGTCGTGAAGAAACGCATACGGAACTAAACGAACTAGGTAAAAAAAATAACCAAATTTAGAAAAGAGGCCCGGTTGGGGATTGATAAAGCCCGAGAAGACCGTAAGGCTGACATTACGGAGGTTTATGATGCGTTTGCGCTTAGAAGACTCTCTCAGCAAAGAAGCTACACTTGCTGAATTAGACGGGAAAATAATCGATTTTCGAAATGAGGCCACGTCGGGTATTGAGAAAGCACGAGAAGACCACCAGGCGGACCTTACGAAGGCTTATGAGGTGTTGCGCTCAGAGGACTCTCTCATCAGAGAAGCGGCACTTACTGAACTAGATTAAAAAAAATAACCAAATTTCGAAAAGAGACCAGGTCGGGTATTGATAAAGTCCGAGAACACCACCAGTCGAACCTTGCAGAGGCCATTGCGGAGGCTTATGATGCGTTGCGCTTAGAGAACTCTCACAGCAAAGAAGCGACACTTACCGAACTAGACGGCAAAATAGCCGAATTTATAAAAGAGACCAGGTCGGGGGTTGAGGGGAGGGGGTCCGAGAAGATCACAAAGAGGCCATTGCGGAGGCTTATGGGGCGTTACGCTCAGAGGACTCTCTCAACAGAGAAGCGGCACTTACTGACCTATATGAAAAAATAACCGAATTTAAAAAAGAGACCCGGTTTGATCTTGATGGAGTCCGAACGGGTATTGATAAAGCCTAGAAAGACCACCAGGCGGATATTACGGAGGCTTATAGGGTGTTGCTCTTAGAGGACTCTATCAACAGAGAAGCGACACTTACTAAACTAGATGAAAAAATAACCGAATTTCAAAAAGAGACCCGGTCGGGTATTGATAAAGCCTTAGAAGACCACCAGGCAACCATTACGGAGGCTTATGATGCGTTGCGCTTAGAGGACTCTCTCAACAGAGAAGCGACACTTACTGAACTAGATGAAAAAATAACCGATAAACTGAAACATGATCGTATAGCCGCGACCAAAGCTCTTGAGGAGGCCTCTTATGAGATTCGTACTGAGGCATATAACGCAAACAATGCGCTTGCCGGAATAGTGAAAACAATGAAAACACCAAAACGTGTCATAACAGTTTGGGCTGAGAAGCGGGGCCCATTGGTTGTGGGGCACTATGAATATTCGTTCGGTGCCAAAGCGAGTAATAAATATGGGGGATACACTATGACAGCTGCAGGTGAAGTTATCCAAATGGCGGTCTGCTCGGTTAATGCTAATGGTAAACCTGTGGGCGCGGTCGCGATAAATATTGTATGTAGATGGGAAGAACGGGGGGTTGGAGTCACTAAAATCTCTGGAGATAGTTCGACGGTGGTGGTTTCGTTCTCCGGTGATGATCGAATTAGACTTTCCCAAGGTAGTGTTATTAACTTTGTTTACGAAAAATCGGTGACTCAGAGAGTTCTTCCACTATTGTCTCATTGTTAATTGAACTTATTGTGTAAATACTAATATATTGAAATAAATTTAACTATGAACGAATCACCGCTTCCAATTGTCAATACCGATCCACCAACACTGTATCCAACTCTCAATACCACTCCACCAACACTGTATTCAACTCTCAATACCACTCCACCAACACTGTATTCAATTAACGAAAAAAGTTCAGATTTTAGGTTGAATAATATCGTCGCTATGCAGGATATTTTAGTTAGAGAATGTGCAAATAGAAAAAGACACTCTAATAAATATAGGCGCGCGGCAAACATAGCTGAAGCATCTAGTACGGTTCTGGCAAGTGTTTCTGTGTTGTGTGGGGCGGGGACTGCTGCAACGCTATCTACAATTGTAATGATTCCACTTGCAGGGGTTTTGAGTGGAATTACCGTTTTATCATGGAACACTTTGTATGGTAATTAGGGCGGCGGGTGGAAAACTCGAGAAAAAAAAAGTAGAAAACATGATAGAATATCCGTTCTCGCTAGGTCTAAGAAAAATAGCATCGACGTTATGGTGTCCAAAGCGTTGGCCGATAAGAAAATATCAAATTTAGAGTTTGAATCCGTGGTGGAAGAAATGGGGAGATATGAAGAATTAAAAAATGATATAAGGATCAAGGCGCGCGCCACCATGCCAAAAATTGAGTGTACTGATTGGGATAAATTTAGGGTAAAACTTGGAAATAAAGTCGGAGGAAATGTTACAGCACCATTATAAAATAATTAAAAAAAAATTTAAAAAAATAATTAAAAAAAAAAAAAAAATAAAAAAAAAATAAAAATAATAATTTAAAAAAAAAAAAAAAAATTCTTAATTTTATAATTTTCCTAATTTTTTCAAAATTATATTGGTGCAGTAAACAAATTTACATACCTATACAACATGTGTTTTTCACTGAGAATTATCGGCTCTGTTTACCTCGGCTATCAATTTACGCATGGGCCATAACCCGTGTAATTGAAACATTGTCGTTACAACATAAATTAATTACTATGTAATAATAGGGAGTGTTCAGCTTTAAATTATTAAAAAAAAAATATAAAATTAATTATAAAATAACGAACCATCACATGTTTTCTTTCGCCAATATGTATTAATAAATAATTATAATATGCACACCATTTGTATGTTGTATAGGAAACTGATGAGTATATATATGTGTGTTGACCTTACAACAATTGGTCTCATCTCGTGTGTGCTATGTTGTTGATCCGGTATGACGTCCGTCTCGTCTGTTTAATGGTAGCAGTCTATGCATATGTGTGTATTTGGCGATGTAATTGTGTAGCTCAAAGGTGCCGGCCTAAAAGATTTCTGCCTAAGAGCTTTGCAATTTCGGAAACCAAATTCACACATAGGCTCGTCTTACTTCGCTGGTTTCTCTTAATAGAGTGCAATTGGAATGGGGTTCAAGGCGACCCAGAATGTGAGCCAACAGATGCGTGGGCTTAAGAAAGGTCCCAACACCCCAGTGGCTGGGTGCCGGCTAGAAATCTGCCCAGTCGCTGGGGGTGTTTGTGCACGAGTGGAGGCTTTTGCTATTTTTTTTTTTAATTTTTACAAATTATTAATATCTTTATACGCGATAGACCTAATCGTGTAATCTCTCTATAAAATGGACACCTAATTTACATGTTCATAACACGTGTAATTGGAACATTGTCGTCTGCTTATAACATAAATTAGTTCTTGTTCAATAATTTTCAATTTCTTCTAATAATTTTCCAATTTCTTCGTTAAAAGCGATATTGTAGAAATTTCGATATCCGTAAACGAATCTTTGATTTTAAACTGTTTTATAAAATTAGTTTGATAATGTTTCGGTAGTGTTTCTCCGATCCTATTTAGTCGCTTCATTATATAAATTTGATACTTATACCGGCGACATAATTGCCGGTTTAATATTGTAAATGCAACGTTTTTATCGCAGCGTAATAAATTACGCTGATATTTCATGTATTCGATATCACATAGTATTGTCATTTTACCGTGTTTTAATACTGTAGAAACAACAGCGTAAAATCCTTCATCCAAATCATTATAAACGTCCAATTCGTTGTGTATTTTATTATCCATTTTGTTATATATATTATAACCATATAAATTTATATGTTCAATTGGACGTGAAAAAACATGATGTATTTATGACACCAATTTTGAATATTTCGTGGTTGGTGGGAGACAATTTCCTCGTTAACCAATTTTTGATTTTTCGGGGGGTGGTGGAGTAGTATATAGGGAGGAGAAAACTGGATACCACCACCGTTTAGGTGGTATCAATTTTTGACTCCCTATATACTACTACGTAGATATTCAACATTTGGACGTACGTCCAAAATAGTTGACACCAAGGTCATGGTCACCATGGTCACAGTCATCTGAATGACACTGGGTGGATAGACATCAATGTGAGGAAGCTATTGATGAAGTTTGGTAAGGATCCAACTAACAGATCAAGAGGTATTCAATTTTTGGCTGTATGTACAAAATTATTGACACAAAGGTTAAGGTCACCAGGCTGAAGGTCAAGATCACCCAAATGACAGTGGGTGGGTAGCCATCAATGTGAGAAAGCTACTGATGAAATTTGGTAAGGATCCGACTAACATAGTAGGAGGTATTCATCATTTGGACGTACAGTGAAATCGCGATGGCTCGAAATGGCGTCGCGGTCCCGATAATTTTCCCTATATGTTTAATGTATTTTACATGCGATGGCTCGAGATGCAACTCCTCGAAAAATGCGATCGCTCGAAACAATTGTCAAGTCCCGCGGACACATTTCTCTCTATTTTGCTATACGATGACTCAAAATTGATGTCGAAGTTTGTGTTTGGCTAATTTTCACACCTCCGCGTCCGACTTATTACGATCAAAGGCCGAGCCGCGCTCTACCTGTTTGTGAAAGATGATTTCTTTTCAAGTGCAGTTAATTGCAATTTGATCGCTAACGTTGTTGATGGCGATCATTTTGTGAATTCTATATTAGATTATTCGGAAACTTTCAACATAATTTGTGGAAACTCTATTTATTGTTATGCTTGTACATTATTTGTGAAATAAAAGTGATTGTATTCTTAATTTGTTGTTGTTGTTTTGTGTCCCATAACAGCTCAACGGCATACGGCGATTTATTAAATATTCTGGGTTTCGTCCACTCTGAGTATTTAATAGAGTCTGTCGTAAGTCGTTGGTCGTTTTTTGTTTCAACTCCCGTGTGATTCGAGAGGCTACCCGGGAGTTACAACGAAAAACGCCCATTGAAAAAAGACCACTGTTTCGAGTGACGTCACAACCACCTGCTGCATTAATTATGTGTGCCGCTATTTATAGTGAATACTGGACCTTTCGACTTTGATAATAATTAATTGAAATAAAGACAGTTTTGTAAACACATGATTGTAGTTTATTTAATTTTGCATGATAACTAATCTGCGAATAAATATTATAATCATCTAAAACATGGATACCGGTACATTCTATTGTGCTTTCTTTATTTCCTAAATCCGACGGGCACAGTAGTCGGCAAATATAACAAAATCGAAAGATGCGATGGCTCGAAAGATGCGATCACTCAAACAAAATGTGCGGTCCCGTGGCATTTCGAGCCATCGCGATTTCACTGTACGTCCAAAATTATTGACACAATGGTTAAGGTCTCCAAGGTGAAGGTCACCCGAATGACAACTATGGATAGCTATTGACGTGAGGATGCTATTGATGAATTTTATTAAGGATCCGACTGACGGATCAGGAGGTATTCAACAGTTGGACGAAAGTCTAAAATTATTGACACAACGATTAAGGTCACCAAGGTGAAGGTCTAGGTCACCTGAATGACACTGAATGGATAGCAATCAATGTGAGGAAGCTATTGATGGAGTTTGTAATGACCGAACTGACAGTCAAGAGATATGCGTAATTTGGCTACATCCAAAATTTACGTCCCATTTTGTTGACGACAATGACGACGACGACGGATCAATTAAGAGATATGCGAAATTTGGACTATGTCCAAAAGTTACCTCCCACAAAGTTTAAGGTCACCCGAATGACACTGGATGGATAGCTATCAATGTGAGGAAGCTATTGATGAAGGTTGGTAATGATCTGACTAACGGATCAAGAGATATTCATCATTTGGACGTCCAAAATTGGCGTCCCAAAGTGTTGACGACAACAACATTGCCAAAATTGTGACCGCTACGTCTCACTTTCCAAACAACGTTGCCAAAATTGTGACCGCTACGTCTCACTTTCCACTATCGTGGGCGACACAAAAACGTTCTTACACTAAGCAGAGAATCAGTTGACAGCACGCGTTCTACTCCGGAATCCATTTTCAAGTTTTGCACTTTAATTATAAAACATACAAAAAACAACTGTACATTACAATTTATAGTTGTAACATCCAAAACAGAAAACGAATTGTGACGGATCGAGCACAATTTCTGCTACAAAGTTTAAATGTAGCCATCTGCCACAGCATCTGTCGCCCGATGTAATGACAATACACGGAAATTATCTCCATGTTATATCTGCTGTAGACCGCGCGCTGAGAAAAAGCATCTTACATTAGCCACACTTATATGTGGATTTGTGGCCAGTGTAGCTCCTTGTCAAATAGCACATTTATGTAGCCTGTCTATAATCATTGAAGCATGACGGGTGTTTCTTTGATGGAATGGGGAACAGTGAAGATCCACAGATTGTGGTAATGGACCGAGGTCTATAAATACATTAAATATGCCTAAAAGCATCAATAAATGAAGATGCACAGGCTGATTCACAGGCTGATCTGGATATACACTGGTCGCAAAACACATAAGCCCCTTTCCTGTAGCTTGATAACGATCTATATTGCTAGTTAGAATCATGATGGGTGTTTCATTGATGTAATTGCGAACAGTGCAGATCCTCTAGTTACAGCCACGTATGAGGCAAGCCATGTGATTTTGTACCTAAGGAGAAGTACGATACCTCATGAAATATATTTTAAAACAAGGCGATCACCGGGGAGTGTCTCACCCACTAAACGAGGTGATCGCCATGAAGGTCGACATCACCAAGGTCAAGGTCACAGTATGAGGAAGTCCAAAATTATTGATGCAAATGTCATGGTCACCAAGGTCAAGGTCAGACAAATGACACTGGGTGGATCGCCATCAAAGTGAGGAAGGAAGCTATTGGTGAAGTTTGGTAATGATCCAACGGATCAAGAGATATTCAATATTTGGACGTACATCAAAAGTTATTGACACAAAAGTCAAAGTCACCAACGTGACGTCACGGTGAAGGTCACCGGAAAGACACTGTAATAAGCCTGATTTTGCACACAGGCATTCAACGTGTTTCGGCTTTCATCGTTATAACTATATATATGAACAAGGCTTCTAACTTTGGTCGGACACAACCTCGTATCATAACAAAATAACAGTTTTAAAATTGTAATTTTCAATGCATTCTAGGTATTTCTGCAGTATATCGATAATTCTCAAATGATCATATGAACTTGCCACTACAATATTGACGTTAAAGCCGTAAACACATTATTTCATTTGTAATGATACCAGGTTGTGTCCGACCTAGGAAAAGGAGCTGTAATTCCATATTATTTGCATAAATATATTCTAACTATGTTATTTCAGCAAGATAACAATAATTCTCAAATGAACATGTGCACTTTCCGCCAAAATATTCCCATTAGTGTTAATAAAATCGCTGAATCTGTTATGATACGAGGTCGTGTCCGACCAAAGTTAGAAGCCTTGTGCAAAAATATATATAGAGTTATACTGATGAAAGACGAAACACGCCGAATGCCTGTGGTTTCGCGACCAATGTAGATCCAGATCAGACTGTGCAGATGCACAGTCTGATCAGGATCTGCACTGTTCGCCATTCCATCAGTGAAACACCCGACATGCTTCTAACAGGTAATAACCCGTATCTATATGACCTTAGCTGTTTCTGGAATAATTATCAGACTACAGGTGTGTGCTATTTGATTTGAACATAGACCTTCCATAACATCACATAACATTTCCATATATTGATTTACATTCATTTTGATTCAGGCATATGGGGGCCGTTTCACTAAACTTTGTATGACTAATATGTTTGTAAGTGCAAAATTATGATAGTCTGTAAATTTCACATTAACAATGTTTTCTTGTAAATAATTATATGCAGCCTATGCTCAATAAATGTAAATCCATATTTTGGTCATACGAAGTTTAGTGAAACGGGCCCCTGATGTCTACCTGTATTTGTCTCATTTTTGAATGAACTTAAATGTGGATGTGACTGGAGAAATGTGATAATGACCAGTGTAGCTCCTGATCAAATAGCACACTCCTGTAGCCTTATAACGATCTGTAGTGCTTGCTGTATTGAACTGGAGCAAGTGAGTAGGGGGTCATGGATACCCCCGCCTGGACTGACAAATACAAACTATAAGGCAAATCTTACGGATGGACGGACAAACGGACAGACGGATGAACAGATGGACGGACGGACAGACAGAATGACAAAAATATATATCCCTCGACATACTTCGTATGCCCGGGGTTATAATGACAGATCTTTCATTGATGAAGTGGAGAACAGTGCAGATCCTGATCCGACTGTGATCCCGGATGCACAAGTGGGCTGATCTGGATTTACACTGGTCGCAAAACCCGCAAGCCCCATTTCTCCAATCACAGCCACAAATAGAAAGATACCCAAAGGAGACCAACAAAACCACAGAAACAGAAACTGAACACGCAATTCATCAACATCAACATGGCACCAACATGTACTCCACGATTATTGGTGTACGGAACTAAATGAATATCATGTAATAGACAACAGAGAACATTTGAATAGCTATTTGGAAATCTCGGATCAGTGTTTCACTAAACTTTGTACGACTAACATGTTCGTAAGTGTAAATTTATGATCGTCCAGATATTTCAATTGATGGATTTACATTTATTGAGCATAGGCTGCATATGCAGCCTATGCTCAATAAATGTAAATGCAATAATTGTTTACAAGAAAATATTGTTAATGTGAAATTTACAGATTACCATAATTTTGCACTGACAAATATTTTGGTCATACAAAGTTTAGTGAAACGGCCCCCTGGACACACAAAAAGTGAGCATCAATGGTGTAACGTCCCATCAACAGTTAAAATCATACACTGAGACGAGACCTCGGTATCAAGTCTCATCCAAAAAACCAGTGAGATGGACTATGAAAGGATATTTTTATGGCGATGAATGAACCCACAACATCCGGTATTGAAGTCAAGTGCTCTAACCTCTACACCACAACCCAACCTTGCTTGATGTGGAAAGTGAATTGGTTTAATACTCCCAGTAACAGCTAAGGACATATGAGACACGCCATGTGATTTTGTACCTTCGGACATCTGCGCAATTTCATTAATTATGTTTACAAAATTTACAATATTTTTCATAAATATAATTCCGCATGTACTCTGAACATTTTGTAAATTTTTGATTTACCGAAAATATTCATGAAATTGCGCAGATGTCTGTAGGTACAAAATCGCATGGCATGTCTCATATAGAGACGGGGCCACAGTTTCAAGTCCCATCCGACAGACCAGTGGAATAGAAATATGCATAGGGAGAGGATTGAACTGAGAACCTCCGGTATTGAAGTCTAATGCCATATCCCCTGAGGATTGAACTTACAGCCTCCGGTATTGAAGTCCAATGCCATATCCCCTAGACCACAGCCTCCCTATGAGATTTACAACCTCCGCCATTGAAGTCCAATGCCATCCCCTAGACCACAGCCCATCCCTAGGATGAGGATTGAACTTACAGCCTCCGGTATTGAAGTCCAATGCCATATCCCCTAGACCACAGCCCATCCCTAGGATGAGGATTGAACTTACAACCTCCGGTATTGAAGTCCAATGCCATATCCCCTAGACCACAGCCCATCCCTAGGATGAGGATTGAACTTACAGCCTCCGGTATTGAAGTCCAATGCCATATCCCCTAGACCACAGCCCATCCCTAGGATGAGGATTGAACTTACAACCTCCGGTATTGAAGTCCAATGCCATATCCCCTAGACCACAGCCCATCCCTAGGATGAGGATTGAACTTACAGCCTCCGGTATTGAAGTCCAATGCCATATCCCCGAGGTCACAGCCCATCCCTAGGGTGAGGATTGAACTGACAACCTCCGGTATTGAAGTCCAATGCCATATCCCCTAGACCACAGCCCATCCCTAGGATGAGGATTGAACTGAGAACCTCCGGTATTGAAGTCCAATGCCATATCCCCGAGGTCACAGCCCATCCCTAGGATGAGGATTGAACTGAGAACCTCCGGTATTGAAGTCCAATGCCATATCCCCAAGGTCACAGCCCATCCCTAGGATGAGGATTGAACTGAGAACCTCCGGTATTGAAGTCCAATGCCATATCCCCTAGACCACAGCCCATCCCTAGGATGAGGATTGAACTTACAACCTCCGGTATTGAAGTCCAATGCCATATCCCCGAGGTCACAGCCCATCCCTAGGGTGAGGATTGAACTGACAACCTCCGGTATTGAAGTCCAATGCCATATCCCCTAGACCACAGCCCATCCCTAGGATGAGGATTGAACTTACAACCTCCGGGATTGAAGTCCAATGCCATATTCCCGAGGTCACAGCCCATCCCTAGGGTGAGGATTGAACTTACAACCTCCGGTATTGAAGTCCAATGCCACATTCCCGAGGTCACAACCCATCCTATGCTTGAAGTGGAAGGTATGAGCAATTTCCAAATGAATACTGGCCAACTACATGTAAAGACATGCAACAAGAATGGTTTGTCATGAGTAGCGACACAATTAGGAAAGCAGACTTGGGAAATTTACATTGATTGCTTTTGAACTTTGTTGAAAAGACTAATAAAATCTATCTATGGCAGAGTTGGAAGCGGGAATTCTATTAAATGGAGAGGTGCGATGCGATGTGTCTCAAGTGAGGGTCAGGTCAATAGTTGGATATCAACATACAAATGTATGATAGTCTACACTGGAGGAAACTTGAGTTATCGAGAGTGATTACATAGGAAAACATGCACACAGGACCAAGAACTTGACTGAGTTATCAATAGTTTGACTTAACTCTTATTCTTTTTGTCGTCTGCTGTTTACAACATGGTTTGACAGCACTTCAGAATCATTTCCATTGGAAATGATTCTGATGTGCTGTCAAACCATGTTTTTATTGAGAAATCAGGCAAGATATAAAAGCAACAGCAGACGACAATTGTTGTGAGTAGCGGTCTAAAGTTTAAACTTTATTTATTTTACAACGATTACAAACAAGCGCGAGAGCACTTATACAAATGCTTTCGTCGGCACAGATGAAGGCGTAAGGGCGGTCATTAGTAGCGGTCTAAGGGTTAAAGGTACATGCCCACTCAGTAGACACAAACTGTTCTTTATATCCGATACATCATCTGAGACACCTTCTGGCAAAATAAACATCCATTCACCATTACCCCATGTATTGATTGGCAGTATTATTCATTTTATACCAGATGTAAATATCCGCACTGATATCAGGGGAGATAACTGTTTCCTTAAAATGTTAACGCACATTACTATTTATTCTCAGTATTTATTTTTTGATGTGCAATGATCATACTTTATAATCTGTCAAAGGTATTATTTGTTCAGGTGGCGCATTTAATTAGTATAAATAAGTAAAAAATATCATGCCTCATTTGCATATGAAAATAGCCTGATACCACCGTGAGTCACTATCAGTAAAATAAATATTACTGAATGATTATATCTGTATAGAGGACACAGTTTGTGCCTACTGAGTGGGCATGTACAGTACTTTAAACCCTTTCACCCCTACATAACTCGATTGAACTCTTCCATGTTACTTTTCAGACTATTCCATTTATCAGAAAGTTTTTTACGGCAAAATATCCACAAATGGTGCAGATCCAGATGAGACGGCTATCGCAAAATATCCTTTCTTTTTTATCTAGTAACAAGCACAAATTGCTTGCACAGGTTTCTAAACAAACATGTGTTTATGAAGTATCTTCTGCATGTAGTCGAATGATAATTCGTCAGCAATCCGGCGTCTATTTCGATGAGAAACATTTTAACCCTTAGACCGCTTTGCTTTTATATTTTGCATTATTTCTCAATAAAAACATGTTTTGACAGCACTTCAGAATCATTTCCAATTCATTGTACAACAAGAAACGAGGCAAAGCCACGAAGGCCAGGTTTTTTCCAAGCATGGACACTTGGATAACATAATTATACCCACTTTTTGTAGACTAGATGGCCGTGGCCTGCATGTCGCGCCTTGGGGCGAGGCATGGACACTAAAAAAATAGATATAGTAGATGGAAAAACTTTAACCAAAAAACTTTAACCGGACACACGGACGTACGGGAGGACGGACGGACGGACGTATGCCAAAATGCTGACGATATCGCGCTTTCCGCAAGCGGGTGCGACAATGATGATAAACACCCATGTGAAGTATCAAGGTAATGGGTGAAGCAGTTGCAGAGATATAGTACACGAAAAAACTTTAACAAATAAATTCAAAGTAATTTGACCTTGACATTGCGCACAGGGGCCGCACGGTTCGGGGTTAGAATGAAAATATGGACGATGATAAACACCCATGTGAAGTTTCAAGGTAATGGGCGAAGCAGTTGCAGAGATATAGTATAACAAAAAAGTTTTAACCAAAAAATTTAACCAGACGTACGTTAAAAAGTTAACGTTGAAAATGGCTAAGTCAATTACGTAGAAATAATAGGTGAAGGTAAAAAAATGGTCACACTTTGGATAGTTGTATGTGGTAGGCACCCCTTGGTTATGAAGCTGTGAAAGTTTGGTGGTCCTAGGTGGTACAGTACCAAAGAAATGGACATAAACACGAAAACTTAACATTGAAAACGCGAAAACTTAACATTGAAAATGGCTAAGTCGACTGCGCGGAAAAAATGGGTGAAGTTAAAAAAAAAAGTAACATGTTGGATAGTGATATGTGGTGGGCACCCCTTGATAATGAAGCTGTGAAAATGTGGTGGTCCTAGGTGGTACAGTAACAAAGAAATGGACTCAAACTTAACATTGATTGTGGACGCCGCCCGCCCGCCCGCCCGCCCGCCCGCCCGCCCGCCCGCCGCTCGCCCGGCTTTCGCCAATCCAATAGCCTGGATTTTTTTTCAAAAAACCTGGCTAAAAAGGGCGACAAGTCATCGGATAATGACGGATATGTTTGAAAATCACATGATTCTTCGTCTTGCTGTGATAATCATGTATACCGAATTTGGTTACGATCTGTCAAGTAGAACTCTAGTTATTGCGTGGACAAGCTGTGAAGAAACCGCTTGCACGCCCATGGGCCGCCCGCCCATACATACATATTACGTGTATAAAAATAGAGTCATAAAAAAACTTTGCTAAATAAGACGATGTTTTTTACCTTAACCCTTTAAATCAGCTGCAATATTTCATACATGTATAGAACATTAATTTTCCTATCAGTGTACCAAAATTGAGACGCAAACATTACCCTATCAACAAATAATCACCACGGTTAGAAACAACACTAGTTTCTGCATTCATATCTGCAACTTTTCTCCAAAATTCCATGGCGTTAACTAGTTATGGGTGATGATTTCACAGGCCTCTCATTTTAGCAATCTACGCACCAGATTGTTATTGTGGCAACAACTGTAGCCGTAATAGCACGTTGTACAGTGTGCAGTTGTTGCAGGCCCAATATGAACTTGGCCTGTAGCCGATTTCACCAACATTGCAAAGTATACTTTTCTAGCAAAGTATACTTTGAGGGAGTAATCATTTATTTTTCCTGAAATGCATTATTTCATACAGAACTAACGACTGCATATATTTGATGATTAAAAGTATGCAGAATTATTATACTGAATTTATTACATTATCACAGCCAAAATGGCTGTGATAATGTAATCAATTCAGTACAATAACAAGAAACGAGGCAAAGCCACGAAGGCCAGGTTTTTTCCAAGCATAGACACTTGGATAACATACTTATATCCACTTTTTGTAGACTAGATGGCCGTGGCCTGCATGTCACGCCTTGGGGCGAGGAATGGACACTAAAAAAATAGATATAGTAGATGGAAAAACTTTAACCAAAAAACTTTAACCGGACACACGGACGTACGGACGTACGGACGTACGTACAGGCGGACGGACGTATGCCAAAATGCCGACGATATCACGCTTTCCGCAAGCGGGCGCGACAATGATGATAAACACCCATGTGAAGTATGAAGGTAATGGGTGAAGCAGTTGCAGAGATATAGTACACGAAAAAACTTTAACAAATAAATTCAAAGTAATTTGACCTTGACATTGCGCACAGGGGCCACACGGTTGGGGGTTAGAATGAAAATATGGACGATGATAAACACCCATGTGAAGTTTCAAGGTAATGGGCGAAGCAGTTGCAGACATATAGTATAACGAAAAAGTTTTAACCAAAAATTTTAACCAGACGTACGTTAAAAAGTTAACGTTGAAAATGGCTAAGTCAATTACGTAGAAATAATAGGTGAAGGTACAAAAATGGTCACATGTTGGATAGTTGTATGTGGTAGGCACCCCTTGGTTATGAAGCTGTGAAAGTTTGGTGGTCCTAGGTGGTACAGTAACAAAGAAATGGACTCAAACACGAAAACTTAACATTGTAAACGCGAAAACTTAACATTGAAAATGGCTAAGTCGACTGCGTGGAAAAAATGGGTGAAGTTAAAAAAAAAGTATCATGTTGGATAGTAATATGTGGTGGGCACCCCTTGATTATGAAGCTGTGAAAGTTTGGTGGTCCTAGGTGGTACAGTAACAAAGAAATTGACTCAAACTTAACATTGATTGTAGATGCCGCCCGCCGCCCGCCCGCCCGCCCGGCTTTCGCCAATCCAATAGCCTGGATTTTTTTTCAAAAACACTGGCTAAAAATTAATAAATTTATCCTAAAATTGAAAATTTCTCCCTCAAAGTATACTTTGCTAGAAAAGTATACTTTGCAATGTTGGTGAAATTGGCTACAGATAATTATTTAGTTATTGAGATAACATGACGTCTCCATTTTCTGTGAATTATCTTGTGACATTGACATGTCTTTCAACATTCGACAGGGTCCTGTATAAAACAAATATATTTTGACTTTTTAGTAAAAATGTATTTCATCTAGGATGAAATGGGCTAATAAAACATGCAAAACAAAATATTTAAACATTTCTTGGATATAAGGCATATAATAATTATACATATGGATAAATAAGAATATAATAATTTATATACAGAAAATAGTATGTATATGATAAGATATATTATGGTATTTAAATAAACAAATATGTACCGGTACATTGTATTATGGACAAATATGGAATTACCATCAAATTGCATGCTACTTTTGCCAAGCTCTGTATATAGTTCAGTTACCATGGCAACACAAACATACCTTAGATATAAATGACCCGCTATCTGACTCTGATTCGTCACTTGTTGAACACAATGGTTCATCCTGCTTGGTGAATATATGAATACAGTTCAATGTCGTCACTTGTTGAACACAATGGTTCATCCTGCTTGGTGAATATATGAATACAGTTCAATGTCTTCAAACTGAACAAGTTTGGACATGTTAACCATTTTCATGCTGAGGATACGCCATTATGTTTACAGAAAATCTTGAATAAGTTCCTTCTATGCGCTCAGAAGTATATGTCGCGACCACCATTTGAACCGTCTCGTCGAGACGGTTCAAATGAGTGGTCACAACATATACTTTCATTGAGAAATAACCAAAATAAAAATAAATATTTAATAAATTTCATACCCATAAAGGTGTATTCCGAAAGGAATGGGTTAATATATGCCCTCCCATGCTGCGGCCACAAAGGAAGAATACAAATAATCACTGGATTTGGTGCCATTTTAAAGGACTTAATGTAGGTCATGTCATGCTTATTTTAATCGATTCACGTAAAGCACATCGTGGCTGCACACATGTCTATACATTACAAAATATGTGAATATCCCGAAAACTGTGACTACCCCGAAAACTGGCAGTCATGACCATACCATAGCAGTCACAAAAGTCGTATGTAATCTTTTCTCGGCCCACATTTTCAGGGCTTTTTACAATGATTACAAACCAGACAGCACCAGGAGAAAAGCTTTCCTGCGTTCACATGGAGACATAAGCGTGGTTCACATGGAGACATAAGCGTGGTTGTTAACCCTTAGACCGCTACTCACAACAATTGTCGTCTGCTGTTGCTTTTATATCTTGCCTTATTTCTCAATAAAAACATGGTTCGACAGCACTTCAGAATCATTTCCAATGGAAATGATTCTGAAGTGCTGTCAAAGCATGTTGTAAATTATTCTAAAGTGCTGTCAAAGCATGTTTTTGATGATAAAAATGGAAAATAGAAAATAAACAACAGCCGATCAAAAAATTAACGTATGGTCTAAGGGTTAACGTATGGGGTTACTGAGATGACCCCCAAGAACATCTACACACAAGGGATGTCTTCTCAACCAAGGGCACAAATATTGTCCCATATTTAAAGGGACCTAAACATGTGTCTGTGATGGAGAAATGGGGCTTATGGATTTGGTGACCAGTGTACAGCCAGATCAGCCTGTGCATTCACACAATCCAAGCAGGCATACCATCATCATGAAACAGCTGCCTTGCATCTAACGAGCAATATTGATTGTCATCAGGCTACATTAATATAAGTGTGCTATTTTATCTGGATCCACACTGGTCAGCAATCCCATAAGCCCCATTTCTCCAGTTACAGACACATATTTATAGGTTATTTGATTTGTATGTGGATATATGCACGAGTTCCGCAGCGTTCGATATTGCGCGACTTTAGGAGCGCAATATCGTTGCGCGGCGGAACGAGTGGCATATATCCATAAGCAAATCAAATTATTATTATATACGTACATCAGTCGCAATTCATATGCGCTTCAAAAAATATACAAAATAAAATAAATAAATAAGTGGTGATTTCGAAGGAACTATTTAGCGAGGTGAAGCGTAGGTCCGGCACTGACTAATATGAACTCACGAGACGTCAATATGTACAAATATTGACGTCTTGCGTTGCAGTTTGTTTCAATGGGAAACAAAAGTACGTATGTAGTAAGAGACAATACATAACTGTGACTGGAGAAATGGAGCTTATGGGATTTGTGGCCAGTGTAGCTCCTGATCAAATAGCACACTCCTGCAGCCTGATAACGAGCTAGAAGCATGATGAGAGTTTCAGCTATGGAATGGCAAACAGTGCAGATCCTGATCAGACTGTGCGGATGCACAGTCTGATCTGGATCTACACTGATCACAAAACCCTTAAGCCCCGGTCACAGCCACAGATATGTATGTACCTGTTCCTTGTCTTCCTGAGATTTCGGCACGAGTGTGGCCTGCAGTTTGATGTAGCCCATGTAGCTCTCCTTCCCCTTCTCTGCCAGCCGTAGCTCCACGTCCTGCGGGCTGGAAAATATACAGTATTTATAATAATAGCCCTCTCTCTAATTGTACTCCCTTATTTGCATTCTAAATATGTTATTTTCACATACAAAAGCCATTTAAAAGTATGTGAAAATAACATATTTTGATCCTATTTTCCATGTTTTCATTCTCACAAATTGCATAGCCCCGCAGGCGTTTATTAGAATAAATACGGTACACACACGCTCGTCATTCAGGCTGTAGACACGTCTTATATTGAATAGATTACCAAACATTAACCCGGGAATTGTGGGATTAAATGGAGAATATTGCAAAAATATGAATATTCTATTTATTATATACCGCTCCATGGAAATTAGCTGTTTTTTAGACTGTATACGGTAATGAATGTGTATTTGCAGCCTATTTGCAGTCTGGCACTGCAGGTGCGCGTTATGAATATAGATAGCGGAAGTAGTTGTATTTTCACCGGAAGATGTTTATTTCATCGATGAGAACATGACTTTTATTTACATCGTATAACTATGTATTTCATGGGTAGGTATATAAATAAATATTCATATTTAACGGGCCGTAGGTACTTCAGTGCTGATATTTGGTATGCTAATATTAGTGCCCATTTTTATATGTTATCTCCCTTGAGATAGCATATTATGTCACACACATTTCTATGGGGGCAGCCATTGATCGTGCTATGCCTAAAGAGCTAGTACGTCCAAGAAAATAGTGCCCAGTGCCAACTTATCCTATGGCGTTTTGACTGTCTTGCTTTGTAACTACCGGTAAAACTCTACATACTGTATACTATTCTCTATAGTTTTCACAGTTTTGGGCTCTGTTTATCAGTTAAATTCTGGAAAATACGAATCAAGACATTTCGTGTGTATGAATACAGCAGCAATTATCTTTAGTTCTCACAGTTAGGTAGCAGTGACCAGTTAGGTGCCAGTTTCCTACAATTTTTTCTGGGAGTTTCAAACAGTAATTTATTCTACAGAAAACGCATGGATGGGAATGGGTTTGCACCATCACAGTACATTTGCCTCTGAATAATGAGTGTGAAAATATGCAACTTTCAGTCTCTAGTTCCGCAAGTGATAACCCAATTCAACTCCCAGGTAACAAAAGAGCCAAAGATAAAAATGTACCTGAGGGCCAAACCAGGCAAATGGTGAGTCCTATTTATCCCGTCAACACAGTGCGTACGTGCCGTGAAACATTTTTGATATCCAGTCAATACTATTTTTTGCATTTTACAGCAATTTGTAGGTGTTAACGGGATAAATAGAATAGTAGGTTAGTGCCGTGAATGGGAAAAAATATCTGGTGCGGCACAGAAACGGGATGTGCTCGACAGAGCCTCGCCCATCCCGTTTCCTGAGCCTTGCCAGATATTTTTTCCCATTCACGGCACTAACCTACTATTCTCTATAAGGAGGAAACCCTACCATTAATTTACTCCCATCATGCAGGCTCCCACCCCCCTCCGACCAACTATCAACTCATCAATGCATTGGCAGAACATTTCTGATGTATTTGTTTTATAACCACAGTGCTCCAGTAGCCTATTTCACCAACATTGCAAAGTATACTTTAGTAGCAAAGTATACTTTGAGGGAGAAATTTTCAATTTTATGATAAATTTATTAATTTTTATTATACTGAATTTATTACATTATCACAGCCAATTTGGCTGTGATAATGTTATAAATTCAGTATAATAATTCTGCATACTTTTAATCATGAAATATATGCATTTGTTAGTTCTACCGTATATGAAATAATGAATTTCAGGAAAAATAAATGATTACTCCCTCAAAGTATACTTTGCTAGATAAGTATACTTTGCAATGTTGGTGAAATATGCTACTGATAAGCTGCGTATTTGCTTAAATACCCAATTAAAATTGCCAAAAAACCCAATTGAAATCAGAAGTAGTGAGTATCAAAAAGCAATTACAATGTTGTGGTACATTTATCATGCTGCAGAAAACAATAAACAGACCACAAATATAGCATATTTTTCTTATTTTCCAAGAAAACACATCTTGGTATTTAATTAGAATTGTCTCCATTAGAGACAATTCTAATGAGATGCCAAGATATGTTTTCATTTCTAAGCAAACTAGTCAATAATTGATGTTTGTTGATGTGTAAACAGCAGTGCGATTTTATTTTACCCAATTAAAATGTTGAAATACCTAATAGCTTCAGAAATTATGGAGTGACAATACTCAATTACTAATTCCTTATCTGGAGCTCTGTCTACTGGTAGTTACATACAATAGTCCCGTTTGTGATGGTGGGTCGTGTATGCCTTATCAATATCTTCCCAATCTATGGAAGTGACAGTCAACCGCAGGGAATTGGACATTTTCAGAAAAACATATTCAGAAATTCGCTACTTCCCAACCCTTGGGACTAGTAAACCTGTTGTCTGTTGTCAATTGCGGGATCAATCAACGTTTTCCATAGAGAAAACGTATGCATGGATTATTGAACACCAAGTATACTGACCGGAGTAAATCACTAAACCATGAACAGTTGCATTATTAATTTTCCCAGTTGAATACTGGAATGCAGGTTGGCGAGGTGCTCTAATTCCATATATTAACCCTTAGACCGCTACTCACAAAAATTGTCGTCAGCTGTTGCTTTTATATCTTGCCTTATTTCTCAATAAAAACATGGTTTGACAGCACTTCAGAATCATTTCCAATGGAAATGATTCTGAAGTGCTGTCAAAGCATGTTGTAAATTATTCTAAAGTGCTGTCAAAGCATGTTTTTGATGGTAAACATGGAACATAGAACATAAACAGCAGATGGCAAAAAATTAATATAGTGGTCTAAGGGTTAACAAACACCAGATGGCCACTGCCCGCATGTCGAGCCCACCGAGGCATTTGATGGTCTCGGAGTATATTTATTTGAAGTTTGAATTAAGGTATGTAAAAGCTTTAAGGCAAGTTTGAAAGTCATTTGACCTTGATCTTGGGCATGTGGGTCACATGGGTGGGCTATAGAATGAAAATATGGATGATAATAAAGAACTATAAGGTATTTAAAAAATTTAACGCATATTTCGGATGGATGGATGGACGGACGGACGGACGGACGGACGGACGGACAGACACCCGAACGTTATTGTGATCACCATGTCTCGCTTTCCGCAAGCGGGCTCAACAAAAATCAGATGACTGCTGTTGTTGAAATAAATTTATCCCGTCAACACAGTGCATATGTGCCGTGAAACACGGTGCCGTGAAACATTTTTGATATCCAGTCAATACAATTTTTGCATTTTACAGCCATTTGTAGGTGTTCACGGGATAAATAGAATAGTAGGTTAGTGCCGTGAATGGGAAAAAATATCTGGCGCGGCACGGAAACGGGATGTGCTCGGCATAGCCTCGCCCATCCCGTTTCCTGAGTCTTGCCAGATATTTTTTCCCATTCACGGCACTAACCTACTATTCTCTATACTCCTACACTGTTTCAATAAATATAGCAGCTTACATGAGTGATGATTTAACACATACATTTTTTGTAGTCTGCAATTTATTTTCTATTTTCCATTTTTCTCATAAAAAACATGCTTTCACAGCACATTAGAATAATTTACAACATGATTTGACAGCACATTATAATCATTTCCATCAGAAATGATCCTGAAGTGCTGTCAAACCATGTTTTTATTGAGAAATAAGGCAATATATAAAATCAACAGTAGACAACAATTGTTGTGTGTAGCGGTCTAAGGGTTAATATGGCATTTATTAAATCAGTTTACTAGTTTTAACCCATTGCTGTCTATATATATGGATACAATATTTTTTTATTTCTCCACCAAATAATAAGCTTGTATAACACACACTGTTTACATAATGGTGGCCCAAATTTGATGATATATGGCAATGTAATTGTGTTGCTGGATGATTGAATCAATAAAGATATGGCTGACAAATTAATTCCATAACATAATATGCAGGAATGTCTGTTCATAAAGTCTGCCACCAGGAGCCTATTTCATCAACATTGCAAAGTATACTTTACTAGCAAAGTATACTTTGAGGGAGAAATTTTCAATTTTATGATAAATTTATTAATTTTTATTATACTGAATTTATTACATTATCACAGCCATTTAATGGCTGTGATAATGTAATAAATTCAGTATAATAATTCTGCATACTTTTAATCATGAAATATATGCATTTGTTAGTTCTATATGAAATAATGCATTTCAGGAAAAATAAATGATTACTCCCTCAAAGTACACTTTGCTAGTGCTAGTAAAGTATACTTTGCAATGTTGATGAAATAGGCTACAGGACAATGTTCCCAACTGACTCCTAATGTATATAATTGTCTGTTCATCAGCCGGACTGTCGATGACAAAATAGGCCTTACAGCACATTGTAATAATGTAGACACTGGTCCTTACAGCACATTGTAATAAGTTTAAGTGTTCACATATTGGATGTTTAAGGAATTAAATGCGAGGGAGCATTAGCGACCGCATCATTTAGTTTCTTAAAAATCCAATATTTGAACAATAACATACTTATAATTAGCCAGATTTATAATGCAGTCTCCTATCCAAGTATTGATTTTCCAACAGGTAGTCATTAAATTTGGTAATATGTAACTTATTGGGGTTAAAACTTGCAATATGTGAAATAAATGGTGTGATAATGTCCAACGATTGTCCTTACAGCACAGCCATATCTGAATTTTAAATCTGTCCATGAAGGTTATATGTAGCTCTGACTGGAGAAATGGGGCTTATGGCTTTTGCGACCAGTGTAGACCCAGACCAACCTGTGAATATGCACGGTCTGATCAGGATCTGCACTGTTTGACATTCTGTTAACAAGAGTGCCGTAAGTCACAAAATACGCCCGTCAAAGATGGACCAGACAGCGAAGATGCAGAAATGTGATGCTGTCACCAAGGAAAGAAACATGAATGAGAATTTGAAAATCTGTACACTGTAGCGTTATTTCTTTGTCTTGTTGTGATAAACAGGTATACTAATTTAGGTAGAGATGTGTAAAGTAGAAATTATATAGAATTGGATACAAAAATGTAGAAAGAAATGGGTAATTTAATAAGGATACAGAGTGCGAAAATTTAAATGGCCGCCAAGGGGATATAAGTCAAATCCCTAGAATGGCGAACAGCATAGGCCCTGATCAGACTGCGTGCCTGCACAGTCAGATCAGGGGCTATGCTGGTCGCAAACGCGTCTATGTCCCTTTCATCTTATGGTCGCCCAATTGAATTACATGTATGTCCTCACCATCCCAGGAAATAATCACACAACCTTCCAGAAACCTATAACAGTAACCATTCAGGAAATGAACCTCTGTGCCGAACCCTAATACTGGCTGTCTGCAGGCACCGATGTAATATATACACAGAAAATTGGGCGAATTGGAAATTGGCCGGGAAGCTTGACAAAATATGTCTTTGTGAATGCGTAGGTCTATTATCAGACTGAGTAAGACCAAGACCACACTTGGTGTTTTCAAACAATATCGGGATATATCTTTTCAATAAAAATGCTGTAGTCAAATTGAAAATTCACTTATTTGAGCTGAAACTGTTTGTTTTTTTGCAGCTCAAATACTATGAATACTGTGAAATTTCAACCGTGTTTGATTTCTTCCCTCATTTAATCCCGATTTTATACCAGAAAAATATATGATCCATTTACAAATATGAAATAGGCATTCAATTTGAAATCAGACGGCATAATACCCTTTACACACAAAGCTTATCAGGAGCACTGTGGAGGAGTCCAGAACTATAATCCTACCGTGCAAATGTGCAAGAGGCCAAGATCTGAACATAAATCATCAGTGACCTTGACATTCGGTGTCCACACAAGGGGTGTATGCCAAACAAAGCATGGATCTGCTGGATATTTCACACACCCATTGCTTTCATACGGTGACAAATCCACGCTTCTCTGGCCCTCTGTGTTTTCAAATGTGCATCGTTTTCTTTAGCTGCCGTCGGGGCATTCTTGAGCCGACAGACCACATTTCTAGACTAATTTTGAGAAGGGATTACAGAGATATAGCGATAACAGAATGTCTTACTAAAGTAAGCACCGACTCATCTATACACTCCATTTT
Organism: Conchocele bisecta; assembly: GCA_029237695.1. Lineage (NCBI taxonomy): Eukaryota > Metazoa > Mollusca > Bivalvia > Lucinida > Thyasiridae > Conchocele > Conchocele bisecta. The sequence continues at coordinate 58,014,293 of CM055276.1, read as the reverse complement.
AACCCTTACAATGCTGAATTAATTTCATTGGAAATTATTCTAAAATGCTGCCAAGCCATGAAAAGACAAAATATGAATTATCATCAGACGACTATTTTCGGTTCCCGCATTCTAAGGGTTAAGGAATATATGAAGAAATGCAGTGATTTATTTTTACGAACTATGCAACGTTAAATTCTGATAAATAGATGAGAGGAGCTGATTAATTTAAATCCGCATGTGTACAGTACTGAAAGTTCCCACGTTTGACCATTTATGGAAAATATTTTCGTAATTTACATTGCGTATCCGACATGTAACGGTATATCTCCCATCTGATTGTTTCACATACGTGTCTACATGAGTGTGCTAGCCTATCAGGCTACATGAGTGGGCTAGCCTATCAGGCTACATGAGTGGGCTAGCCTATCAGGCTACATGAGTGTGCTAGCCTATCAGGCTACATGAGTGGGCTAGCCTATCAGGCTACATGAGTGGGCTAGCCTATCAGGCTACATGAGTGTGCTAGCCTATCAGGCTACATGAGTGTGCTAGCCTATCAGGCTACATGAGTGTGCTAGCCTATCAGGCTACATGAGTGTGCTAGCCTATCAGGCATCAGGCTGGGAATACATCCCATAAGCCCAATTTCTCCAGTCTCAGCAATAAATTACCAATCACACAGCAATTACTGTACCAGCTTGCATCATGATGTCATATATTGCATTGATCACAATTGACAAGCCTGGGCCCAATGTAAAATCAGTGATATCATGTTTAATGGTGTTTAGCAGCCTGCTAATTTCAGGCTGGGTTTAACATGGTCAAATCCTGTATTTTACCTTCAAAAATGTACCTCAGGGCGAAACCAGGGATATAGGGATTGATCATTCAGGATGAAACCCATTCTTAACTTTTACCGTTCACATGCTCCCAACCAACCGCCAAATATTATCAGAGTATAAAGGTGTACATTATAAACCAATTTGGAGAAAATCTAGGCCGAACTGACAGAGGAATCTGTTCCACACCTGCACGGAATACAGAATTGTGGGGCAGATCAATGCCACACTATTTATCAATGCCGCCAAATATGGATTTCGTTAAGAGAAGTAGCTTCCGTATAATTATGTAGCTGTGACTGGAGAAATGGGGCTTATTGATTTTGCAACCAGTGGAGATCCAGATCAGACTGTGCATTCGCACAGTCTGATCAGGATCTGCACTGTTTGCCATTCCATCACTGGTCACAAATACAATAAGCCCCATTTCTCCTGTCACTGCCAAGGATAAATCGGGATATCCGCTTGAGACAACATTATCCCACCACATACACTTTGTCTTTATAAATGATGACAGTTGATACATTTGTGGTTTGCCATGAATGGAGGTAGTCATCTGTCTATTCTTGGTGAAATCTATAATAATTAGCACTCCCAACAGAGCTCCAGATTGGTGTATTTTACGCATTTATTTTAGAATGAAAAATGTGGACTGTCACACGAATGCCCTGCTGGCAGCCAAAGGAAATGAGGCACATTTGAAAACACACGGGGCCAGAGAAGCGTTGATTTGTCACAGCATGAAAGCAGACCATGAGGGCAATGGGCGTGTGAAATATCAAGCAGATCCATGCAAGAAAACAGAAATTATAAGAAATTTGCACGAGTGTTAAGGTTTCGAATGCATCAAGTCTGTGGCCTTGACCCTGGGCTTAACAGGGGCGGGATGATCGTGATCACAGGGCAGTAGACGACCATTAAAGCAATGCATATGTGAAATATCAAGCAGATCCAATCAAGGAAACAGACCTTACCCAAGCACCAAGTATGTGACCTTGACCCTGGGCTTAGCAGGGGTGGGACGATTGTGAATTTGTCGCAGGGCAGTTGAGGACAATTAGAGCAATGTGTGTGTGAAATATCAAGTAGATCCGTGTAAGGAAACAGAAATTATAAGACATTTACCCGAGCATTAAGGTTTCAAATCCACCAAGCAATTGTGACCTTGACCCTGGCCTTAGCAGGAGCAGGACAATCATGAATTTGTTACAGGGTGGTAAAGAACCATAAGCGCAATGTGTGTGTGAAATAGCAAGCAGATCTGTGTAAGGAAACAGAAATTATAAGACATTTACCAGACGCCGGTAACACTATATGCCCCCCTCACCATTCGGTGGCGGGGGACAGAAAAATACTTTCTGATTTTCAAAAATGGGAGTATAAACTACTAATTGATTTTAAAATTCGGGAGTAAGTATCACTTTTTCAGCTGCAAACAGCAATTGAGTTTTCAACTTTCTTTATTATTGTTTTTGCTCATGTATTCCCCATGTTATATCATAATAGCATGTGATAAATTCAATAATACATTTGCAAAATAAAATACACATTGAATATTAAAATCAACGAGTGCAATACTCTAGCCCAGGAGTAATAGGTGTAAAAAACACCAAACCCCAAAAAAATTGTTAACAAGTTGAATTTTTCAGGAAAGTTGTATAAATGTATGTAGAATAACATACTAAAAGTCCCCGCAAATCCAGCTGGTGCCAACTTGGGAATTCAAGATGGCGTCAAATATGGCCGCCATTTTTTCCTTATCTTTTAATGTTCAGCTATATGGGCAAATAGGCATAAAAAAGTGTTGATTTTTTTTATACTCTTACCTGGATTATCTGATATACATTTTTAAAGCAGTTTTGTTATTTCTGAAATTATACAATTCAAGATGGCCGCCATTATGACCGCCAAAACTTCCAAATTGATGGATTTTAGGATATTTTGTAAGAAAAAACGTGAGGTAGATAGCAATATTTTCAATTTAATGCATATATTATACAATATATGGCAAGCAGTACTTAATACATAATACATTGGACATTGGAAATGCATTCATTATCACTATTCATGGTATATTCAGATTGATATCCACTCATGTCTCGTACAATTATGAATAGTGACAGTCCTGTAAGTAAACATACGTGTAAATCCATACAACTTTACCACTACAGCATCATCAATATAGCGATAACATTGTATGATCATACATAAAATGTGACTTCTGGATTAAGAATTATGGCATTTAATACCATGGTAGACACTTCTATGTACTTTTTTATGAATGTTATGTCATTCACTCTGGCGAGATAAGTGTATTAGACTCGTCACAACTTAAATAAGTCATGTTTATCTTTCAAATCACTTTCTTGTATTTATATGCATCATTGGTGATACACATTGTAATGTTTGACAGTGCTCACACAGTTATGTCATTTGTATGTAATCAATAAAACCCCGGGCTATTGCGTTTACTGCAGTATGAATTAAATTTGGTCAACTGGTACAGGCGTAGTATTGTTACATGTTTGTCCCATACATTGGCTGCACATCTCATAGTTCTGTGTGACAAAATCTCAGCAACTTTGTGTTTGTTGTTGTTGCTGAGTTTTGTTCATCGGTATGAAAACCCATTAGCATTTTTGCCATTTCAAAATATGCCACTGCCACCTCCAAAACTTACTCTATTTCATAAAACCATAAATCTGAAGTGTTAATGCAAGTATCCTTTCCTGGTAGATGTAGATCTTAATTGCCACTGCCACCTCCAAAACTTACTCTATTTCATAAAACCATAAATCTGAAGTGTTAATGCAAGTATCCTTTCCTGGTAGATGTAGATCTTAATAGAACTAGAAATGTGGCCTGTCGGCACACGAATGCCCCCGCTGGCAGCCAAAGAAAACAAAGCATATTTGAATGTGGATTTGTCACAGGGTGGCAGAGGAGCATTGGAGCAATGCGTGTGTGAAATGAGAAGCAGATCCGAGCAAGGAAACAGAAATTATAAGCCATTTACCCGAGCGTTAAGGTTTCGAACGCACCAAGTCTGTGACCTTGACCCTGGGCTTAGCGGGGGTGGGACGAATGTGAATTTGTCACAGGGCGGTAGCGGACCATTGGAGCAATGTGTGTGTGAAATGTGAAGCAGATCCGAGCAAGGAAACAGAACTTATAAGCCATTTACCCGAGCGTTAAGGTTTCAAACGCACCAATTATGTGACCTTGACCCTGGGCTTAGCGGGGGCGGGATGAATGTGGATTTGTCACAGGGCGGTAGAGGAACATTGGAGCAATGTGTGTGTGAAATGTGAAGCAGATCCGAGCAAGGAAACAGAAAGTATAAGCCATTTACCCAGCGTTAAGGTTTCGAACGCACCAAGTCTGTGACCTTGACCCTGGGCTTAGCGGGGGCGGGACGAATGTGGATTTGTCACAGGGCGGTAGAGGTACATTGGAGCAATGCGTGTGTGAAATGTGAAGCAGATCCGAGCAAGGAAACAGAAAATTATAAGCCATTTACCCAGCGTTAAGGTTTCGAACGCACCAAGTCTGTGACCTTGACCCTGGGCTTAGCGGGGGCGGGACGAATATGGATTTGTCACAGGGCGGTAGAGGTACATTGGAGCAATGCGTTTGTGTGAAATTTGAAGCAGATGCGAGCAGGAAACAGAAATTATAAGCCATTTACCCAGCGTTAAGGTTTTGAACGCACCAAGTCTGTGACCTTGACCCTGGGCTTAGCAGGGTGGGACGAATGTGGATTTGTCACAGGGCGGTAGAGGGACATTGGAGCAATGCGTGTGTGAAATGTGAAGCAGATCCGAGCAAGGAAACAGAAATTATAAGCCATTTACCCAGCGTTAAGGTTTCGAACGCACCAAGTCTGTGACCTTGACCCTGGGCTTAGCGGGGGCGGGACGAATATGGATTTGTCACAGGGCGGTAGAGGTACATTGGAGCAATGCGTGTGTGAAATGTGAAGCAGATGCGAGCAAGGAAACAGAAATTATAAGCCATTTACCCAGCGTTAAGGTTTTGAACGCACCAAGTCTGTGACCTTGACCCTGGGCTTAGCGGGGGCGGGACGAATGTGGATTTGTCACAGGGCGGTAGAGGACCATTGGAGCAATGCGTGTGTGAATGTGAAGCAGATCCGAGCAAGGACACAGAAATTATAAGCCATTTACCCAGCGTTAAGGTTTCGAAAGCACCAAGTCTGTGACCTTGACCCTGGGCTTAGCAGGGTGGGACGAATGTGGATTTGTCACAGGGCGGTAGAGGACCATTGGAGCAATGCGTGTGTGAAATGTGAAGCAGATCCGAGCAAGAAAACAGAAATTATAAGCCATTTACCCAGCGTTAAGGTTTCGAAAGCACCAAGTCTGTGACCTTGACCCTGGGCTAGCGGGGGCGGGACGAATGTGGATTGTCACAGGGCGGTAGAGGACCATTGGAGCAATGCGTGTGTGAAATGTGAAGCAGATCCGAGCAAGGAAACAGAAAATTATAAGCCATTTACCCAGCGTTAAGGTTTCGAAAGCACCAAGTCTGTGACCTTGACCCTGGGCTTAGCAGGGGCGGGACGAATGTGGATTTGTCACAGGGCGGTAGAGGACCATTGGAGCAATGCGTGTGTGAAATGTGAAGCAGATCCGAGCAAGGAAACAGAAATTATAAGCCATTTACCCAGTGTTAAGGTTTCGAAAGCACCAAGTCTGTGACCTTGACCCTGGGCTTAGCGGGGGCGGGACGAATGTGGATTTGTCACAGGGCGGTAGAGGACCATTGGAGCAATGCGTGTGTGAAATGTGAAGCAGATCCGAGCAAGGAAACAGAAATTATAAGCCATTTACCTTACCCGGCTTAAGGTTTCGAAAGCACAAAGTCTGTGACCTTGACCCTGGGCTTAGCGGGGGCGGGACGAATGTGGATTTGTCACAGGGCGGTAGAGGACCATTTGAGAAATGCGTGTGTGTGAAATGTGAAGCAGATCCGAGCAAGGAAACAGAAATTATAAGCCATTTACCCGGCGTTAAGGTTTCGAAAGCACAAAGTCTGTGACCTTGACCCTGGGCTTAGCGGGGGCGGGACGAATGTGGATTTGTCACAGGGCGGTAAAGCCATTGGAGCAATGCGTGTGTGAAATGTTAAGCAGATCCGAGCAAGGAAACAGAAATTATAAGCCATTTACCCAGCGTTAAGGTTTTCGAAAGCACCAAGTCTGTGACCTTGACCCTGGGCTTAGCGGGGCGGGACGAATGTGGATTTGTCACAGGGCGGTAGAGGACCATTGGAGCAATGCGTGTGTGAAATGTGAAGCAGATCCGAGCAAGGAAACAGAAATTATAAGTCATTTACCCAGCGTTAAGGTTTCGAAAGCACCAAGTCTGTGACCTTGACCCTGGGCTTAGCGGGGGCGGGACGGATGTGGATTTGTCACAGGGCGGTAGAGGACCATTGGAGCAATGCGTGTGTGAAATGTGAAGCAGATCCGAGCAAGGAACAGAAATTATAAGTCATTACCCAGCGTTAAGGTTTCGAAAGCACCAAGTTTGTGACCTTGACCCTGGGCTTAGCGGGGCGGGACGAATGTGGATTTGTCACAGGGCGGTAGAGGACCATTGGAGCAATGCGTGTGTGAAATGTGAAGCAGATCCGAGCAAGGAAACAGAAATTATAAGCCATTTACCCAGCGTTAAGGTTTCGAAAGCACCAAGTCTGTGACCTTGACCCTGGGCTTAGCAGGGGCAGGACGAATGTGGATTTGTCACAGGGCGGTAGAGGACCATTGGAGCAATGCGTGTGTGAAATGTGAAGCAGATCCGAGCAAGGAAACAGAAATTATAAGCCATTTACCCAGCGTTAAGGTTTCGGGACGTACGTACGTACGTACGTACGTACGTACGTACGGACGCCGGTAACACTATATGCCCCCCTCACCATTCGGTGGCGGGGGCATAATAAGCCATTTACCCGAGCGTTAAGGTTTCGAACGCACCAAGTCTGTGACCTTGACCCTGGGCTTAGCGGGGGTGGGGGGTGGGACGAATGTGAATTTGTCACAGGGCGGGGTAGCGGACCATTGGAGCAATGTGTGTGTGAAATGTGAAGCAGATCCGAGCAAGGAAACAGAACTTATAAGCCATTTACCGAGCGTTAAGGTTTCAAACGCACCAATTTATGTGACCTTGACCCTGGGCTTAGCGGGGGCGGGATGAATGTGGATTTGTCACAGGGCGGTAGAGGAACATTGGAGCAATGTGTGTGTGAAATGTGAAGCAGATCCGAGCAAGGAAACAGAAAGTATAAGCCATTTACCCAGCGTTAAGGTTTCGAACGCACCAAGTCTGTGACCTTGACCCTGGGCTTAGCGGGGGCGGGACGAATGTGGATTTGTCACAGGGCGGTAGAGGTACATTGGAGCAATGCGTGTGTGAAATGTGAAGCAGATCTGAGCAAGGAAACAGAAATTATAAGCCATTTACCCAGCGTTAAGGTTTCGAACGCACCAAGTCTGTGACCTTGACTGGGCTTAGTGCGGGACGAATATGAATTTGTCACAGGGCGGTAGAGGTACATTGGAGCAATGCGTGTGTGAAATGTGAAGCAGATGCGAGCAAGGAAACAGAAATTATAAGCCATTTACCCAGCGTTAAGGTTTTGAACGCACCAAGTCTGTGACCTTGACCCTGGGCTTAGCGGGGGCGGGACGAATGTGGATTTGTCACAGGGCGGTAGAGGACCATTGGAGCAATGCGTGTGTGAAATGTGAAGCAGATCCGAGCAAGGACACAGAAATTATAAGCCATTTACCCAGCGTTAAGGTTTCGAAAGCACCAAGTCTGTGACCTTGACCCTGGGCTTAGCAGGGTGGGACGAATGTGGATTTGTCACAGGGCGGTAGAGGGACATTGGAGCAATGCGTGTGTGAAATGTGAAGCAGATCCGAGCAAGGAAACAGAAATTATAAGCCATTTACCCAGCGTTAAGGTTTCGAACGCACCAAGTCTGTGACCTTGACCCTGGGCTTAGCGGGGGCGGGACGAATATGGATTTGTCACAGGGCGGTAGAGGTACATTGGAGCAATGCGTGTGTGAAATGTGAAGCAGATGCGAGCAAGGAAACAGAAATTATAAGCCATTTACCCAGCGTTAAGGTTTTGAACGCACCAAGTCTGTGACCTTGACCCTGGGCTTAGCTGGGGGCGGGACGAATGTGGATTTTGTCACAGGGCGGTAGAGGACCATTGGAGCAATGCGTGTGTGAAATGTGAAGCAGATCCGAGCAAGGACACAGAAATTATAAGCCATTTACCCAGCGTTAAGGTTTCGAAAGCACCAAGTCTGTGACCTTGACCCTGGGCTTAGCAGGGTGGGACGAATATGAATTTGTCACAGGGCGGTAGAGGACCATTGGAGCAATGCGTGTGTGAAATGTGAAGCAGATCCGAGCAAGGAAACAGAAATTATAAGCCATTTACCCAGCGTTAGGTTTCGAAAGCACCAAGTCTGTGACCTTGACCTGGCTTAGCGGGGGCGGGACGAATGTGGATTTGTCACAGGGCGGTAGAGGACCATTGGAGCAAATGTGTGTGAAATGTGAAGCAGATCCGAGCAAGGAAACAGAAATTATAAGCCATTTACCCAGCGTTAAGGTTTCGAAAGCACCAAGTCTGTGACCTTGACCCTGGGCTTAGCGGGGGCGGGACGAATGTGGATTTGTCACAGGGCGGTAGAGGACCATTGGAGCAATGCGTGTGTGAAATGTGAAGCAGATCCGAGCAAGGACACAGAAATTATAAGCCATTTACCCAGCGTTAAGGTTTCGAAAGCACCATGTCTGTGACCTTGACCCTGGGCTTAGCAGGGTGGGACGAATGTGGATTTGTCACAGGGCGGTAGAGGACCATTGGAGCAATGCGTGTGTGAAATGTGAAGCAGATCCGAGCAAGGAAACAGAAATTATAAGCCATTTACCCAGCGTTAAGGTTTCGAAAGCACCAAGTCTGTGACCTTGACCCTGGGCTTAGCGGGGGCGGGACGAATGTGGATTTGTCACAGGGCGGTAGAGGACCATTGGAGCAATGCGTGTGTGAAATGTGAAGCAGATCCGAGCAAGGAAACAGAAATTATAAGCCATTTACCCAGCGTTAAGGTTTCGAAAGCACCAAGTCTGTGACCTTGACCCTGGGCTTAGCAGGGGCGGGACGAATGTGGATTTGTCACAGGGCGGTAGAGGACCATTGGAGCAATGCGTGTGTGAAATGTGAAGCAGATCCGAGCAAGGAAACAGAAATTATAAGCCATTTACCCAGCGTTAAGGTTTCGAAAGCACCAAGTCTGTGACCTTGACCCTGGGCTTAGCGGGGGCGGGACGAATGTGGATTTGTCACAGGGCGGTAGAGGACCATTGGAGCAATGCGGTGTGTGAAATGTGAAGCAGATCCGAGCAAGGAAACAGAAATTATAAGCCATTTACCCAGCGTTAAGGTTTCGAAAGCACCAAGTCTGTGACCTTGACCCTGGGCTTAGCGGGGGCGGGACGAATGTGGATTTTGTCACAGGGCGGTAGAGGACCATTGGAGCAATGCGTGTGTGAATGTGAAGCAGATCCGAGCAAGAAACAGAAATTATAAGCCATTTACCCAGCGTTAAGGTTTCGAAAGCACCAAGTCTGTGACCTTGACCCTGGGCTTAGCAGGGGCGGGACGAATGTGGATTTGTCACAGGGCGGTAGAGGACCATTGGAGCAATGCGTGTGTGAAATGTGAAGCAGATCCGAGCAAGGAAACAGAAATTATAAGCCATTTACCCAGCGTTAAGGTTTCGAAAGCACCAAGTCTGTGACCTTGACCCTGGGCTTAGGCGGGGGCGGGACGAATGTGGATTTGTCACAGGGCGGTAGAGGACCATTGGAGCAATGCGGTGTGTGAAATGTGAAGCAGATCCGAGCAAGGAAACACAAATTATAAGCCATTTACCCGGCGTTAAGGTTTCGAAAGCACCAAGTCTGTGACCTTGACCCTGGGCTTAGCGGGGGCGGGACGAATGTGGATTTGTCACAGGGCGGTAGAGGACCATTGGAGCAATGCGTGTGAAATGTGTGAAGCAGATCCGAGCAAGGAAACAGAAATTATAAGTCATTTACCCAGCGTTAAGGTTTCGAAAGCACCAGTTTGTGACCTTGACCCTGGGCTTAGCGCGGGACGAATGTGGATTTGTCACAGGGCGGTAGAGGACCATTGGAGCAATGCGTGTGTGAAATGTGAAGCAGATCCGAGCAAGGAAACAGAAATTATAAGCCATTTACCCAGCGTTAAGGTTTCGAAAGCACCAAGTCTGTGACCTTGACCCTGGGCTTAGCAGGGCGGGACGAATGTGGATTTGTCACAGGGCGGTAGAGGACCATTGGAGCAATGCGTGTGTGAAATGTGAAGCAGATCCGAGCAAGGAAACAGAAATTATAAGCCATTTACCCAGCGTTAAGGTTTCGAAAGCACCAAGTCTGTGACCTTGACCCTGGGCTTAGCAGGGGCAGGACGAATGTGGATTTGTCACAGGGCGGTAGAGGACCATTGGAGCAATGCGTGTGTGAAATGTGAAGCAGATCCGAGCAAGGAAACAGAAATTATAAGCCATTTACCCAGCGTTAAGGTTTCGGGACGTACGTACGTACGTACGTACGGACGCCGGTAACACTATATGCCCCCCTCACCATTCGGTGGCGGGGGCATAATAAATGATTTAAATTGAAACCGGTGTCTTCAAAACTTCCAGCTCCTGCCATTTTGGATAAATACAAAAAGAAAAATCTAAATTTTAACGAAACGAATTCATTTATATTTTAAATGAAAGCGCGTGTAAAGCTACTAGTAAGATAACAACAACAGTAATATGAAACAGGCACTACCTACATGTATAGCGGGCGACGTTGGTGTATGAAACTAAATTTAACAATTTATAGCTTTATCATGATGTTATGCTGCATGTATGAATGGTACTGTAGTAGGTTCGCGTGGTGGGGGGAACGAGTACTTCGGTTGTTCAAGGCGCTTTTAGGACCTACCAAAGGCCGTAATCGTAAGGTTCGTAAAGGCTAGCGGTTTATTGATAAGTCAGTAGGATGAACAAATCCACCCAGAAACGTAATAAAACACGTTTCTGGAAGAATAATTTCACCAAACCGTAAGCGTTCGTATATATAAATTGTCGATAGTTTAGCTCAATAGCAATTTATTTGAATACACAAGAAGACAACACGAAATATAATGCGTTAGGGCAAGTAACACGAGTGAGAAAAATGAATATATTATGTGGAAAAGGTATTTTGCGACCGAATAATGAGCGAGTTTGGGGACGAAACCTACCGGGTACGAGCGAGCGAGCGAGAGAGAGAGAGAGAGAGAGAGAGAGAGAGAGAGAGGTCTGAAGTGATGTGATCACTATATTAGTCTGCAATAAGCTGACCAGGTACATAGCACGAACAGCGCTTATATAGCGGTTTGTAGGATTAACCTCTATGACCCTTGAAACACGAAAGACAATAATTGATGGTCCATTTCGACCAATCAATTAATTGCGCAATTAATCGCCAATTTGGCAGGTTGTAAAATACCGGAAGTTGTTGAAAATCATTGAGTTATTTTCTCCATCCCTGATGGTCTTTGAGCACATTTTGACTGTGAATATAGCACAGTCCGTGACACAACTGAACAGGTGCGATAAAACCGCACTTGCAATGTTTTCTTGTTTCTGTTAAGTCATGTCCACTGATTATCATGGATCGCTTGACTATGTCTTGAAAACAAAATCACAAATTCACAAACAAAGGTGCCTGTGGTGAACGTAAATGTTCAGTGTTAATTGGAATATGTTTGTTTTCCAATTAGTTGAAAGAATGTACATATGATTGCCGATGGTGTAAATTGGCTAATCTATGGAATATGAAAGTTACAGTTCTCTCCATTTTCCTGAATATCTATGGTCACAATTAGCTCCGTTCATTATGCGCGTGTGCCTATTTACACCATCACCCTCTGATATAGTTGTGGAAACTGAACATTGATTATGCTCCAGACTACTGTACAGGAGAATGCTGTGGACCGCACTATAGCTCTACTACCGATCGTACATGTAAATCAGGGTAACATTTTGAGCATCTAATAGATGTACATAGGTACCCATACTGTCAGCATATTTCACTCAATGACTCTGTCAATTAATTATGCATATACTTGGCTGTCATGCACATTAGTTTAAAACTGTATTTATTTTACAATTATTACAAAAAAATCATGAGGAAACTTGTCCAAATGCTTTCCTGTTGGCACAGACAGATACATAAAGGGATGGAGTGGGCACGAAGCTACGGTGGGGAGTCACACAGCGGGACTCACGAAGCTGGGGGAGGGGAATAATGTTGGGTTGGAGTCATACAGCGGGAATCACGACTGGGTGTGGGAGTCACCCAGCGGGGCTGGGAGGGGACACGAAGCGATGGTAGGGAGTCACACAGTAGGTGGGCACTAATAATGGGTGGGGGATGAATCAGCAAGGATGGGAGGGTCACAAAGCTAGGGCGGGGAGTCACACAGCAGGGGTGCACGAATCGGGGATCGGGAATCAGACAGCAGGGGTGGGAGGGAGTACACACAACAGCTAGACTCATGACGATGGGATGGGGATCAGATAACGGGGGTGGGAGGGGGCACGAAGTTAGGGTGGGGAGTCACACAGCCAGGGATCACGAAGCATGGGTCGGGAATCACATCGCAATGGGGAAAAAGTGGGTAGGGTAATGGATATTGGCATTGTCATATTTACACCCAATATTAATATTCAATAATGCCAGAATCACATCCAAATCATCACGGACAAATAGGTACTATCGTCGGTGAGTAATAGGTGAGTAATAGGATAACATTTTTAGGGCCTTACAAGTTTGCACTCCTATTATAGGTTTTGCCAGTGATTGGCTAGATTATGTAGAAGGAAAGCTCCGACCAGACACGAGCCAAGACAAGCAGAACCAGCAAAGATGGTGGTTGCATTCAACACATACAGTAAATGTCAACAAACTATTGTGAATTATAACTAACTAAACAAGTTTCCTTGTGTATGAAGACGACAATCATAAACTATTGAAAATTGTGAACATTTAGACATGCATCAGAGATCGTGGTAAGTTGTAAAAAATAAATTATTTTATTGAAATAATCAAATTGACCATGTAAGCGGAATTTACAAAATATTTATTTTAATAATCAAATGAAACATTTTACTGTAATCAAATGAAAATATAGCTGTGGGTGTACTCTGGTATTTCTGAAGTTATTATATCAGAACTTTTGGCATGGTACATGTATCAATGTATGCCAGTCATGATAACAACAACAACTACAGTACAATGTCCCACCAGCCTACAGTGTATTGATATCAAGAAAGCGTACAAAACAATCAATTATCTGCCTCAATCTGAACCTACACATCATCTTTAGTAAAATTTGGCATGGAACTTCACTTTAGAAATTATTTTATCGACACCAGGTAAATAACCAGGTAAATCACATATTTTTGCCCGTTGATAGGCAGTGCCTATTTTCAAATTACGGTAATATTCATTTAGTTTAAATAATTCGCAAAATACACATGACCTTATCTTGACGTGATCAAAATATGTAAATAGCTCGTAAATGGGTGACCTAGATTTGTATTTCTTGTACCTTGCTGTTATAATCCACGTTTTAAGATCAAAATACATGCCGATTTTGCCACGGTAAGCAGTAATATTGTTAAATAAGGTTTCTAGAACAGGATTACAAATTGGTTTAGCAATTTGTGGCTAAAATAGTTAAAAAACTTGATGAATACGTTCCGCCCTCGATTCATGGCGGAACTTTGCTAACGGTTTTTGGCCTTTAGAGATAGAACGGTGTGCAAATAAAGAGAATAACAGATTGCAAAAATAGATTTGCAGCCGTTCTATCACATAGAACTACACATCTCAGTGCATAATAACCCAAGCTTCCTGCACCCACATGACTTTCCACATCCAGTCTTACAGCCACATGAAACCATTTGCATTAGCTTATCTGGTGCAACTGGGAGGTCAGTCTCCATGGGTAACAGAACATCATCTTGCAATCTCCATCCCGATTCTATTGGAGGCATTGAGTTACCCATCCAACAGCAAAATATGTACGATATGAATGGTATTTGGCCGCAGCACTTGTCGGTGGGAGACACGCAGTCTGAAATGATGAGCTAAGGGAGGACCTACCAATTGCCTTTTTGTATGCAATGTGTCTGTATTTATCAAGTGTCTTCACTTGACCAGCTCCAGACAATTTGAGTAAGAACTGTTCACCGGCATGTTCTATATCGCTATGTGTGCTTTCACTATTTCTGAACGTTTATAGCATATGCTTGTCCTGATGATGGTGTAGAGTATTGACAGCCTTGCGTTTTCCCTGTCTATAAGGTGTAGATACTGTATAACAACCACTTACAGCATGCATAAACAACAAGTGTTTTTGGTGTCTTCTATAGCATGCTGAAGATCCTGGATGTTGTAAAGGGTCACTGGGTTACTACGGCACAGCATATATATTGCTACCATTGTAACCGCTAGTGAAACAAGCATCACCAGTAAGTCAGTGTCAGTTCCAACAACCACCACTGGCTTCTCGGCATCATTAGCCATTGCTAATAAGGCTGTTGAAACTATCAGTAAATTTGCATCTGCCTCCGACTGTTTCACTCTTATGCCTGCGGCTTGCATCTCTTGACTCAGCAAGTCAATAAATCGACGTTTATTGCTGCTGTTTGTGCAGTCGTGATTTTCATATTTACATCAAATATGATTGAACGTGATGTTACCTTGCTAGCCCTTCTATTCTGCTCCATGACTTTGGTTGAGGTGACATTATAGCCATCAAATACAACAACTGTCCCAATACCAAAATGTTGTAGTGTGTATGCGATATATGACTGGAACACGTCATGATATGTAGATGCCTTTGGCCATACAACTGTGTGTAGTAGGTGCCCTCCGTCCACCACAAATATTGCATTGTCTGGGACAGTTGGTTGTTGTGTCACGAATGACAATATACCCAGTGTACTTTTCATGGGCTTCCACATTAGACCATCAATGAATTGTACTGGGGGCTGCAGTGACAGTTCGTGTGTCAGGAATGTTTCCATTTCAGTACTATCATTGAGAACACACGTGATCCTATTAAACAACAGAGTGGGGTTAACTGCCGTATCATGTCCTCGGACTTTGACAGTTTTGTACATACTACTGATTGTCTTAACCTTATCTTTTCTGTGAAGAGTGATCTCTGTGAAACACTTACCTGTCATGTTAGCAGCTGCGGCGGTACCAATGTCGACTGCTTGGTCACAATTCACTGACGAGTCGGCCACTAGTCCAGTGGATATAGATACAACTCTATATGGTTCATATTCACAGAATGGTGAATATGTGTGCAGCCAATCCACAAAGAGACCAATGTCTTTGGTATCTCTTGATTGTGTGCTTACCCTCAGGTCTTTGTGCTGTTAAGAGGTAGATGTGTGTACTGATGCGAATTTCTCCAGTTGGCTACAAATATGCAAACAACCGGGCATTGCACACACCCACTTTGCCAATGTACTGTCTGTAATGCCCCTACCATGTGTCATGCCGCCGGATGTTTCTTAACATTCGCATTGGGACCTGTGCTATCGTTTGGTCACTCCAGTACTCGTCAGTAAGACGGATAGTGAAATATCCCTGTTCTGTGAATTTGGCACCCATCTGCCGAAGATACAATCGGGCAGACTTGGCATAGTGGAGATGCCCAGCAGCATGAAAGTATGGAATTATTTTCTCAACACAGTGGAGATGAAGATCCCAATTGCCCATTCTCTCAGCACGTATGAACAGACGAAGGAGGGCGACCTGGTCAAGGTACTGCACTCACAACTTGCCAGTTCTGCGTTTGTTTGCCACAGCTATACGGAGTTGTGATATTATGCCATTTAATAGCTGTACATCATCGGCAACATCAGCAGGATGAACACCTTGCAAGCTCATCTGATGGAGGGTTTTCAAATGATATTTTTCAATGTCATCCAGACAGTTTGGATTATCATTTAATAGCACACATATAAGGGACGCTGACGTCAGCATGTGGGCTCGGTGTGCACGTGAGTATGCATGACCAGTCAGCATATGCACAACAGATAATTTGGCATACACCGTTTCCCACAGATCTGCCAGTCCGCTATCAGTCATGATGTACCCAATGCTGCCTAGGTAAGACATGAGTAGATGGAAGCCACCAAGTCGAACAATGACTTTGTTTAGATCATGTGTTGCAGTCACTATTTCTACCGCCTTTATGTACAACGGTTGGTCAAACGTAACTGGACATCTGCCAAGACCATGTTTCTGACACTGGTGTTGGGCAAACGATAATGCTTTATAGATTGTGACAGATTTCCCGGGTCCAAGTTGATGAAGGGAAGTACTTCAATTCTAGTTTTGTCAACATTTTCATTTTGATGTGATACTTTCATGAAGCCACTCCATGATGGACAGGAGGAAAGTTCAAGCACATAACCTGCAACCCAGAGTGTGTCTAAAGCCTTGGCATAGATGACATATGTAGGTTCCTTTTCAGGTGCTTTCATTGGTCCGATAATAACAGATTTTAGACCAGGAACAGCAGGTTTGCTATATGTCTTTATGGGAACGTTTCCACCGGTGGTACTATGACTGTGCGCTTTACAGGCATTTCATCAACAGTACCCTGTGGTGTAACACAAGCTATACCTCCCATACTGTGGAAAGTATTGTGACCAGTAACTGTAGCTACATTGAAGTCTGCAGTATCATACACAAAAAAACACTGAAGATATCGAGTGGTCTATTCTGTGATACAAGTGCAGCCTCCAACCTTTGCACTTCTCTGTAATCATCTGAGAAATTGAATCTGCTCAGAAGATCTAACAGTTCACGGGAACCATATTTTCTATGTATATACATAACAATACACAACAATTGCAATCAACAGTGGTGAAATGAATGACCTTGGACGACATGAAGAAATTATGGCACGAGCTATAGCGGTAGTTCTCCTATTTATTGTAGGACACCTTTTACCTTTCTGATCTCTAGACTTAAGAATTAAATTATTAATTAAATGTTTAATTATTATCTAATATGGCTAACTAACCTGAATTTGAGAGAAACTGCTGAAAGAAAATCAAATTCTCCAACGGGCCATCTTATCAATATTCACGAGACCTCATTCATATTAATGAGTCAGGTGACTGAATTTAATCAATGACATGGTCTAAAACTATGTTAGGCGGGACGTTTTACGCGACGTCGTTAAGAGCAACAACCAAAACATCAATGTTAGACGTTATCCGGGACGTCATGTGTTCAAAAGATCACGTCTACGCAAATTCACAAACTTTTCACATGATTTGTAGGATTTAAAACACCATTCTGGTCTTAGACATTTAATTTATATATTCTCTTGTATCAATCCATATGCATATAGTTCATTCTGACTGACTTTCGACATAGCACGCGACTTTGCTCTGAAAATTGTATACGGATTTCAATACAACGAGGGCGTGGCTAGTTAATATTGCGTTGTCACGGAAGGGTTTTAAAGCCATAGATTTAGATGTATCATAGTTAGCATGTCACAACTAATCCGTTTCTAGTATACATTGAAAAATCATACTCAACATCTGGAAAGCCATTTAGGCGTGTCAATAAATAAGTTTGACCGTCAACATTTTAATGCTAGACATTTTGATGACATTTGGGGATATATTTTGGCGGCCATTTTGAATGGTTATTATGAATATTATCTATATATACTGCATTTTGGTATATGTATATACTTATGTATGTTCTGATGGTTTTTATGTATATTTATCATAACTGAATACGACGATATAAGCAAAAAACAAAAATGGCGGCCATCTTGGACGCCATCTTGAATTGCCAAGTTGGCACAAGGTTGATTTCCGGGGACTTTTTTTCTGATAATGTAGACATGATTCTGGACATATCCTGAAATGTTCAGCTTGTTATCAATTTTTTTGCACCTAGAAAATTACCCACACCTATTCCATATTGAGACTCACTTAATTTGTCAGTAAGCGAAGCTTATGGAATATGCGTGTGCCCACGTATCCCTAAATATGTAGAAGTCTGTAGGCCTGTGACCTTGACCTTGGAATCAGTGGGGGTCGGACGGTCATGTATTTGTCACAGCATGATAGTAGACCCATAGAGGAATGCGGGAGTGAAATATTAAGAATTTTCGATGAATGAAATAGAAGTTATAACCAATTTTCTCCGATGTTAAGTTTTGTGAAGAGACTAAGTTATATATAACCATGACCTCAGGATCAGAGGTGATCAGACGGTCGTGGATTTGTCACAGCATGATAGTAGAACCTTAGAGGAATACATGCGTGAAATATTAAGAATTTTTGATAAAGGAAATAGAAGTTATAACATATTTCTCTGATGTTAAGTTTTGTAAAGAGACTAAGTATGTGACCTTGGGATCAGTGGGGGTTGGATGGTCGTGTATTTGTCACAGCATGATAGTAGAGCCTTAGAGGAATGCATGGGTGAAAAATTAAGAATTTTTGATGAAGGAAATATAGAAGTTATAACATATTTCTCTGATGTTAAGCTTAGTGACGGACGGACGGACGGAAGCGGACGGACGGACAACCGGACTCCACTATAGCCCCCACAACTCATTGCAGGGGGTATAAATATAGAATAGGTTTGGGTAATTTTCTAAGTGAACAAGAAAATATTGTCACACAAATGACAGCATCAATGTGGCCCAAAAAAGGAATACTTGTATGAAATATCCAGGTTCTGTAAAGGAAAACAGCAAATAAAACAAATATACCGGGTACAAAAATGCTACGTTTTGAGAGAACACACTAAGTCTGTAATGTTGACCTTGATCTTAGTTGGCGTCACACGACAGTGGTGGATGTTTGACAGCATGACAAACGATTTTAGAGGAATGCATGCATGCAATAACAGTAATTTCTTTTGTGTCAGACATTTGGATGGATAGTCATACACAGACAGACAGACAATGTGACCCCTGTATACCCTACCCCTACAATTCATTGTGAAAATGCATAAATAGTGTCACTGGTGCTGCTCTCTGTTTCACGTCAAAAATGCACTCGTTTCCTGACAAGATATCACTCAGCTCTACTTAGAGTATAAACACATCTTTTGTCTAGTAACCTGCACAAATGTCTTGCGCCGGTTACTAGACAAAAATGTGTTTATGCAATATCATCTATATGTAGCTGAATGGGAATTTAATCAGAAAACCAGCGCCTATTTTGACGTGAAACATTTTTCGCCGACACGGAGTGCAGCACTATAGGGAGTATGTGCAGTTTGTTTCCGATCTCCGTTTTATGATCTGACAACTTACTGGTCCCCAGTGCCAGTCTGAATTACTTATGGCCGGAGAACTAGAGATTGCAGTAGTGTTTTTTTGTTTATATTGTCCTATAATTTGCATCACTGAACATATTTGTTGACCATTTGTCTCATTTCTCATTGAAATTGTACATTGTCACGTTCGTTCGGCTTATATTTAAGGGTGGGAATTGGCTCAAACACCTTCCATACCCGGTATACATTGTCACTACTCATTTGAACGACAGGTTGAAGTAACGGACCGAGGTCTATAAATGCATTAAATATACCTAAAAGCATTAATAAATGAAAAGAAAAGTGAACAAAAAAAAAATTCTTTACTCCCTCATATACACAGAAGAATCTTCTTTTTTTGTCGTCTGCTGTTTATTTTCTATTTTCCATTTTTATCATAAAAAACATGCTTTGACAGCACTTTAGAATAATTTACATGCTTTACAACATGCTGACAACGGAAACCATGTTTTTATTGAGAAATATGGCAAGATATAAAAGCAACAGCAGACGACAATTGTTGTGAGTAGCAGTCTAAGGGTTAATGCTTTTAGGTATATTTAATGTATTTATAGACCTCGGTCCGTTACTTCAACCTGTGATTTGAACCATTAGTTTGATGAAAACTGATTGTTTCTATCAACACCAGATGGCCGCAGCCCGCATGTCGAGCCCGCCGAGGCATTTGATGGTCTCAGAGTGTATTTATTTTAAGTTTGATGCCCAATAAGCATACAAAGTTACAAGCAAATCTGACTTACGGTTACAGAGATAGTAGGTATGTGAAAACTTGAGCGGAAATTTTGACAGAAACTTTAATGCAAACTTCTTAACTCATTTGACCTTCACATAGGGGCACAGGGGCCGCATGAGTGGGACACAGAATGAATATATGGATGATGACTAATAATTATATGAAGTTTCAAGTCAATGTGACTTAGGACTGCAGAGATATAAGGTATTTAAAAACTTTCACGCAGATTTCAGACGGACGGACGGACGGACGGACGCACACCCGGACGTCATTGCGATCACTATGTCTTGCTTTCCGCAAGCGGGCTCGACAAAAATGGTGTGACATTGACGTGGAACTCTTTAGACTATCTTGCCCAATAATTAGCATAGTGATAAACATACATATAACGCTGTAAAGAAACTAAGCAATTGTTTCCAAATTGATTCTTATATATCCCTTATGAGGTCATTTAAAGCCGGGTCAATGGGTTCGATACCGCATTCAACCTGCTGCATTTGAGGGAAAATAACAAAATCAGAACAGAAATATTTACATTGAAATAAATACATATTCAGCCCTGAAATTAGAATAATAACCTGACCTGGTACCAGGTTAATACCACACCAAAGTCACTTGGTCCCTTCCTGTAAAAGTACTAGCACTACAAATAATCATATTACTCATATAAGGGGTATAACCAAATTCAACTCTCACAGACAAGAAAGCAAAGACGTACCTCAGGGCCAAACCAGGTCTCTGGTCGGGATTCCGGTAAGGATGAATCCCGATTGTTAAATTAGCCATCGCATGCTCCCACCTGCCACCCACCAAAAGTATTTGATGTAACCACTCAGAACCATCGGAACATAATTGTTCAAATGGGGCTCGGAACATAATTGTTCAAATGGGGCTCGGAACATAATTGTTCAAATGGGGCTCGGAACATAATTGTTCAAATGGGGCTCACAACATGTATACTGGTACCTCTGACGAAAAATAAGTAAACTTTTTTCAAATTTTCTCTCAGCAGAATTGTCTGTCCATTGACTGTTGGTTAACTGTGCATAGAAGCAGTGAAAATATAGCAAATAACTAGGAGTATTTCTCTATTTCTCTCTGTAAATATGTATTGGAAATTCGTTAGAATTCAGAGCCCTGTGGACGCAATTCTAATGAACTTCCATGTTACTTACAGGATAGATAAAAGAAAATATGATGAATTTTCCTACGCTAGTTTTGAACTATTTATACAATTCTGCAGTAACCAGGGGCCCGTTTCACTAAACTTCTTACGACTAAAATGTTTGTAAGTGCAAAATTATGATAGTCTGTAAATTTCACATTAGCAAATTATTGGATTTACATTTATTGAGCATAGGCTGCATATGCAGCCTATGCTCAATAAATGTAAATCCATCAATTTAAATGTCCATTTGATCCTAAATTTTCCCTTACGAACTTCTTAGTCGTACGGAGCTTAGTGAAACAGGCCCCAGGAACCCACACTTCCAACGTGTTTACTGCAGAGTTGTTCAACATATGGTATTATTGCGAAATGCAAACTATTTATAGCCAACAAATTTCCCAGCATGCAGAGGGTTAATGGCATGCAATCACTATAAGTGCTGGAAATTAACAGGACTGAGACTGAAGTGGCACTCTATAGTCTATCTTGCCCAATAATTTGCATCACTATAAACCGATTTCCATTTCCGCAGTGGCGACATGGGAATCGAGTGAATCACATCACTTGGGATTAAACCTGCAATCCCGCAGACTAGGCCAAAAAATGTAGTTATAGAAAATAGTTAAACAAGTACATAATTAACCAAGTAGATAATTGTGTAACTATTCCACCCCTTTTAACCCTTTCACCCCTAAGTAACTGGAATGAATGTTGATATGTTAATTTTGCAATCAATCCAACTTCACAAAATGATTTTCAGACTAGTACGTACATTTATGAATATGGGGTGTTTTCGTTCACAAAAATATGAAAATTACTTGTGAAACGTGCAGATCATGATGAGACGGCTCATCTGGATCTACGCTATTTGCCAATACCACTATACAGGTCTGTAGTGTTTAACCCTTACTACGCTGAATTAAATGTTGTCGTCGGCTGGAAATGTTATATTTTCAATATTTCTCGACAAAAACCTGGTTTTGACAGCACATGAGAATCGTCTCCATTGGAAACGATTCTCATATGCTGTCAAAACCAGTTTTTTGTTAAGAATTAAAGCAAAAATGAAAAACAGCAGACGGCGTCGGAAGGGTTAAAGGGTTAAACAGTGAAAGTGCATGTTCTCTACATATTACATGTATTATGAATCAATATTTCAAACCATTCCAATGATGCATGTCATTGTAGATATGCACATGGGGAAGGATAATTTAAATTAAATGTGTCGCTGGAACAGATATTTTTTATCAACAAATTGTACAGTAAGATCATTTCCACATCAAAAAATAAATAAAAAAATAAATAATTGTTTCTGTTAACTTTTTAAGGAAACATGGTTATCATCCCTGATCTCAAGAGTGGCACTTCAGGTTTGATATAAACAGTATAATAATGCCAATAACCACTTCCAATAATGGTAAATGAAGGTTTATGCCATATCTAAAGAATAGACAAATAAATATGCCTCCATGTATTACAGCCTTGGGATGTGGGAATGCAGGTTTAATATAGCAATATTCAGAAGGAAACTAATGTCCACCCATGGGAGACGAATATTTGCCAACATGTTGAGATCGCTGCTTTTCATGTCTCGGTAAACTCCAAGTGAACAGCAGCACAAGACCTTGTCCAAGGATTGTAAAACAATGGTTTGATCAATATCTGCACTGTTGGCCATTCCATTGATGCTTTGAACAAGGAATATAGATCTTCGCCACGCTGCAGGAGTGTACCATTTGATATGAATGTACCCTTGCCACAAATCGCATAAGTCCCATTTCTCCATTCACAGCCACATAAACAGACAACCATGTCGATGCATGTGGGTGCAATGGACATTCCTCCGTGAAAGTGATAGTAAATGTTTAACGTTCAAGGTCATATAGTGACGGGACCACAGTTTAAAGTCTCATCCGACAGACCAGTGGGATGGAAATACTATGAAAGTATTTTTGATGCCCTAGACAAGGTTTGAACCGACAACCTCCGGATTGGAAGTCAGGTGTTCTATCGAACCCTGAGCCCACAACCCAATTCATTCATTCATCCTTGAAATAACACTTTCCTTTAAACACTGAAGCCAAACATCCTGATCTGATGCCAGGCACAGACACTGTGGATTGCGTGGTCATCCCTGTAAGATTTAGCATTAAGGTATGAATCCATTTAAGGATGCATTCATCATTAATCCTTTTCATGCTGAGGATACGCCATTACGTTTGTGGAAAATCCTAAATATTTTCCTTCTATGCGCTCAGAAGTATATGTTGTGACCACCATTTGAACCGTCTCAATAAATGAGTGGTCACAACATATACTTTCATTGAGAAATAACAAAAATAAATTATAGATTCTAGAGCAAATTATGAGCAAGAGCTCATGGATACCCCCGGCTGCAGTCTGGTCCGACCAGATATTTTCGAAGTCATTTGGCCTTGGGCATGAAATGGCATGAATGGGCTATAGAATTAAAATATGGATGATGATAAAGAAGTATATGAAGCTTCAAGTCAATCCACTTACGGTTGCATATTTGAATGGTACATGTACCTGAATACTTAACACAAATTTTACGAATCGATGGATGGATGGATGGATGGACGGATGTACGGATGGATGGATGGATGGACAAATGGATGGATCCCTTATACCCCTGTGACATACGTCAACACAGTCTAATATGGTTGCACGGATAATACTTTAACCCAGATCTTTCAGATTTCAGAAGAATGCACAGATTGACACACAGATGTCATAGTGGTTAGCATGTCTCACTTTCTGCAAACAGACCCGACAAACAGATTATTAAAATAATTTAAGAAATATTTGTAACCAAAATGGCTACATGTCAGAGCAAATGTAGCAGTATCACCAGCTAGTGAAAAACATTTTGGTTAAAAAGTAATAACCCTAAATATTCGGACGCCATTTATTCTTGGAAACGCAGATAAATAAGTTTAGTGAAACAGCAGCCCCTTGGTCTCCCATTCAACGAGTGCCCCAATGTTTAGGGTTAGTATGGTTGTTTGTTTGATTTGTTTGTTTATTGGTGTTTAACGGCCTATCAACAGGCCGGGCAAATGGGTTCGATCCCATTTTAACCTGCTGCATTGGGGGGAAAATTCCAAAATCAGAACTGAATATTTACATCGAGAAACAATATATTCAGCCCTGAAATTAGAATAACCTGACCTGGTGGCAGGTCCATACCACACCAAAGTCACTTGGCCCCTTCCCCTAAAATAGGATTACGAATAATCGTAATACTCACATAAGGGGTATAACCAGATTCAACTGTCACATACAAAATGCCAAAGACGTATGTGAGGGCCAAACCAGATCTCCAGTCGGAATTCCGGTAAGGATGAACCCTGATCGTTAAATTACCCATCGCTTGCTCCCACCTGCCACCCACTAGTATGGTTGTACTGGTTTACCACAATAACAATATATTTGGATACAATTTGTTTTGGGAAACCCCTTGGGGTTTCCCAAAACAAATGGTGTCCAAATATTTAGGGTTAATACGGTACAATTTATTTAACCGCCTTTAATGTAAAGATTATAAGGTACCTTTTGTCAGCCTATACAACAAGTGGTGGCTGATTTATTCAGTCTAGGATCTTACCAAAATCCCAGTGGTACAATAGACGTGGTGCGTGAATAACAGAATGATCGGACCATCAGTTAGCTGTATCAATGAATTGCGGGTTTGCCGAGGCGAATGAAAATCGAAATAACCAAACATTGGGGAACACCATATATGGGAGTATATGAGATTTTCTTACTTTGGCCATAGGAAATTAATTACCGTGACTACCTTAAATATTTTGACACAATTTATTTGTGAACAAATAGTCTCCAAATAAATTGTTATTGTGATAGTCATACTAACCCTAAATATTGGGAAATTTGTTCACAAGGGAAACAGTATATTTGTTTTGTCTTTTCCCAGAGTAAATGGTCTTCGAATATTTTGGGTTATTACGGTAGTATATTCTCACTATACTCTGATATAAAATGTGATAGGCTCGTAACGAGCCGTCTCACCAGGATCTGCACATTTTGCATGTAATTTGCATATTTTTTAGAAAGAAAAAACAACATTTTTTATAAATGGACTGGTCTGAAAATCATTTAGTGACAACTGAATGGTCGAACAATTAAAGGTACATGCCCACTCAGTAAGAGTAATGGTGAATGCATGTTTATTTTGCCAGAAAATGTCTCGGATGATGTGTCTGCTATAAAGAACATGTTGTGCATACTGAGTGGGCATGTACCTTTAACATATCACAGTCCATTTCAGTTATTTAGGGTTGAAAGGGTTAATGTATTTGTTCCACAGAAGGTCAATTACAAATGGGAGTATAATATATATTAGCCATCAGAGTTGGCATGTCTATACATAGCTACAATAATTTACATCCGATATGTTATCTATGGCTACAATTTGACCCATTCAAAAAATGTGAGCAACCAAAGTGCATACCCAAACCTGTTGTATGTAGGGCAAAATCTTTGATGTAGAACTAGTAAATTGCCAAATATAATAGAACAGGGAAATCATTTTCCCATTGAAGCTAACATATCAAACACGCCGGATAACTAGGTGCAAAAATCACTCTTCCATGTGTTACATAAAAGAGATGGGGTTAAATTGCTACCCTCACGAGAGGCATGGAGTGGGGTAGCAATTTTGTTTCTAGTCTATACAGTGAAACCTCTCTAAACCGGACATCCTGGGAGATCCCCAGGGTGTCCGGCTTAGAGAGGTTTCACTGAAAATCAGGCATTTGATCATTGTGAGCCATAGTTGTGTGCTATAATGCGAACATGAACATACAGGCCCGTACACAGGATTTTCTATTGGGGGTGCGTCAGGGGGGTGCGTCAGGGGCGAGCCCCATGTAGTGACTCACGCCACTACATGGGGCTCGCCCCTGACGCACCCCCCTGAATTTGTTTTAACCTAGATGGCCTGAAATGCACTCTCCTGCATTTTATGTCATTTAAATTCGGATTTCAACGGTGGTAAATTGTGACATTTTCATGCAAATTACCTGTATATTAATGCATTTCAATATTAGTTTTTGATTACTGTTTGAAAAATAGCGGACCTCGGCGAATTTAGGGGGGTGCGTACGCACCCGTCGCACCCCCCCTGCGTACGGGCCTGACATACATTATCACCCGAGATAAATGACCAAGAAACTTGTCAAAATTAATATGTTTTCTTGGTGTCTGGTTTAGAGAGGTTCTCCTGTAGATCGATTAATTGACTGTTTGAATAGTGTTTTATGTTTGTTTCACACAAGGTCATGTACATGGCTTTGTGGGATTTAGCTATTGGGGTTTGTATTATCATAAAGTGATTGATTGATTGATTGATTGATTGATTTATTGATTGATTGATTGATTGATTTATCCACACATGGTCATAATGTGGTTGTGACTGGAGAAATGGTGCTTATAGGATTTGTGACACCGGCAACTGATAACAATCTGTATTGCTTGCTAGAAGAATGACTGGTATTTCATTAACAGATTGGCGAACAGTGCAGATCCTGATCAGACTGTGCGGATGCACAGGCTGATCTGGATCTACACTGGTCGCAAAAGCCATATGCCCCATTTCTCCAGTCACAGTACAGACAGGATTTTACGGACTGGATTTTCATGTAAATAAGAGCCATCATATACTACCCTTGGTCCAGACAAACAACACAGACATTGATCTACACTGACCTCCCAGGGTAGACATCAGTGATCAAGTATAACATTAATGTGTCATAAAATGACAGATTGCGTATGCGAGTTTCTGACTGACAAAATAGACCTTATGGCTGAATGTGGTCAATTCCAATATTTCACATGTACGATTGGGGGGTGGAGGGGGGGATTCAAAATCAGAACTGAATATTTACAGAAAAAAAAAATATTCTGCCCTGAATTTAGAATAACCTGATCACACAAGTCATTTAGCCCCAGCCCCGAAAAGTAATAGTATTAGTATTAATCTTACTACTTTTATATTAGTTTGTATCATATCCCACTTTCGCGGCCACCTTACCTGTAGAAAGTCTGCATCAGTAGCGGCAAGTTTTATATGTAATTATATAGGAGACTATTACCATTTCTTACGTAACTTTTAAACTACACAACCGATTAAAAATGCACAAGTCACATTTTAAACTTCAAGTATTGTACTTTATGATGATGTTTCGATCGTGTTTTTAAAATAAAAATATTTTGGTCCTTTTTAGCTTTAAACATAGTCTGTAGTTTTTATATGATTTATATAGCAAATTGTGATTTTTCTTCTCGATTTTCGTTGGGAAAATTGCAAAATCTCTTTATAAGAATAGTGACAAAAAATGCACAGGTATTTTCAATTAGCTCATTCATTTTTCTATCTATTGATATCAAAATTATGTTTCTAGGTTAATATTATTTTGGTCCTTTTTAGATAATAATAATGACACCATCTGTTTTCATTTTCCAGTTAGCGTATCACGGAAATCTTCGGCAATTTCCGTGATATTTGTTGAAACGGGCACCTGCTTACGGTGCTTACGGTGCTTAGCGGCGGTGGGACGATTGTATGTTACCCGAGGCATGACCGTGTTGCCGGTAAAAGTATTTGTGAACAAAGTAACCAAATTAGACTTTGATTTTCACGTACTTTGAGCTAATAATTGGAGACGAGTGTGTTTGTCACCGAAATATTAATCGCTCATTTTAAACACTGCTGATTATCTAACAAATTACACCGTCAATCCGAAACTAACGTCATGGTTGCCAATTAAAATCAGTTAATTAGTAACTGCCGTGCAAACTGCGATTTGTGTTTTTTTAGATGCCAACGAGGCTACTCAATTAAGAGACAATTCTTCACACGTCTGTATCTTCATACAGACATACGATCTATGGTAGCAGGCATGGCTTCATCTCTCAGACCACGTTCTAATGTTAGCTACAAAATTCTAAATGAAGGAGATTATGTTGTGGTTGACATTCATCCAGTCTGATCATACTTTAATCTGTACACTAGTAGTACAGACTGTGACAAATTATAGAATATTGAGTCCCAGTACAGACTAAATAACGTACAGTACAAGCCCTGATCAGATTGTACTGGGACACAGTATTGTATAATTTGTCCCAGGATTCTGCTACCGCCCCACTCGCGGCTGTGTAAGTAGTCAAGACTTCACAGCGAACAGTGCAAACCCTGATCAGACTCGTGTTCATGTACATTACAGTGATTACAAAACAGCATACATTTTTTTTTTTTTTTTTTTTTTACAGTTCAGTGTGTAAACCTTTATGGAGCATAATCAAATATTTTTCGCAATTATGTAATTGTCAATATTGCAGCTAGAAGTAATTTATATAATTTTCACTTGTTATTCTGTGTTCTATAAATAATTATCGGTAACATGGTCATTATAATTTACTTTTTTTGTCTACGTTATAAATGTTGGTCAACTATGCAGTATGAAATTATCTATGCTGGTTGAAAATCTGTATATTGCTCATTTCTCTTGATAAACTATCCTATATTGTTTTATTACGTTAAATTCAGGGCAATATTAACGGGATTTAAATATATCATATCAGTACTCCTTTAAATAATATTTGTATATTTTAAATGTTATGCTTCAAGATAAACCTCAAGATAAACTGGATTATTTAATGTTCTCTCGATTGCGCATGAATATCAGTAAAAACTAATCCAGTTTATCTTGAGGAAAAATCACACTTACACATCAGCGTCCAATTTTTGGCCTGTGTACAGCCTTATATTGTCAACTAAAAAAATCAATATTACACTTCTCCAAATACAGGTGCACGAGAAAACGTGCCCTGTTTGCAAATCCCATAAAATATGTTTACCTAATAATGTTTTATTTCAACGTTAAAATTAAAATCCTTGGGATACCATCGATGTTGTTATATATAGTCATTTATCCATATATATGTTGATGAAATTGAAACATTTCAAACACCGACCAGTATTAGTTAACTGATGGGTGAGGAAGTCAACATGCCAACCATGTTGGTTTTCTTGTGCATGCGCTACTTGTTGTTTTGACTGGCTATGTTGGACACTGGTAAACAAAAGGGAACTTACAACTTTTGGAAGTCAAATTGACTTGCTTGGTATACTTATGTGTCATGTTACTGGGAAAATGGGGCTTATAGTATTTCTGACCATTGTAGATCCTGATTAAATAGCACGATCCTGTAGTCTAATAACGCTTGTTAGAAGTCCCGTTTCTCCAGTATATACATGTATTATAAAAAATACGCACAGTTTTATTGTTGGTATAAAGTGTCTATCAGTTGATAGATATTTTGATAAAAATTATAAAATTGTGAGAACAAAATTAAAATACAAATACCGGTATATATTCTCAGTCGAGGTTTGAGACCTGTTCGAGAGATCAATGTTCTACTGTACTTAATATAAGTTCATCTTTATTTGATATGGTTAGAAATAATTAACGTACCGTATTTACCGTATATATTGGGACAGTAAAAAATAATTTAAAAAATTAGTGTCCCAAAATATAATATCAATTTTTTTAAAAAAAATTTCTGTCCCAATATTTATGGTAAACTCGGGAATATTTGTTCATTTCATGTTTGCATTGTCATTATTAAAATTTGAATTAAAGTTTGTGTTTGTGTTAAATAATCCCTAATTATCGATTCTCACTGTGACTATTATGAATGAACGACGTCGCCAATGCCTATAATATGCCATAAGTTTTCACTGTTATCTTCGCATGTAATACATATATTGAATCCAAGAATTGTTAACGTCATGTTTTATTTATTCATCATGTTCATGTAGAATGTAGATCTACGCAGGTCCGTGCAATCCATTATTGTAAACGCGTGTAGAAAAAAGTGTAGTAATGATGACGCAATGACCCAATGACCGATATCCTGTTCCATCAGCTGCAACGCCACGGACAAGCTCGTGCGTTGCAATCTGTGTTTACTCTTATGGTGAGCACAGGTGGAAGACTCGGACATATGACACCAAAATAAATGCCTATTAAAAAAATCCCATTATCCCACCCACCTGGTATCGTACTGTACATGACGTTAATAATAGAACGAGATCAAGTGGGTGGGGTAATGGATATTTTTGAAATGGTCATTTTCTTTGTGTCACACGTCCGACTATTCCACCTGTGGGTTTGAGTACAGACCTGTATAGACATGTTTTGCCCGACGTGTTATAATATTGCGCCAGTTCATGAGGTAATCAGGCTTATCACGTGAGATTTTCGACGAAGATAAATCTGATAATAGTGATAAAGTGTACATTTTCTGTAAACGATATCGAATGTTGACGAATATTAAATTAGTAATTATTACGCATTTGCTCTGAAAATGTTATCAACTTTCCGATATATTTGCAGAAAAAAGTCAAATCATTCTCGGCGAAAATCTCAGTTATATAATAAAGTTGATTATCTATCTCATGCACTGGCTCAATTATGACGTAGCGAAACAAAGCCAGTTGTCACGTACACATTTGTGTACATGCGCCGGGGCGTGGGCAGTGTTGTAACAATTTAGTTAATCTGGGTCGAGTTAATCTGCGCGACTGATACGCGATCTCCGATTGGTCAGCCTTTACACCTAATTAATATTCCACCAATGGTGAGCGTGAACGCATGCCGGAAAAATGAAATCGAGCACATAACAATTAGCACTGCTTTGTTACTGGGACCAATAATTGATCTTATTCCCAGTTTGCTCGGATTAATTTACGAAATGTGCAAACGTGATCAGCTGCACATTCACATCGGTGAGATAAAAGGAGGCTATGCGTCCATAAAAAAAAAAAAATTCGTCCATTTTGGGTCTAATTTGATGGAATATTTTTTATATTTATTCACCAAAAATGGCAAGTTGGGAGTGCTTTAGAATCGTAAGACGATTCTAAAGCACTCCCAACTTGCCATTTTTGGTGAATATATATCAAAATTTCCATCAGTTAAGGTGATTAATTTGAGGGAAATTTGAACTGGAAACTTGATTATCTCATGCACTGAATTGTGACGTAGCGAAACAATGGCACTTGTCACGTACACCATTTTGGGAAGGATTGAACGTGTTTGTGGGATTTAAGAATGCAGAATATCAAAAGTGCATGTTCTTCCAAATATGTGTACACACTCCAAATGGATTCACACAATGATGAAAAAGGGTTGTCCCAAAACTTAATACGAAAAAATTATGGAATTTTACGTTGATTTGAGGTATGTCCCAAATCTTAATCTCCCAAAAATAATTATTTTCGTAAAAAATAGAGGTGTCCCAATACTTCCGGTGTCCCAATACATACGGTAAATACGGTAATTCCCTTTTTACGTCCACGGGAATTATAAATCTTGGTCAGACTACGTTAGTTTACAAATGTATTAACGCTGGTTCATAAAGCTGAGCTGGCCTATATATATTGCTCTGTTTTATTACCAGATTTGTGCGTTAAATTATAAGACCCTAATAAAAAGTGTTTCTCTTAAGTTTGCCGTGTCTCATTTGATTATCTTTGACACAATTCCAACTTGCAATACTTAATATAATTTCATCTTTATTTGGTATGGTTAGAAATAATTAACGTAATTCCCTTTTTACATACACAGGAATTATAAATCTTTTATCAGACTACGTTAGTTTACAAACTATGGTTACTTACGCTGGTTTTAACTATTTGTATCGTTGCATGTTTTCTCTTGATTTCACGGCAATATTAACGAGATTTCCACCGATTATCGAAACTAGTATTGGTGGAAGTGTGACAAATTATAAAACTGTCAATAAATGGAAATGTGTTGTTTTTATTTCCAAGGAATTAAGCAGAATCATCGCGAATTATTTACTGCAAACCAAACTAAACCTCATTGAATTATATTTGTACAACCAGGGTCGACCCCGTTCAGAACGTGCGGATGCGCAGCTTGATCTGGGTATATACTGGTTTCAATCGCTGTTTTGCATTAGGCCACATGTATATTGCCCGAAATATTAAGTTAAACAAAAGTTTGCCAGTCTGAGAATATATAATCTGAGCCGCGCCGTTTTCTGAATTGTACATCTTTTAAAAGCCATATGCCGCCAAAATTATCAATGTATCCCAATTATATTTCATTTCAGAAGTAGTTTTATGACGCGTGGTAAAAACTTATATGACGTTTTAGATCAATGACGTCGAAATTACGACGTTTTTATCAACGGCGTATACAAGGGGTGTTGATCCGGACAAGTCCTATAGATTTGTCATCTTGTATCGCATGTCAACCAAATTTGGATATCTCGTAGCCTGGCCAAGTGTCTCCAATTACGTCAAGAAAAAGTATGAAAATAATGTTTATGGCTCGTGTTGCAGTTGCTAATGTAACGTCATGTTTTGGATTGCGGCCAAAGTAACGTAATTTCGTATGAATAATTTTCAAATAAGGCAGAGTGAGGCATTTCCCTGTTGTTTGCTGCTGTCTGAAATAATTTTGAGGAATAATAGCGACATCATTTAACATTTCGTATGCGACGACAAATTATTTTAAAGTAGGCAGTAGGCCGCTTATAACATTAACTTTTTGACAAAACACAATACCGGGCAGATTTGGTAGCGTGATACCTTATAATTGTCGCCGTGTGTCTTTCTTGAGGATCGCAGTACCATCGCCTGTTATACATTATTATGCAGTCGAGTGATAAACTGATGATTTGATACTACAAAAGCACTTTCGACTACAAAAGCAAGTTTATGACCATCACATTTCCAATTAATATGTTGATGCATTTATTTTAAATTCAATACCAACCCCGGATATTTATGTCATTATATAGCTGTGTGTCTATTAAATGGCATATTAAATGCATTAAATGGCATATCATTCGCTAAGTACTGGATAGAATTGTTCAAAAGTCTCAATTTACCAAGATAATAGATGGTAATATCGTTGGCATACACTAGGTTGTTCATATTTAAGATTATTTAGGAATCAAAGTGCAGTGTAAGCGAAGACTTCGCTGATATGTAGCCAGTTAAATTATGCGTTCACCATTTTGAATACATAAGGACAACCGACGAAAAAGAGTAAAAATGTCAAAGAACGACAGTTACCAGGCGACAATGTGCAGCGCCTGAAGCATTTCTAAGTCATTGATGCTGCGAGGAACTCGTGCAAGTATCCTTGCTATAATATTTTGTCAGCACACCATGGCCATAACGTCAAACATGTATTCACGTTCAATGACGTCACAAGTACTTGACGTCAAGTCATGACGTCATAATATGTGTACCGAGGTACAAGGTATCGCGTCTCATATTAGTGAAAGTTTCAGTAAGTTATCATTTTCCGTTTTCTGTTCACACTTAATGTTAACTGACACCAGTAAACGTAAATGGGCGGGCAAACTGTGAACTTTTACGGTGACGCTAGACAATTTGAAACGTCCGACGTCGTTTACCGCTTTTCATGACGTTGTCATTAAGCACGGTTTTCGTATGACGCGGCCCATATAACGAGTACATCGGTCATCTGTAATTATTTACGCGATTTAACAATTATTACTGCAAACTAAACTTCCTTGAACTTTATTTGTACAACCAGAGTATAATTATTTTCTGCAAACTAAACAGAATTTGTAATTTCAGCATAGACTTTGTCTTATTTGATTATCTTTGACATAATTGCAACTTGCAATACTTAATATAATTTCATCTTTATTTGATATGGTTAGAAATAATATCACAGTGGTCATTTATAATAATGGTGGAATCGCCATACTACATGGATTATCGATTCACATATCAATAAAATTACGTACATCACGTGACACCTGTAGATTTCCGAGAGATTACGGAAAAAGCCGATATCACGGAAATTGCCGACTGACCATCAAGTGATCAGCTGAAATTGACCATGTGGTCACTATGGATTTTTTCCAGGTACGATGGCCGCGAAAGTTGGATACGTACAGTAACCAAATTCAAGTCTCAAGTAACAAAAAGTAATGCACATGATTTGATTTAATGGTGTTTACCGGCCAGGTTCTCACCACATCATTTAGTCATTTAGCCCCAGTACCCAAAAGTAATAGGATTAGTACTAATTGTATTACTTTTATAATGAGCATAACTGGATTCAACTCTCAAGCACCAGAAATCCAAAAATGTACATGAGGGTCAAACCATGGATTTTGGGATTCCGTTGAGGATGAAACCCATCGCTAAATCTACCCTTAAAGGTACATGCCCACTCAGTAGGCACAAAATGTTCCTTATATCAGACATTTTCTGGCAAAACAAACCTTCATTCACCATTACTCCACATATTGATTGGCAGTATTATACATTTTATATCAGACGTAACTTTCCACACTGATATCAGGGGATGAACCCAGTCGTTAAATCACCCTCTCCATGATTGCAACCAGACCCGACAAACAGTTTAATTATTAACCCTTAGACCGCTACACACAACAATTGTCGTCTGCTGTTGCTTTTATATCTTGCCTTATTTCTCAATAAAAACATCGTTTGACAGCACTTCAGAATCATTTCCAATGGAAATGATTCTGAAGTGCTGTCAAAGCATGTTTTTCATCCAGAGCAACCAGCCACCATCCTAGAAACAGAAAATATCAGGCTAGTGTCTTTTGATATCAAGTTTATCAGGCAAGGCTAGGAAACGCGTAGGAATTATTCCGAGGCTTGTTGAGGAATTATTACCGTTTCCGAGCCGAGTCTGTTAAACTTGATATCAAAAGACACTAGCCTGGTATTCTATTTATCAGGTAACGTTTTATGCTCGAAAATGACCACAGATGACGTCGTTATCTATGGACAGAATGCGGACTTGTTTACGTTGCGTCATTACAGTGATGTCATGTGACGTCATGTGACGTCATCCGACCAATGGAACATCAGTTTTCACTTCATTGTAACCCGGATGTTTGTATCAGCTGAATGCCTGATACAACAATATGTTATCAGTCAGTACGTATTTGGTCAATGCAGGGCAGGTTACCTGATAAATACCCCTCTACACCGGACACCCTGGGGACCACATTGTGCTTACTTTAGATGGGTTTCAATGTAATTTATTTTGTTGTACTGTCTGTTCATGACTGAAAAATGACAAAAATTTGACATCAAGTTCTAATAACAGTGGAACCTCTCTAAACCGGACACCCTGGGGACCTCCCAAGGTGTCCGGTTTGAGAGGTTCCACTGTAATTAGTAAAATACAGAAGGATTATATATCTGGTCCAAGGTCAGAGGCACAGTCTAATCTAATCAATTACCATGGCAATGTCTTCACTTATATAATTTGTCCAGTTTTCTGAGATGCTATAAATCATGCCCCAGGAAACATAGATTGGACTGGAATGTGTTGTCCAGACCTGAACATATTCACTTAAGAAAAAAACATTTGTGTGTATCCACTGGTCTGAGATTAGCTCAGTCTGGAGTTATACGAGGGGGATTCAATAAAGTTTAAGTGAATTGTCTAAAACCAATTCTGATTTGCAGATACAAATATTTTCTTCAATTGGGCATGTAATTTACTGAAACTCAGTTATGCAAAACTCTGAAGACCAT
Organism: Conchocele bisecta; assembly: GCA_029237695.1. Lineage (NCBI taxonomy): Eukaryota > Metazoa > Mollusca > Bivalvia > Lucinida > Thyasiridae > Conchocele > Conchocele bisecta. The sequence continues at coordinate 57,978,416 of CM055276.1, read as the reverse complement.
AGTAACGTCATGTTCTGTGACCCGGCGTACATAATTTGGTGACGTCAAAATAATTTTCTGACGTCATGCGTCAATGTCGTGGAAACCATTTTTGACGCAGTACAAAATGGCCACCGAACAGAGAAATTTTATGAAATTTTGTGCCATGTTCTGTAAATCTCACAAATAAACCATTGACTATGATGACCTGTTTGGGTAAGATCTGGATCGCCACCTCCTAAAAAGGCAGGCAAAATCATGTTTTTCGATGTCCTCACACACGCTGTACCACATGGACAGTCACTGGGAGCTATTTTGAAACGGTATTTATATTTAAATAACTGCAGTTAAGATTTATATAGAAGCAAAACTGTGTGCTACCAGTTTCTGAGAATTCGCTCGTTTTTCAGGTGCTGTGGAGACACCTCATGCATGCGATATCCAAGTAGCAGGAACGTCTCGATGTCAGGAATGTGGTGTTTCTACCAAGACAATGCACCCTCACATAGGAGTGCTGTTGTGCAGGCGACAATCAAGAAACTGGGGTCTAAAGTAATTGGAGAATGCCCCATACTTTCCAGATTTGGCCCCTGCAGATTCCTTTCTATTTCCGTGGCTGAAAAGTATGCTCTAGGGCGTCAAATATACTGGAAGATCAGAATTGTGGGCCGCGGTGCGTGGCGCGCAACGTCAGTTCAAGATTGTACATTTGCGAGTTGGCTTTTGTGTCATCAGAAGTGTGTACAGTACCGTGTCAGGGACGATACTTCGATATCTAGCAAATAACTAGATTGGTCAGTAAGCGAGGCTTACGGAATACCCCCGTGTGGAATGCATGCATGAAATATTAAGAATTTTCGATGAAAGAAATAGAAATTATAACATATTTCTCTGATTTTAAGTTTTGTAAAGAGACTAAGTATGTGACCTTGATCTTTGGATCAGCGGCGACTGGACAGTCGTGGATTTGTTGCAGCATGATACATGTAGTACAACCTTACAGGAATGCACAAGTGAAATATTAAGAATTTTCAATGAAAGAAATAGAAGTTATAACTTATTTCTCTGATGTTAAGTTTTGTAAAGAGACCAAGTATTTCACCTTGACCTTGGGATCAGCGGCGGTTGGACGGTCGTGGATTTGGTGCAGCATGGTAGTAGAGCCTTACAGGAATGCATGTGTGAAATATTAAGCATTTTAGATGAAGTAGATGAAGGAAATAGAAGTTATAACATATTACTCTGATGTTAAGTTTTATAAAGAGACTAAGTATTTGACCTTGACCTTGGGATCAGTGGGGGTTGGACGGTCATGGATTTGGCACAGCATGGTAGTAGAGCCTTACAGGAATGCAAGTGTGAAATATTAAGAATTTTATATGAAGGAAATAGAATTTACAACATATTTCTCTGATGTTAAGTTTAGTGACGGACGGACGGACGTACTAACATTTTGGGTTTATGGGCTATTTGTTCTTTAAAAGATCAAAGGAATAGCCCCTAAATACAAAAGGCTTAGGGCTATGTAAGAGAACGGAATGAATAGCATTTACAGTTACCCATTGTTCTCTAGCCACATACGTACCTCGTCGTGTGTACGGACGCACGGATGGACAAACTGACTCTAGTATCTTCCCCACAACTCGTTGCGGAGGGCGGGGGGGGAGGGGGGGGAGTGAGTGAGTGAATAGGGTTTAACGTCCGCTTTTCTGACATAGAGGTACAAGCCTCAGGGAGTCTACACGCAGACGGGTCAACGGGGTCGTGTCCCGTATCCACCTGTCCGAGGGGGTAAATCCCAACTTCAGAACTCAATATTTACAATCAAAATATATATTCAGTCCTGAAATTAGAACAACCTGATCTGGTGCCAGGCCCTCGCCACACCAGCATCATTTATCCCATCCCCTAAAAGTAATAGGATTAGCGCTAATCTTACTTTTATATATGGGGCATAGCCCGACTCAACTCTCACATACAAAAAATGTACATGAGGGCCAAATCCGGTATAGTGGGTTCCGGAAAGTATGAACCCAATCGTTAAGCCAGTTTAGTCGCCTTTTACGACAAGCAATGGCTACTGCAGCACTATTCTCAGGATCAGTTGATCCCGCCCCGGTGCCTGCACGAGGCGGAGGGGCGGGGAGGAATGTGTAATGACATGTATTATGATTCGTCCTCCGATTAAGCGTAATTTGAACGATCGGTGTAGTCTGTGAAACCATTCCTGGAATTTATTGAATCAGTAATTTTATTAGGTCATATAGGGACCATGACTGCTACTGGTATATGGTTCGAGATCAGTTCTAAATTGTGTTTTTTCTATCCTATAAAAAAACTAATTCACAGACGAATGTCAATTTAGCACTGAAGTCTGTTGTTAATTACATTTAACCCTTCCACCCTTTGTAATTTGAATAGAATATTCCACTGTGAATTTTTAGACTAACCCTTTCTACCTGAGAAGCCATAAAATCAACTTGTACAAACGCTGTAGATCCAGATGAGCCGGCTCGTGGTAAGCCGCCTCATCAGGATCTGCAGCGTTTGTCAGTATTATTCAAACGAATCACCATTTTCGCATCAATGGAATATTCCAACAAAATAACTTCGAACATCCATTGTTGCATATTTAGGGGTGAAAGGGTTAACCCTTACTCTGCTTTAATTAACTTCCATCGTCAGCTGTTTAGTCTTTATTTCCCATATATTTTCTCTCATCAAAAACATCCTTTGACAGCACTTTAGAATCATGTTTTTATTGAGAAAGAAGAATTAACCCTTAAATCGTGGGAACCGAAAACTGTCGTCTGCTGATGTTTCATATTTTATCTTCTACTTCCATAAAAATATGGTTTGACAGCACTTTATAATCATATCCATTGGAAATGATTCTAAACTGCTACAATAAATATGGAAAATAAGGGTTAATCCGAAAAGGGGTAAATTCCTGCAGAAAATATGAAATTATCCACAGTGTAAATAAAACAGTGTAGACAAAAATATGGTTTGACACCACTTTAGAATCATTTCCATTGGAAATGATTTTAAAGTGCTACCAAACCATGTTTTTGTTGAGAAATATGGAAAATACACATTCTAAGGGTTAATCCGAAAAGGGATAAATTCCTGAAGAAAATATGAAATTATCCACAAACAGTGTAGATCCTGGTCAGCACATTGTGAGTTGGCTCATCTGTATCAACATGGTGCGCAAACATTACAAGTCAAACTGGCCTGTAAAATTGATACAATTATCCCAGTTCATGTTAGAAACAAGCGTGTTTGGTAGATTAGCGATATAAAACTGTCAAAGCCATATCAATAAATTATTAATAAAGAACATACATGTATAAATTGGTTATTTTACTGTGTAAAGGTGTTTATCTGACATTTACATGTATATCTTGTAAATGTGTAAGCTTCATTTCGTTATGTTGAATATTGAACAACTTCAAGAGAAAAGATGGCGTCCATGGGAAAATTATTTGCCTGTTCTATTATTTTTGGCAATTTACAAGTTCTGCATCAAAGATTTGTTGTTTAAAGGTATAAAATATATAGTTTACTAAGTTTTTACTTACATTCAATAGGTTTGGGTATGCACTTTGTTAGCTCACATTTTCTGAATGGGTCAACTTGTAGCCGTAGATAACACATCGGAGACAAATTATTGTAGCTAATTTCATGTGTGATACCTTTTGTCATGGCAGTTCACAGGTTATAACCACAGGCATATGGCATGTTTTGGCTTTCATCGGTGTAACTCTATATATATCAACAAGGCTTCTAACTTTGGTCGGACTTGCCACTACAATATTGACGTTATCTAGAGCCTTAAACACATTATTTCATTTGTTATGATACAAGGTTGTGTCAGACCTAGGAAAAGCAGCTGTAATTCTTTGCATAATTATGCTCTAACTATGCTATTTCAGCAAGATAAAAATAATTCTGAAATGAACATGTGCACTTTCTGCCAAAATATTCACATTAGCGTTATTAAAATCGCTGAATTTGTTACGATACAAGCAACTCACCTGTTAAGGATAAAATCTGTGAGGTTGAGTTCCGCGGAGCCCATTGAGTCATCGGCAATTCCTCGGTCATAGTCGTAGACCTTCACCTGTATCGGCCGGAACACGTCCTCGATGGACAACACAAACCGCTCGTCCCATTGCGGATTCAAGTTCTTGTGGACAGTTCGACTCTTGTACAGCTGTTTGCTCCCGAGTTTGAATTTCACGTATGGGTCACTGGTACCTGGTAATAAATAGAGAATAGCTGCGTCTTTTGACATCTGGGGGCCGTTTGACTAAACTTCGTATGACTAAAATGTTCGTACCTAGTAATATATAGAGAAAGCTGTGTCGTTTGACATCTTGGGGCCGTTTCACTAAACTTCGTTTGTAAGTGCAACATTATTATAGTCTGTAAATTTCACATTAACAATGTTTTCTTGTAAACAATAATTGGATTTACATTTATTGAGCATATGCTGCACATGCAGTCTATGTTCAATAAATGTAAATCCATCAATTGAAATTTCCAGATGATCCTTAATTTGCATTTATCAACATTTTAGTCGTACGAAGGGGAGGCTAGGAATTGCGCATTCCTTGGCTTGAAAAAAAGTCACAGCAACGGTTACTGCCATAAAGAGATGGGACCGCAATTTAAAGACTCATCCGACAGACCAGTGGGATGAGGATTGAACGCCTAGGGTGAGGATTGAACTCAAATTTGCTAGGCCATGACCCATCCCCGTGACTTGACAATAAAAAGTGAAAAGTGAAAGTGTTACGTCTCAGCAACAGCTAAGGTCATGTAGGTTGAATTTACAGTCTACATTCGTTTACTCTAAATCCAGGGGCCGATTTCACCAACATCGCAAAGTATACTTTCCTAGCAAAGTATACTTTGAGGGAGAAATTTTCAATTTTAGGATCAATTTATTAATTTTTATTATACTGAATTTATTACATTATCACAGCCAATTTGGCTGTGATAATGTAATACATTCAATATAATAATTCTACATATTTTTAATCATGAAATATATGCATTTATTAGTTCTATATGAAATAATGCATTTCATGAAAAATAAATGATTACTCCCTCAAAGTATACTTTGCTAGAAAAGTACATTGTATACTTTGCAATGTTGGTGAAATAGGCTACTGGAGACTGAGGAAACATAAATTTGAGCTAACAAAAACTTGAGTTATTATATAAGAAAATATGTAGTCTTGGGACCAAGAATTTGACTTTGAGTTATCAGTAGTTTGATTTTAGGAGAGTTTGAGGTAACAAATGTAGACTGTACTATGAAAGTAGATCGGGATTAACTCGCGGCCTCTGGTATTGAAGTACAGTGTCCTAACCTCAAGGCCACAATTCATACTGGCTCAACAACGAATATTATTCTATTGATTCCTAGTATCTGGTGATGAAAATTTATAATTACTGGTGAGAGTAATTTGGGCAATGCTCGACAAGTTACGGCATAAAATGACATAATGTGATCCGGTTCACATTAAACACATCAGTTGCTGTGACTGGAGAAATAGGGCGTATACATTTTGCGATCATCGTAGATTCAGATCAGCCTGTGCATCCTGTGGATAACACAATGTCGCTCAAAGCAAATGAAAAGTTAACAAATGTAAGTATTTCTTGTCAATCTTGTGTTTTTCGCATTTGAAATTACAAATAAATGAAAATTTCCTACAATCCTGAGGGCCGTTTCACTAAACTTTGTACGACTAAAATGTTTGTAAGTGCAAATTTAGAATCGGCTGGAAATTTCAATTTATGGATTTACATGTATTGAGCATAGGCTGCATATGCAGCCTATGCTCAATAAATGTAAATCCAATAATTGTTTACAAGAAAACATTGTTAATGTGAAATTTACGGACTATCATAATTTTGCACCTACGAACATTTTAAGTCGTATGGAGTTTAGTGAAACGGGCCCCTGGGGTTTATTCATATATGAACTCTTGCCATATGCCCGGATGTGGCTACTCGAGGTTAATGTAAATGCCCAGAATAGTCTACGTCGGATGTAGACTCCAGGTTAATGTAAATGCTCAGAATAGTCTACATCGGATGTAGACTCGAGGTTAATGTAAATGCTCAGAATAGTCTACATCGGATGTAGACTCCAGGTTAATGTAAATGCTCAGAATAGTCTACATCGGATGTAGACTCCAGGTTAATGTAAATGCTCAGAATAGTCTACGTCGAATGTAGACTCGAGGTTAATGTAAATGCTCAGAATAGTCTATGTCGGATGTAGACTCGAGGTTAATGTAAATGCTCAGAATAGTCTACGTCGGATGTAGACTCAAGGTTAATGTAAATGCTCAGAATAGTCTACGTCGGATGTAGACTCCAGGTTAATGTAAATGCTCAGAATAGTCTACATCGGATGTAGACTCGAGGTTAATGTAAATGCTCAGAATAGTCTACATCGAATGTAGACTCGAGGTTAATGTAAATGCTCAGAATAGTCTACATCGAATGTAGACTCGAGGTTAATGTAAATGCTCAGAATAGTCTACATCGAATGTAGACTCGAGGTTAATATAAATGCTCAGAATAGTCTACGTTGGATTTAGACTCGAGGTTAATGTATTAATGCTCACAAAAGTCATTTGGAGTTTGTGTGACATCATTAACCCTTCCTACGCTGTAGACGGAAATTGTTGTCTGCTGTTTTGAATTTTTGCCTTAATTCTTAACAAAACTAGATTGGTCAGTAAGCGATCAGGCTTACGGAATACCCCTCGCGTGGGCCCAGGTACCCCTAAAATATGTAAAAATTGACTCTGGGCTTAGCGGGAGCAGCATGAGCGTGAATTTGTCACAGGGTGGTAGAGGTCCATTGGAGCAATGCGTGTGTGAAATGTGAAGCAGATCTGAGCGATGAAATAGAAGTTATAACCGATTTCTCTGATGACTAAGTATGTGAGCTTGACCTCGAGGAATTTGTCACAGCATGATAGTAGAGCCTTAGAGGAATGCATGCATGAAATATTAAGAATTTTCGATGAAGAAATAGAAGTTATAACATATTTCTCTGATGTTAAGTTTTGTAAAGAGACTAAGTATGTGACCTTGACCTTGGGATCAGCGGGGGTTGGACGGTCGTAGATTTGTCACAGCATGATAGCACAACCATAGAGGAATGCACAAGTGAAATATTAAGAATTTTCAATGAAGGAAATAAAAGTTATAACTTATTTCTCTGATGTTAAGTTTTGTAAAGAGACTAAGTACCGTAAAGATTATAATAGACGCCCATGCTCTAATAGACGCCCACCCCCCACTTTTTAAGTTGAAAATGACACATTTTTTGGCCGATTTTCACGAAATTAGTGCCTCTAATAAACGCCCAGTACGTACCGACTTGAAACAAAATCGGAGCTAATTGTCCAACTAGATTTTCTTTCCATTATTTTGAAAGCAACTTCCTTTAAAATCGGGGAAAAAAACATAATTGCTGCTTTCACTTTCAAAAGTGTAAGCGAAATTCGACTGTTTCCGGTGTCACAGTAAATTCCTCATCAGCAGTAGCTATTTGCACAGACACAGGGTGATCAGAATTTACACGGTTACGGAGATGCCATTTTCAAAGCATCTCGAACCCATCTTGTATAATATGGGTGAAATTGACATCATGTTGGATTGTAGGCCGATATTTCATAGGAGATAAAATAAATATGGCTTGTTCTGGATGTGGTCGTGGACCGAAATTAATCGCACTGATTCGGACCTAAACGTCCATGGGCCGAAACATCCATGGTCCGAAACGCTGACAGTCCGAAACGTCCGTAGGCGTAACTCTGATCAGCATTAATGATTGACGCTGTCTTGATATACATTACCATTAAATTTAATATTTCTACCGACTGTACCATATATAATGACCACAGTGGGCCGAAACGTCTTGGCCCAAATGTTTATAAACTGACAGACAGTACAATCAAGTCTGGTGTTCGAGAGTAACGTCCCTTAGTTATGTTTTTGTTCAGATAGTAGAACATCAAATATTTTTTTATCATTTTCCCTTTGCTGAATAACACTTGCCTCTATTAAAGGCCCACCCTGGACTTCGGAGCCAGTGGTGATTCTAATAGACGCCGGGCGTCTATTAGAATCTTTACGGTATTTGACCTTGACCTTGGGATCAGCGGGGGAGTTGGACGGTCGTGGATTTGGCCCAGCATGGTAGTTATTTAAAGCCTTACAGGAATGCATGTGTGAAATATTAAGCATTTTAGATGAAGTAAATAGAAGTTATAACAATATTTCTCTGATGTTAAGTTTTGTGAAGAAACTAAGTATTTGACCTTGACCTTGGGAGCAGTGGGGGTTGGACGGTCGTGGATTTGGCACAGCATGGTAGTAGAGCCTTACAGGTAACCATGTGTGAAATATTGAGCATTTTAGATGAAGGAAATAGAAGTTATAACAATATTTCTCTGATGTTAAGTTTTGTAAAGAGACTAAGTATTTGACCTTGACCTTGGGATCAGCGGGGGTTGCACGGTCGTGGATTTGGCACAGCATGGTAGTAGAGCCATACACAAAACCATGTGTGAAATATTGAGCATTTTAGATGAAGGAAATAGAAGTTATAACAATATTTCTCTGATGTTAAGTTTTGTAAAGAGACTAAGTATTTGACCTTGACCTTGGGATCAGCGGGGGTTGGATGGTCATGAATTTGGCACTGCATGGTAGTGGAGCCTTACAGGAATGCATGTGTGAAATATTAAGCATTCTAATGCACCGAAAATAGAAAGCATGCATCTGATTGGTCAATTGAAATCAGAGCCTATAAAATATGAAAAATCACAGCATATAAAATCTCCGTTTTACCAGTCTGTGTTTTACAACTTGACAGATTTATGTAACCCTACGCGCTTTTGTAAACAATGGCCAGCGGTGGGGCTTGAAATTATTTCCAAATTAATTTCGGTACATTTTCGGTTATCCATTCTGCCTGCCATGTTGACCTGTACAACCAAAGTGGAAAAGAAAATCTAACAACGACTGAGTGACAAACGTGACTTCAGTGTGGTCAGGCCCTTCAACAAATTCCCAAAAATATTACCCCACCCGCCCAAAATACAGAAGAATTTAATAAAGTGCTCAAATGCAAACTCAATATGCCAGTACCAGCCTATAACTTTACGAATTCCAATGTGCACATACATGACTACCAGTGGTATACATAATAAACTGTATTGCAGATGGGTAATCACCTGAATTAGACGTAAATCCATGGAAATCATAGGCCTGTTGACACAACAAGTTGTTGACATTTCCTTTGTAAAAATCACACGAACCCAATTCAGAAATGTTGGCATTTCTTTAAATGAATAAAAGCAAATAACTGTTGCAACTACACATATAATGCATGTGTAAAATATTGAGCATTTTAGATAAAGGAAATAGAAGTTATAACAATATTTCTCTGATGTTAAGTTTACGCACGCACGCACGCACGGACAACCCGACTCCAGTATACCCACAGTTTTGACAGCACATGAGAATTTTTGTTGAGAACTGTTTAAAATAAAACATTTCCAGCAGACGACAAAATTTAACTCAGCATAGTAAGGGGTTAATATACACGACGTTGTCAATAATGGCAAAGTTGCTGTTCCATGAATTGCGACAAAATGACGTAAATCAATATGATTCTTAACTTTATACCATTTTGGTTATTTACATTTTTGAAACTATCCGAAAATGCAATTTAAGTAATAAAACCATAGGCTGTTGCGTCTCTGGTGTTATTCCTCAATGACTTACCACAGCTGTCTCGTATGACGAGATCGTGTCCCTCCTGTAACCAGATCTCGAGTTCGTGGAATGGATGTCGCATCAGGGTGTGGCGCTGGGACAACGGCGGCATGGACGCTTCCTGGAAATATACCACATAGCCAAGGTGAACATTCTGCCAACCAGACCTGGTTGGACATATTTGTGGCTGGGATTGGATATCTGGTGTCCGTTTCACTAAACTTCGTACGACTAAGAATGTAGTTTGTAAGTGCAAAACTTAAATCTACAATCACATTTGTTCTAACAGCCGATTTTGAGAAATCTTTTGTGGATGTGTTGCATTTAACCCTTCCTAAGCTGTTGACGAAAATTGCCGTCTGCTGTTTTTCATTTTTGCTTTAATTCTTAGCAAAAAACTGGTTTTGACAGCACATGAGAATCGTCTCCACTGGAGAATATTGAAAATAAAACACATTTCCAGCAGACGACAACATTTAATTCAGCGTAGTAAGGGTTAATGACACGAACCCGTAGGTACAAAATGGTAGCATTAGACAAACACGTTAATGTGAGAAGCAAATTCATTGAAATCTTCGTACGAACATTTTTATCGTACAAAGTTCGTGAAACGAGACCCTGGGGTGGCCATATTTTTGGCTGTGACTGGATATCTGGGGTCCGTTTCACTAATCTTTGTACAACAAAAATATTCTTTTGAAGAGTTTTATTATATGATTTGCTGATGCTACAATTTTCCACATACAAATTTACACCTTCAGGGCTCCAGATAAGGAATTAGTAATTGAGTATTGTCACTCCATCATTTCTGAAGCAATTGGGTATTTCAGTATTTTAATTGGGTGAAATAAAATCACACTACTGTTTACACATCAACAGACAGCAATTATTGAACAGTTTGCTTCAAAATGAAAACATGTCTTGACATTTCATTAGAATTGTCTCCTTGGAGACAATTCTAATAAAATACCAAGATGTATTTTCACGGGAAAAAAAAAAAATGCTATATTTGTGGTCTGTTTATTGTTTTCTGCAGCATGATAAAGGTACCACTAATTTTGTATTGCTTGTTGATACTCGCTACTTCTGATTTCAATTGGGTTTTTGGCAATTTTAATTGGGTATTTAAGCAAATACACAGCTTATCTGGAGCTCTGAGCTTTAAATCTGAACAAATTCACCAAATATTTCTGAAAATCAGCTGATAATGCCAACGTAGATCTCCATGTTCGGTTTGCACCTAAACATCACATGACTAAGAAAGTAGTAAGAGCAGAATTAAATTCACAATAACGTACATTTACACTGACAGCCGATGCTGGCAAATCTTTTGTGACTGTCTTAACATCTAACCCTTTCACCCCCAAGTACGGTAACAGCATTGGATTTTGTTATATTAACTTTGCAACCAATCCAATCGTCACAAAATTATTTTCAAAAAGTGCAGATCCTGATGAGACGGCTCGTCATAAGCCGGCTCATCTGGATCTACAGTCTTTACCGATACCACTATACAAGTCTGTGGTGTTGAAAGGGTTAATAAACAAAATTTAGTGAAATGGGCCCCTCTGATTTTCGGCCATTGTGACCGGAGTGCAGGCCAAAATCAGCCTGGTCTTGATCTTCACTCTTTGTCATTCAGTGAGTGAAAAACCCATCATATTTAACAAATCCATATTTGGTCTCAGACGTGTGTGCTTTGAAATCAGGAGCTAGACTGACCACATTTGTGGCTGTGACTGGAAAAATGGGGTTTATGGAATTTCTGACCAGTGAAGCTCTTGATCAAATAGCACACTCCGGTAGACTGATAACAATCTACATTGTATATTGCTTGTTAATTATTTTTCCATAAAGGTACATGTATATGTTGTTACCACTCATTTGAACCGTCTCGTCAAGATGGTTCAAATGAGTGGCAACAACATATACTTTCGAGATAAAATAAAGAATGGGTTAATAGCAGTGGTATAAGGGGGATAAGGGGGAATAACTCCCTCGTGGAGTTTGCCCACATCTTCCAATTAGAGTCCTGAAAGTTCTGAAAGTGTGTAAAGAGTTAAAGTTTCATCCGAAAGACCGGTGGGGTAGATATTCTACAAAAGCATTCTCTAAGCATTCTCTACCGAAATTCGAAAATGTGTCAAAAATATAAATACACCAGCAGCCACATATGGGGACCAGCAATTACCTGGTTAGCGTCAGACTCGCGTACAAGCTGAACTAAGGCCTTTTTATCCTCCTTGTTTGAGCAGACAGAATCTAGCGACCCCCGAGATGTGGTAATGGTCCGTAGCAGGGGCACACCCAGGTAGTTACACAGGTTGGAGAACTGAGACTCCTTACGCTTCGGCGGTCTAGTTCTCTCCCCCTGCCACGTCTCCTGGGCACTAGAGTCACTCGACTGGAAGTCGTGCCACAAGGGGACTGGATCCGTGGACATTTCGCTGTCCGACGAATGCAGGGAATCTTGGCGGACTATGGGGCACCTGACCGGCTTGTGCGCTCGTATGGGCGAGTCACTGTCTGCCGTGTCTATCGCCTCGCTGTCGTTACTAGACAGACTGGACACGGAACGGTCATCTCCGTCCGCTGTCAGGTTAGTAAATGAGCAAGATTTTCCAGGGAAACCCATAACTGAGAGGCTGAAACTGCCGACGTTCTCCAGAGATCGACTCACAACCTTATCCTCCATATCTACTCCAGGTTGTCCTTCCTTGCCTATATCTACTCCAGGTTGTCCTTCCTTGCCTATATCTACTCCACGATGTTTTTCATTTCCGATTTCCTTCGTGTCACTTTTTAGAATATTCTGGTACCAGCGCTGTTTCTTGCGATCATGTCGGCTCATGATTTCCGAGGCAGATGAAAGTGGTTTTTTCTTCTGCTTCCTATCCATGGTTTGTCACATACTTGCCTAAATACAGGCTACAACCGGACAAAGATTCTGTGAAATTAAATGTCTCGCCAGTCCAAGTCATAAATACATATCTTAACACTTAATCTTAATTGTTTTGTCGTCTGCTGTTTATTTTCTATTCTCCATTTTTATCATCAAAAACATGCTTTGACAGCACTTTAGAATAATTTACAACATTGGAAATGATTCTGAAGTGCTGTCAAACCATGTTTTTATTGATAAATAAGGCAAGATGTAAAAGCAACAGCAGACGACAATTGTTGTGAGTAACGGTCTAAGTGTTAACACTTAGACCGCTATCTTATATTTTGTTGTCTGTTGTTTATTTTCTATTTTCCATTTTTATCATAAAAAACATGCTTTGACAGCACTTTAGAATAATTTACAACATGCTTTGACAGCACTTCAGAATCATTTCCATTGGAAATGATTCTGAAGTGCTGTCAAACCATATTTTTATTGATACATAAGGCAAGATGTAAAAGAAACAACAGATTACAATTGTTGTGAGTAGCGGTCTAAGGGTTAACCCTTTCAACACAAGAGCCTTCTACAGCGGTGTTTGCAAACATTCCCAATGTAAATTAAAAAAAACACCCCCTTTCCATAATGGACTAGTCTGAAAATCATTTTGTGACAATTGGATTGGTCAGAAAATTAACAAATCACAGTCCATTCAAGTTATTTAGGGGTGAAAGGGTTAATCCTTGAAATAAAATGGGCCTTCGCAGTGTAAGAACACAGTGCAATAAATTCCTAATACACTAGGGTAATAAATATACAAATGAGACCACTACAGAACACATACAAATACTATTAATGATACTCTAATTGTTCAATAAGCAGAATCAAACATTTGTCTTGATTTAATACAATATTTATAAAAGGTACATTCCCACTCAGTAGGCACAACATATCCATTATATCAGAGAAATCATCTGAGACATTTCCTGGCAAAACTAGAAATGTGGCCTGTCGGCACACGAATACCCCCACTGGCAGCAAAAGAAAACGAGGCATTTTTGATTATAAGCCATTTAGCCGAGCGTTAAGGTTTCAAACACATCAAGTCTGTGACCTTGACCCTGGGTATAGTGTGATAATCCATGCATCGGTGTAGAAGATATAGAGCGGAAGGGAATTTCAATAGGTTTGACCTTTGACCTTCAACTGTGACCTTGACCTTGGACGTAGGTGCGTGGTTATTGATCGCGACACACCTTCTCATCCTGAGAAACATTTGTGCCAAGGCATTTGATAATCATGCATCGGTGTAGAAGATATAGAGCGGAAGGGAATTTCAATAGGTTTGACCTTTGACCTTCAATTGTGACCTTGGACGTAGGTGCGTGGTTATTGATCGCGACACACCTTCTCATCATGAGAAACATTTATGCCAAGCCATTTGATAATCCATGCATCGGTGTAGAAGATATAGAGCGGAAGGGAATTTCAATAGGTTTGACCTTTGACCTTCAACTGTGACCTTGACCTTGGACGTAGGTGTGTGGTTATTGATCACGACACACCTTCTCATCCTGAGAAACATTTGTGCCAAGCAATTTGATAATCCATGCATCGGTGTAGAAGATATAGAGCGGAAAGGCATTTCGATAGGTTTGACCTTTGACCTTCAACTGTGACCTTGACCTTGGATGTAGGTGCGTGGTTATTGATCGTGACACACCTTCTCATCATGAGAAACATTTGTGCCAAGCCATTTGATAATCCATGCATGGGTGTAGAAGATATAGAGTGGAAGGGAATTTCCAACAGACCGACAGACGGACGGACCGACCGACCGACCGACAAGCTCCCCCTCAAACTTTGTTTGTGGGGGTATAATATAATTTAGTACAATACATAATAGACAGATATGACAATGGCAAGCTATAAATATTATGCCAGCTAATTATACAAAAGACGAGATATCTGAGCATTTCTCCCATCAATCTCAAAATAAAGTTTGATGTGTAAACTTTTCAATGAGATGCACAACCTATGTAAGTGTACACGTTATCCATAGGAAAAGCCATGTTTACTCACATAGTAGGCGAGTAGACACTAGGAACAATATACCCAGGTAACTGCTTACATGTCACTGGATTTGGTACAGAGTACAGTAGTGGGTATATATGGTATTTGTTGTGCGGTTTGCCAGGTAAGAGTGATTCACTGCGTGATTTTCTGTGTATTAGGGTAATTATAATGGTGGTTGATCATGTTGTTAAAAACACAAGCACAAACCTGTCCAGAAAACTGAGATATTTTACAGTTTGGTGTAATATAATTGATTGAAGTCCGTTCTCCTGGCTTTTCTACATGTGATTAGCTACATTATATCATACATAATATGTTCTACTGCACATTTTGAGTTCTTTGTCAAATGGCAGAACAGGTGAAACTGGCTGATGGCTGGAACAAACAAAGATGGCCGACTTGGCCACTCCATATGCCGTATAGGATACAGTAATGAGGCAGTATTACATATATTCCATGACGTTTACAAAGCAATTATCTTTGAATCAAACGATGATCAGGTATACAGAACGGGTCCTTAACCCTTACACTGCTGAATTATATTGCTGTTTGTGTTCTATTTTTCTCATCAAAAGTATGGCTTTTCATGTTCTTACATGACATGCCCAGACTAATGTCACAGCTGATTACTGTTAGGAACAGTGTGACTTTCACCTCAAACATTTTGCACATATCTGAAGTATATATAGCCAGAGCTCCTGTTAATTAAGGTGAGTAATTTGGAGGTAAATTTTTTATTTCTCCATCAAAAATGGCAAGTTGGTCAAATTACGCACCTTAACTGGAGCTCTGTATATAGCTGCATGACACATGTATCAACCACTATTTGGTGAATACTAGTCGAGCCTTTATGAATTTCATTTGACTACAACAACAAATAACTCACTGCAACAACACCGTACACACAGATCAGTTGCAAGACTGGCCATCCACAAATGGCATACTCACTTAGCCCACTCATGTTAAAAACATTCATAGACCAATAATACACATGAGGTATACATAGATTGACATTGGTTATCATTTTATTCCCATTTGTGTAGCAAAACACCAGGACAAATTGGGCTGTTATTGTGACTAAACTTTACACTATAAGCGTCTCAGCTCTCACAGATACAGAAAATATAAAAGACAGATGAAATAGTAAAACACATCCGTAGAGCTGAGATTTTCTAAGCTAAAGCCCACAGTATTAACTCTTTGCATGCTAGCGGTGAAAATAACATCCAACACGTTACGAGTAGCGGTCTAAGGGTTAATGTGGTGTGACACTAACCACAAATCCATGTCACAAAATATGGTTCTGCCACAAAATTGAAAATTGTGTTTTACCGTAATCATATTTAGTTGTTAAGTACCGTATATTATGGAATTTCCTATATCAAACAGTATATATATGTCCAAATTACACATCGAAAATGATTATGTACTTGATAAACCATATTGTCAGAGGTGTCATAATAAAATATATTGGGTAATGTAAAGAGGAAACAATTATTACAATAAATGAGTAAAATCTCTCTAAAACAGACACCCAGAAAACTTTTCATGTTGGTATATTTCGCCAATTATTGATGTAATTGCAAATGTTGTGTCTCGTTGAATTCAGAAAGATCAATACAGGAAGCAAGTCCTTATATCTGACTAAATACAGCTTGAGTACATGTAAATTCATAGTAGATCAGTTCACTTGATTTCCAATGATATGCTCTGTTCATGATTGCAAAGTGCATGAACTGTTTCGAGTGCGTATATGTTGCTGTGACTGGATAAATGATGCTTATGGGTTTTTGTGCGATCAGTGTAGATCAAGATCAGCCTGTACATTCGCACAGTCTGATCAGGATCTGCACTGTTTGTCATTCCATCAATGAAACACCTGTCATGCTTCTAACAAGCAATATATATAGTTATCAGACTACTGTAGCCTATTTCACCAACATTGCAAAGTATACTTTAGTAGCAAAGTTTACTTTGCGGGAGAAATTTTCAATTTTATGATAAATTTATTAATTTTTATTATACTGAATTTATTATACTGAATTTTTTACATTATCGCAGCCAAAATGGCTGTGATAATGTAAAAAAATCAGTATAATAATTCTGCATACTTTTAATCATCAAATATATGCAGTAGTTAGTTCTATACTCAACAAAACTAGAAACGTCCCTGTTTTATAGCCGGTGTAACTCTGTCTATGTATGTACCACATGTTCAAAGTACATGTATTTTAAACCGTGGCGATGTTCAGAATACGATCGTGTAGAGTTTAGCCGATACACACGGTTTACATAGCGGCCAGTGACCGGAACGTTGATTTCCACTTTTTGCATGTGCACGCTATACTTGTCATCGATAAGGCGATTCAGTTCATGTCGTACCATTCATGCGATAGGGGCTATTCGGAAAATTAAAAAACTTTTTTAATTTTTCACTGTTTTCGATATGCCACGGCTTTCCGAAAACGAGCGAAATCAGGCAATTGGGATGCTTGCGGGTGGGATGGCCGCCAGGGCGGTCGCGCCTCGGTTTGGTTGCTGTCGGAAGACGATTGATCGTCTTGCAGCCCGGTACCAGCAGACTGGGGCTGTTCACGACCGGCTAGAGCCGATCGTTACATTAACTTGACGTTCACCCTTACGTCAACGTCGATTGGCAGCCACAGTCACTGCTAGGCGATACGGTGTCTCAGGGCAGACCATTCGCAACCGGTTATGTCGTAACGCCCAACCAATCCGGGCACGCCGCCCGTACACTGGTCAGATAATGACCCAACGTCACCGTGCTGCCAGACTGTTATGGGCGCGACGTCATCTGAACTGAAGAAGGGCTGACTGGAACCGAGTTTTGTTCACCGATGGATCTCGGTTCACAGTTAGTCGGAAGATTACGGGTATACAGGCGTAAAAATGAAAGATTCACCGATTGTTGCATTGTTGAGAAGAACAGGTTTGGGGAGGGAGCGTAATGGTCTGGGGTGGGATCATGGGAAACCGGAAGACAGATTTGGTTGTTGTACAGGGCAACATCAATGCACAACGTTATGTTGCAGATGTGCTAAATGCACATGCCTTACCATTTATCCGTCAGCATGGTCCTGGTGTGACATTGATGCACGACAATGCCCGCCCTCACGTAGCCAGGGTCACCACTCAATACTTACAGCAAAACAACGTCGACGTCATACCATGGCCCGCGGTCTCCCCCGGATCTCAATCCCATTGAGCACATATGGGATGAGCTGGGCCGCAAAGCACGAGCTAACATCAGATTGACAATGTTCGCGATCTTACACGGGCGTTACAACGGGAATGGAGGAATTTGCCCAACGCACTGGTATTGCGTTACGTCACGTCGATGCGGCGTAGGATCATTGCATGCATTCATGCAAATGGTGGCCACACTCGGTACTAACGAGATTTACTGAATTTGCCACATTACTTATTGAAATTCCATCTCTAAACATTAAGTAACACATTTCTGAGTTTTTGTGATTTTTGATTTTGACCCCTACCGCCCTTGGCCGGTTATCTCTCGAATATTTAACAAGATATCCAAATGCAATTTATTGGCTTTGATACAGAAATGAATGAACTTGTTATTCCATTTTGATTTTTAAAAGTAACCCTTTTGGTTTTTGATGAATCTTTCCTTAAACATGGAGGGACGTTTCTAGTTTTGCTCAGTATATATGAAATAATGCATTTCATGAAAAAGAAATGATTACTCCCTCAAAGTATACTTTGCTAGAAAAGTATACTTTGCAATGTTGGTGAAATCGTCTACTGGAGTATGTTATTTGACCTTGAGCTACACCTGTCACAAATTCCGTAAGCCCCATGTCTCCAGTCACAGCCACATAATGAGTTACAGGGAAACATCACTAAATTGGACATCCTTGGGACCTCAGAGGGTGTCCGGTTTAGAGAAGAATGATTACCGTATTTACTCTTAACAGTAGCCCACTCTCTAATAGTAGCCTTCCCCCCCCCTCCCATATATGCATTCTAAATATGTTATTTTCACGTTTTAAATGGCTTTTGTATGTGAAAACATATCTTGATCATATTTTCCAAGTTTTGATCCCCACAAATTGCATAGCCCAGGGGGCATTTATTAAATAAATACAGGGATCAGTTTACAGGGTGAAGTGGGTGAAATTCTCTCCCTAATTGGACTGATTTCTCCCTATTTTGAGTTGAGGGAGAAGTTTTTCACTATACAAAACAGAAATTTTGGAAAAAATGGTCTATTTTCTCAATTTTTTAGTGAAAACTTCTCCCTATTTATAAGGGCTAGCTTGAACTCTGAAATATGGTATATACCGAAACAATTTAACCCTTACAGTGCTGAATAAAATTGTGTCGTCTGCTGTTATTTTTTTTATTTGTGTTTTTTTTTCTAATTAAAACATGGTTTGACAGCACTTTAGAATAATTTCTAAAGTGTTGTCAAACCATGTTTTAGTGAGAAAGAAGACAACATATAAACAACAGCAGACGACTATTTTCGGTTGGAGGACTCAACAAGGAGTTATACATGTTATTGGTCAGCTATATGTGATTACCAATTAAGTTACCACAGTGTACCAGCATGTGACTTTGATTCCCAGTTATTTGAATAGATACTGCATTGCAATTATCTTCATAATAACAAGTGGTGCCAAGTTACGTAATGGTGAATAAATAACCACAATTAACCATTAGACCGCTATCTTAATTTTTTTGTCGTCTGCTGTTTATTTTCTATTTTCCATTTTTATCATCAAAAACATGCTTTGACAGCACTTTAGAATAATTTACAACATGTTTTGACAGCACTTCAGAACCATTTCCATTGGAAATGATTCTGAAGTTCAGTCAAAACATGTTTTTATTGAGAAATAAGGCAAGATATAAAAGCAACAGCAGACGACAATTGTTGTGTGTAGCGGTCTAAGGGTTATAAGTGGTAATTAAGCTTTTCATTGTCACTAAATTGTCATGATCTTTATCAGGTACTGGTGCTGATAGCAGACAAAAGGCACCTTATCGCATGTGTGACTAGTTTAAATCCGAAATCCAGACAAGTCTGCAGATTCACACAATCATCATCATCATCATCATCATCATCATCAAAAGTAAAGAAGCAGAAACCACTCATCATTGACAGAATTTTGTACATTTCATGCCCTGATCAGTAGCGGATTTCATCAAAATTTTAGATTATACTTATCTAGCAAAGTATACTTTGAGGGAGTATTCATTTATTTTCCCAAAATGTGTTATTTCATATAGAACTAACTACTGCATATATTTGATGATTAAAGGTATGCAGAATTATTATACTGAATTTATTACATTATCACAGCCAAAATGGCTGTGATAATGTAATAAATTCAGTATAATAAAAATTAATTTATCCTTAAATTGAAAATTTCTCCCTCAAAGTATACTTTGCTAGATAAGTATACTTTGCTAGATAAGTATACTTTGCCAGATAAGTATACTTTGCCAGATAAGTATACTTTGCTAGATAAGTATACTTTGCCAGATAAGTATATACTTTGCCAGATAAGTATACTTTGCCAGATAAGTATACTTTGCAATTTTGGTGAAACAGGCTACATGTGTAACAAAGTGTACAGAGCTCCAGATCAGTTTTTATTCTACAGAGTATTATACCCCCATATTTCAAATTCAATGTGTATTTTACTTTTACAAATGTATTAGCGATTTTCTTCTTTATTAAATTGGGAACAAATGATAACAAGAGCTGTAGGAGAACAGCATAGCTCGACTACGAGGGTTGTCGATGTACACATAGCTTGACAAACAAGGTGGCTGTGGCCTGCATAAAAACCTTAACCAAGGTTGACTAAAAACCTTAACCAAGGGAAATTAAGTAAGTAATTCCAGGTTAAATGTAGGTCAATGTCAGATATAGGTCAGGGGTTATTGATGTACATCACTAGGAGATGAAGTTTTCCAAGTATAGTTGCTGTAGGCCCAGGAGTATTCCATATACAAGCTTGACTAAAAACCTTAACCAAGGGGAAATAACTAATAATCCAATAATAAAAGTACATGTAGGTCAAGGTCAAATATACGTCAGGGATTACTGATGTACATCACTAGGAGATGAAGTTGTCCAAGTATGGTTGATGTAGGCCCAGGAGTATTCCATATACAAGCTTGACTATAAACATTAACCAAGTAATTCAAAGTTAAATGTAGGTGAAGGTAAAATATAGGTCAGGGGTTATTGATGTACATCCCTATGAGAAAAAGTTATCCAAGTATGGTGTCTGTATGCACAATAGTATTCCATCTACAAGCTTGAGTAAAAACCTTAACCAAGGTTGACTAAAAACCTTAACCAAGGGGAATTAACCAAGTAATTCAAGAGGAAATGTAGGTGAAGGTCAAATATAGATCAGGGGTTATTGATGTACATCACTAGGAGATGAAGTTGTCCAAGTATGGTGGGTGTATGGCCAGTAGTATTCCATATACAAGCTTGACTAAAAACCTTAACCAAGGCGTGATGGCGACGCCGACGCCGACGCCGACGCTGACGCCGACGCCGGGGTGACAACATAAGCTCTAACTATTCTTCGAATAGTCGAGCTAAAAAATAAAACAAATTTAAAAATTCACTTTTTGCAGGTCAACTAAGTAAATTTTCAACTTTATTACAGTATTTGCACTACTCAATGTGAAATCAATTCGTATTTTCACATTGCTGTTAGTATTTTGTACTCCCACCTTTGATAACCAATGCTTATTCTGCTAAAATATGTGTGTAAAATACACCAATACACACCTTATCTGGAACTCTGGTCATAATCCACATTTCCCCAGCCATAGCTGTATCCTCGAAGAATATAAACAAAAATTAATGAAATACATAATTTTTGTTCAGCTAATCGTCAAACGTGTGCTTACTAAGGACGAAAAATTATGAAAGTTTGTTTATTTCATATGTTGTGTGTCTTCACAAGCTGCATCAAAACTGAAGCTGACCAAACAGAGCAGTACTCTATGAGAATAGAAATTATCATATTGACAATGGCTTCCATGATAAAATACTTTGTTTAGTATAGAAGTGTATAACAACAAAAGTCTTGCTACATATTATTTTCAAATTGAGCAGTGACAATACAGAAATAAAGTTGAAAATATACTTTAATAGTTGAGCTGCAGCTCAAATAAGTGATTTTTTTTTGTTTTGTTTTGTTTTATTTTTATCATTTGTTCCCTATTTAATTAACTCTTTGTATGCTAGCGGCGAAAATATCCGTGAAACGAATTAGGAGTATATGTTTTATTTCTCTCTGTAAATATGTCTTGAAATTTCATTAGAATTGAGTCCTCGGGACTCGATTCTAATGAAATTCCAAGACATATTCATGATATTTACGGGGAGAAATACAAGAAAATATGATGAATTCTTGTCCGCTAGTTTTGAACTATTTATAGCCCACAAATTTCCCAGCATGCAAAGAGTTAATAAGACTCCAGCCACAGCCGCACGCAAGTATAGACAATGTACAAGTTTTGCTACATTGTCTATAATTGTGGCTGTGATTGGAAAAATGGGGTTTATGGGATTTGTGGCCAGTGTAGCTCCTGATCAATTAGAATACTCCTGTTGCCTGATAATGATCTATATTTTTAGAAAGAAGCATTGTGAGTATTTCATTGATGAATGGCAAACAGTGCAGATCCTGACGAGACTGTACTGATCTGAATCTACACTGGTCGCAAAACCCATAAGCAAAATTTAGCCAGTCATAGCCACATTTCATAGCATAACCTTTTGATACATGCATCAAAAATGTTTCTGAAACTCAATAGTGAAGAGTGTATACCCTGATCATTCTGCACAAATGTACAGGCTGATCTGAGGCAACACTCGTCGCCAACTCAATAAGCGATCTTTGTCATACAAGTCAAATATATTGACATTTCTCCCAAAAAGCAAAGTGGAGCTATAATTATTCTGAAGTATTGGCCAACTTATGTTTCTTGTCTGAAAACGGCAGATATGCAAATCCAAATACATGTATAACATGTTCTATAAGGAAAACAGATGAAACTGGCCTGCGAAAAGGCACCTTATATGTGGCTGTGACTCCATGGAGAACTGGGGACCGTTTCACTAAACTTTCTACGACTAAAATGTTCGTAAGTGCAAAATTATGACAGTCTGTAAGTTTCTGCCCCGTGCAGGCACCGGGGCGGGATCAACTGATCCTGAGAATAGTGCTGCAGTAGCCGCCATTGCTTGTCGTAAAAGGCGACTAAACTGGCTTAACGATTGGGTTCATACTTTCCGGAACCCACTATACCGGATTTGGCCCTCATGTACATTTTTGGCTTTCTTGTATGTGAGAGTTGAGTCGGGCTATGTCCCATATATAAAAGTAAGATTAGCGCTAATCCAATTACTTTTAGGGGATGGGATAAATGATGCTGGTGTGGCGAGGGCCTGGCACCAGATCAGGTTGTTCTAATTTCAGGACTGAATATATATTTTGATTGTAAATATTGAGTTCTGAAGTTGGGATTTACCCCCCTTGGACAGGTGGATATGGGACTCGACCCCGTTGACCCGTCTGCGTGTAGACTCCCTGAGGCTTGTACCTCTATGTCAGAAAAGCGGACGTCAAACCCTATTCACTCACTCACTGTAAGTTTCTGTTTTCTTGTAAACAATTATTGGATCTACATGCAGCCTATGCTCAATAAATGTAAATCCATCAATTGAAATTTTCCAGACGATCCTAAATTTGCGCTTACAAACATTTTAGTTGTTATGTAGTTTAGTGAAATGGGCCCCTGGAGCTTATGGGATTTGTTACCAGTGTAGAGCCTGATCAAACAGCCCACCCATGTCGTTTAATAACAATCTATATTGCTTGGTAGACGCATGGTGTGCGTTTCAAATACCTTTAATATTCATATAATCTGCAGCTGTGACTGGAGAGAAAAGGTGCTTATAGGTTTTGCGACCAGCGTAAACCAGATCCAGTTGCTGGATTGTGCTATTTGATCAGGAGCTACACTAGTGACAAATAACATTAGTTCCATTTCTCTAGTCACAGCCATATGTAATTAAAGGAATTTGCAATAAATGTAGAATTTGTAGATCACGGTCCTCATGTACAGTCACATGTAATAATAGGAT
Organism: Conchocele bisecta; assembly: GCA_029237695.1. NCBI lineage: Eukaryota > Metazoa > Mollusca > Bivalvia > Lucinida > Thyasiridae > Conchocele > Conchocele bisecta. Next base: position 57,954,483 of record CM055276.1, on the reverse strand, counting down.
TAGCAGGGAGGCCACATTACTGACAAAACTATGTGAACAGTGTAGTCCCTGATCAGGCTGTGTGGAGGCACAGACTGATCTGTAGCCTATTTCATCAAAATTGCAAAGTATACTTATCTTACTAAGTACATTTTGAGGGAGACATTTTCAATTTAAGGATAAATTTATTAATTTTTATTATACTGAATTTATTACATTATCACAGCCAAAATGGCTGTGATAATGTAATACATTCAATATAATAAGTCTGCATACTTTTATTCATCAAATATATGCAGTCTTTAGTTCTATATGAAAGAATGCATTTCGGGGAAAATAAATGATTACTCCCTCAAAGTACACTTTGCTAGATAAGTATGCTTTGCAATTTTGGTGAAATAGGCTACTGGAACTATGCTGATCACATTTAGTCAATTTTCCCAACCGTTGGCCAGAATTTATTTTGATGATCACTGTATCACACCTGGTAATGGACAAAATATACACTGGTTGCCATCTGAAGGACCCAATTAATTGTGACCCCTTATCATCGTTTGATTGGTTCCTAAATGTGATGGGATATGTGTGTAACATATATGCGAACATTTGCTTGTTACTGCATACTAATACAACACATGGAGTTGCTATGTCGGTCATCTTAGTGTTCACAAGCCATCAGTCAGTTTTATTGCTTGTGGCATTTGACACAGACCAACAATAATAGGACATACACATAAATACACTTTGGTGCAATATTTACCAAAGACATTAAAGAACTAGACATTATGTTTGTAAAACATGGATAATTATGCCCCCATGGGCTAGAGTCCAACGAGTGATTGTGTGTAAAAAATAAAACTTTAAATTTACACAAATTTCAAAGTCATTTGAGAAAGTCGTACAGAGTCAGTTTGATGTAAGAAAATGGCTAAGTGTTTCAGCACCATTTTGAAGGTCACAAAGGTCAAGGTCATGCTATTGGTGGTGTGATTGTGTCACACATGTTCCGATGAATGAACTGTCCAAATATTAAAGCAATCCTTCAAGTAATATTAAAGATATTACATGATGGAGAAACTCTTAGACTTTTAGACGTAACAAAATGGCTAAGTGCTTCAGCGACATTTCGAAGATGAAAAAGGTCAAGGTCATGTTAATGGTGGCGTGAGTGTGTGAGAAATGTTCAAGTGATTCAAGTGGCGAAGTATTGAAGCAATCCGTCGCATAATATTGAAGATATCACATGTGGGAGAAACTCTTACAAACTTTTCAACGTAACAAAATGGCTAAGTGTTTAAGCCACGTTTTGATGGTGACAAAGGTCAAGGACGTGTTAATGGTTGCGTGAGTGTATTGTGTAACAAATGTTCAGGTAATTCAAGTGTCCATGTATCGAAGCAATCATTCGCGTAATATTGAAGATATTACATGTTGGAGAAACTCTTACAAACTTTTTGACATAACAAAATGGCTAAGTGTTTTAGCGACATATCAAATGTGACAAAGGTCAAGGTCGTGTTAATGGTGGCACGATTGTGTGACACATTTTCAGGGGATTTATGTGTTCAAGTATCAAAGTAATCATTCACGTAATATTGAAGATATTACATGTTGGAGAAACTCTTACAAACCTTTTGACGTAAATATACATGGACGAACGGATGGACAGACATATATATGTACGGACGGATGGACCGGACGGACAGAACCTCAAGAGCAATGCAATATACCCCCCCTTGCTATCATCGCATAGGGTGCATACAAACGTTCTATGGCTGTTTTCATCACACTTATATACAAGAGATTGTTGACCCGTTGTATTGATTTTTGTGAATCCTGCAACAGAGTGCTGTACATATATATATACCTATATTACCATACAGACTGTCAAATCCAGTGACATGTTCCGGTAAGCAGCTATCTGAGTGTATTGTCACTGATGTCTCTACGAGCCTACTACATGTATGCGAGTAAATACAGCTTTACCTGTGGTAACACATACATAGCTACAATAGACTATGAATCAGCTTAGAAATTGACATTTATTTTCTGACAGATGGAAGAAATGCTCAGATATCTCGCATGTTTGCTGTCATAACATTTATAGCATGCTGTTGTTATATCTGTCTGATGTATTGCACCAAATTTGATTAGTTTTTCTGTCATATTATTTGCTGTATATGTGTCAAATGCTCAAATTGGTGAAACTGTACAATGGCTTGTACATAAAAAAGATGACAGAGATGGCAACTCAATGTACCATATTCTGGAAGTCGGACATTGTCCATTTCGAACACCTGCATGTTATAATTATCTCCCCTGTCAAGGAGCACAGGGGCAAATCTGACCCGTTTCCTATATAATTTAATCATTTTAGAAAGCTTCAAACAACTAAATTACAATCACTAAATCAAATTTAAATGCAGTTTTATAATGTTAAATGGTCATTAAAAAATATTCTTATCACCATTTAGCATTTTCGTAGTTCTAAATGCAAAATATTCTGACATAAAAATGATGTATTTTAGAGCAAAATGTATTGATTTACCCCAAAAAAAATATCGGGTCACGTGACTAGTGATACGTCATGCTGACTTCCAGAATAGTATACAATAACAAGAATATTCACAATTATCTTATATTCATATAGTAATTTCCAATAACCTCCGAAGGGAAGAACATTTCATACACATTGTTTCACTATTTTTATTAAATTTTCAACCACATGGTAACAGCTATACCATCACTCTTACTCTTACAAAGCGATTATCATTGAAGTAAAATATATCTTTCTATGAACTAAGCCCTTAAATTGAATGGGTGAAGCATTTCTGAGGCTTCTTAACATGTTTTATTCAGAAGATACACTATTTAGCTTACAGAAAATCCGACTTAAACAATATGTTGTGATCACCATTGAATTATGTTGTTGAGATTTATCCCATCCCAATTTAACCCTTACAATGCTGAATTAAAATTTGTTGTCTGCTGTTTATTTTCCAATTTCCAATTTTTCTCATCAAAACCATGTTTTGACATAAATCGACAGCAGACGACAAATAATGTTTCCCTCGTTCTAAGGATTAAGGTCATCTGTAGCACTTTTAAACAAGCCGGCTCCGCCATTTTTATAAACAGCTATTCATTTATTGTTCTCCGGCCCTGATACAATGTACTGTAGCGTCAGACACAGTCCCATTTTGTGATGCCGGATGACAACTACTTAATCTGTTAAGAATAGATGCAGCAGGAAATTGACATTCATTCATAACTCTCAGCGGATGACTCCGGGAAATTGGCCAGTATCAGTGAATGCACATTATTGCTGGCAAAGGTGAAAGTGAATAGGTCTAATATAGGAATGAATGGCCTTTTTGTGGAATTTATCAGGGTATAAACTTGGAAAAAACGTAACGATAAAAAATTACAATTCTCGAAAAAAAATCAAAAAAATCCGAAAATTGTAATTTTTTAAGGCCTCGTCCAGTATTCCCGCGACTTTTCCAAGTTTATATCCCCGATAAATTGCACAAAAAGGCCATTCATTCCTTATAATTCCAGCATTTTAAATAAATTCATCAAGAAAATGTGTTTAAAATCCGTTTTCTTAAGAATTATTTTAACTGCGCCTCACGGTTACGGAAAGTAGTTCGGCGTGGGAGTTTACTGGGATATAAATTTTGGACAGACACTTGCTACGGGCCAATCAAATGTTAGGGAATTGTGTAAATATTTTTGTGCTGGAATTATAGGTACATGACCACTCAGTACCACAAAATGTTCTTTATAGGAATTAAATAAGAGTACCTGTTGCTATGTCGAACCTGTGCTAAAGACCACCAGGGAATAGCAATTCCCTGTCTACAGCAGCCACGCTTTTGCTTTCCCAATTGCTCAATTACTACACAAATGACCCTGTGAATAAAGACCACATGTGAACAAAGGCCACATTTTTCTCTTCCCATGGCTGGTCTTTATTCACAGGTTTGACTGTATATTTGTGTCACTAGTCCACCAGTTCTAAAAATTACGAGTGCTCGCTATACATATATAATCATTTAGTAATGGTTATTTTATGGATAGTGATACCAACTATCAGGCTATTTCCATATGCAAATGAGGCATGGTATTTTTTAATTATTTATACTAATTAAATGTGTCACATGAAAAAATAATATTTTCGACAGATTATAAAGTACGAGCATTACACTTCAAAAAATAAATGCAGAGAATAAATAGTAATGTCCGTTAACATATGAAGGAACCACGGTTATCGCCCCTGATATAAATGTCATAATTTACGTCTGATATAAAATGTATAATAATGCCAATCAAAACGAGGGGTAATGGTGAATGAATATTTATTTTGCCAGAAAATGTCTCCGATGATGTCTCTGATATAAAGAACAGTTTGTGCCTACTGAGTGGACATGTACCTTTAACTCTTTGCATACTAGCGGCGAAAATATCCGCCAAACAAATTAGGAGTATATGATTTATTTCTCTCGGTAAATATGTCTTGAAATTTCACTAGAATTGTGTCCGGAGGACACAATTCTAATGAAATTCCAAGACATATTCATGTCATTTATAAGGAGAAGTAAAAGAAATATAATGAATTGTCATCTGCTATTTTTGAACTATTTATAGCCCACAAATTTCCCAGCATGCAAAGAGTTAACATCCAAGCATCAGCCAAGGTCATACAGAGATGTGACTTTGGTTTCAAGTCTCATCCGAAAGACCAGTGGGATGGAAGTATTGTTTTATGCCCAAGGTGCGGTTTGAACTCGCAACCTCCGGATTAGAACTCTGTTTGCAACCCATCTCTATAACGATGGCAAACAAGTTTCATTCAAAGTATGTCGTGACCACTCATTTGAACAATCTCAGGTTATGTGGTCACAACATACAGAACTCCAGATAAGCTTTGTGTCCAAAGCATACTATACCCCCTGATTTTAAAAATCACTGCGTATTTTACTTTTACAAATTAATTATTGATTTTCGAATATTTAACAAATTTAAACATTCTCTTATTTGCTGATCTCAACTAAGTGAATTTTCAACTTTATGACAGTAGTTTCACTACTAAATTTGAAAATCGCGGCAATGCGTATTTTCACATTGCTGTGCGTATTTTGTGCTCCCACTTTTGATAATCAATGCGTATTCAGCTAAAACAATTGCGTAAAATACGCCAATACACACCTTATCTGGAGCTCTGAACATATGCTGCTGATGAGTAGTATAGGGCATATGTTGTTTGCCGTTCTGTCATTTAAATAGCCGGACTGTCATCAGCAATTATACCGTAATAATTAGACCGTAATAATTAGACCATACTAATTAGACTATAATAATTATATCATAATTAGACCATAATAATTAGATCATAATAATTAGACCATAATAATTAGATCATAATAATTAGACCATACTAATTAGATCATAATAATTAGTAGACCATAATAATTAGATCATAATAATTAGATCATAATAATTACCATAATAATTAGATCATAATAATTATACCATAATAATTAGATCATAATAAATAGATCATAATAAATAGAATTAGACCATAATAAATTAATGATTAGGCCATAATAATTAGACTGATCAGCGACTACATCGTTCAAATCATAATTACGTTGCAATTTATAACGAAATATGTAAATGATGATTTACGTGCCAGGTGACAAATCCATCCATCCAATCGTATTAGCAAGTGAATTTTTTAGAGAAGTGCTAATTTGAATGGACAAGGCAAAATTAACATTAAACTACATATGATTGGATTAGCTGAAATCCAATCTGGACTAGTGGAACATTAACCCTTTGAACCCGAAATCCCGCTATAGAAGTTTATGCAAACAGTGCATATCCAGATGAGCCGGCTCGTAACGAGCCGTCTCATCAGGATCTGCACTTTTTGCAAGTAATTTTTTATATTTTTGACAAACAAAAACACCCCCTTTTCATAAATGGACTAGTCTGAAAATCATTTTGTGATGATTGGATTGGCTGCAAAATTAACATATCAAAATTGCAGTTACTTAGGGGTTAAAGGGTTAAGATGGTGCTGAGGCCTGCTTGTCTCACGAACTTGTCACAATTACACCACATGGTTGTTTTTTCCAGTCTGCGGCACAAATATAAAACCGAAGCAATTCACAGTGGTGAGATCCAATTAAGCAATTTCCGTGCAATTTCCGTAAATCTGGGAACATGGTGACAAAACTGCCAATGAGACAAACAACTAGAACAAATCATCGGGAGATAACACATAGATCAGCATCAGCATCCACACGTTGACCCAGCTGCACGTTTTCCGCTTTATAGGCAACGGGTTGCACTACGTGTATATCGTTACACCACGCTACACAGTAAAATTGCGCATACCGGTAATAGCATTTACACATCACACACTAAAATATAGAAAATATAGGAATGAATGGCCTTTTTGTGGAATTTATCGGGGTATAAACTTGGAAAATTCGCGGCCTTCGTCCAGTATTCCCGCGACTTTTCCAAGTTTATGTCCCCGATAAATTCCACAAAAAGGCCATTCATTCCTTATAATTCCAGCATTTGAAATAAATTCACCAAGAAAATGTGTTTATTTTTCCGTTTTCTTAAGAATTATTTTAACTGCACCTGACGGTTACGGAAAGTAGTTCGGCATGGGAGTTTACTGGGATATAAATTTTGGACAGAGACTTGCTACGGACCAATCAAATGTTAGGGAATTGTGTAAATACTTTTGTGCTGGAATTATACTTCTATATATTGTTATTGAGAGACAATTCTACAATATGACACGAAAATATTACCACAAACTTACCTAATAAAGTGTGTACATGTATTAGCAAAATTCTCAGGTCACTCTCCACGAAGTATAAAGTAAACAAAGAACACTTCAAACACACATTTGGAAAGACTACTCCGTCATAACTCTTATGTAATGAGTGTAACAAAATGTAATTAGAGTTATGTACTCAAAAGTAACGTTGACCCATTTCATTTGGATACATATTAACGGTACATGCCCACTGAGTATAGGCACATGTTCTTTACATGAATTAAATAAGTGTATAAGTGTGTCACTATTCCACCAGTTCTAAAAATTACGAGTGCCCGCTATACAGATATAATCATTTAGTAATATTTATTTTACTGATAGTGATGCGCGGTGGTATTAAATGCGACACCGGCAAAAAATTATATTTTCGACAGATTATAAAGTATAATCATTGCGCAACAAAAATGAATACAAAGAATAAACAGTAATGTCCGTTAACATTCTAAGGAAACACGGTTATCACCCCTGATATCAGTGTGGAAATTTACGTCCGATATAAAATGCATATTAATGCCAATCAATAAGTGGGGTAATTGTGAATGAATGTTTATTTTGCTAGAAAATGTCTCAGATGATGTCTCTGATATAAAGAACATGTTCTGCCTACTGAGAGGGCATGTACCTTTAATTAACAGGTAGCAAAATTTAAAAAAGGTTTTTTTATTATTACAAGTATATGTTGTAACTACTGACAGTGTTAAAGACATATACTTTTGATGAGAAATAAAAACAAAATCACGCTTTTCTTTCAGCCAAATAGTGTATGCTTAACTCTTTGTATGTTTTAAGCAGTGAAAATATCCGTCAAACAAATTAGGAGTATATTTTGTATTTCTCTCTGGAAATTCCAAGACATATTCACGATATTTACGGGGAGAAATAAAAGTAAATATGATGAATTTTTGTCCGCTATTTTTGAACTATTTATAGCCCACAAGTTTCCCAGCATGCAAATAGTTTGACCCTTACACTGCTGAATTAAATTGTGTCGTCTACTGTTTATTTTATTTCCAATGGAAATGATTCTAAAGTGCTGTCAAACCATGTTTTTATTGAGAGAAAATGGAAAATATTAAGCAACAGCAGGCGACACTTTTCGTTTCCAGCATTGTAAGGGTTAACATTAATATCTTCAATAAGGGTTAAAATATAGACAAGGCGGGGTAGGGTGTCAAATAGTGGTCAGCCGTCAAGGCTGACCACTATTTGACACCCTACCCCGCCTTGTCTATATTTTAACCCTTAGCCGCTACTCACAACAATTGTCGTCTGCTGTTGCTTTTATATATTGCCTTATTTCTCAATAAAAACATGTTTTGACAGCACTTCAGAATCATTTCCAATGGAAATGATTCTGAAGTGCTGTCAAAGCATGTTGTAAATTATTGTATCCCCCGGACTCCGTCGGGGGATACTATGGATTTGACAGCGTGCCGCGTCCGCGTCCGCCGCAGACACTTCTTGTCCGGAGCATAACTCGAACACCATTTGGAATATTTTCATGAAACTTCACACATGCATAGACCACGACCCGAAGGTGTGTCGCGCACAAGAATGACAACTCTTGCATAGCTAATTTTTTAATTATCTCCCTTTTTTGTTTCTCGCACTGATTTCGTGTCCGGAGCATAACTCCACCACCCTTTGGAATATTTTCATGAAACTTCACACATGCATAGACCACGACCCGAAGGTGTGTCGCGCACAAGAATGACAACTCTTGCATAGCTAATTTTTGAGTTATCTCCCTTTTTTGTTTCGCGCACTGATTGACCATAACTCGACCATCCTTTGGAATATTTTTATGAAACTTAACACATTCAATTAGACCACGAACCGAAGGTGTGTCGTGCACAAGAATGACAACTCTTGCATAGATATTTTTTTTAGTTATCTCCCTTTTTTGTTTTCGCGCACTGATTTCCTGTCCGGAGCATAACTCGACCACCCTTTGGAATATTTTCATGAAACTTCACACATGCATAGACCACAACCCGGAGGTGTGTCACACACAAGAATGACAACTCTTGCGTAGCTAATTTTTTAGTTATCTCCCTTTTTTGTTTTGCGCACTCTACAAACTGGACAATAATGCATGAAGACCTGTTTTCTCGTCTGCTCTGTACACCTTTTCTCCTGTGCTCTGTACACCTTACCTGTAGAGAGAACAATAGGGACTGGGAGAACCAAGTGCTAGCATGGGCTTGCATGTGCAAATGTCCAGTGCTTGACCACTGCTGACCACAGGTAATTTATACAGGTAAATTACTACATTGGGTACTGTGTTGAAAATATTGTGGCATTATGTGGACCTGTGCAGATATATGTAGATAAGGCCAGTTTTTTTTTATTAGTTGGTTTACAGATCCGCCGACCCGATTTTTTGACAATGTGGAAAAAAATAAAAAATTTAATTTCCGATTTTTTTTTAGATTTTTTTACCTCCGATCCCAAAAAAAAATTTTTTTTTTTTTTTTTTGCTGTGCCGAGAAAAGTAAGTGGCGGAAACCGGATCTTAGCAGCAGCGACAACAATAACAACCTGCGAATGGACATTCGATATGATTTGATATGATTTGATATATCTGCGTTTCAGATTGAATGCAAAAATTCAAAACCTTAACGCTCGGGTAAATGGCCTATATTTTCTGTTTTCTTGCTCCGATGTGCTTCATATTTCATGTATGCGTTCTTCCTAGGGTCCTCTACCGCCCATACTCGTGCCACCCCACTGATATTCGTTTCAACTATATCGCCGCTTCGTTGTGTTGTATTTAATTATACCAGATACGGTATTAATATGTACGCATTACGCAACCCATTCACAGTGATCAACATTCAACAGTATGTGAATATGAAACTGAGTTGCTATGTAGAATATAAAGAAACTTGCTGAACCGACTCCCTACGTTAACCGACAAACTCTTGGTCCGAGACGATGCCGGTTAACACAAGTTTCACTCTATCACAATCACTGGCCTTTTTGTTTTTTACCGACCACAAACCGACCCAACCATGAGCCTTAAAAAGGTGAACCGACCCAACCATGTGCCTTAAAAATGTGGTGTTCGGACCGTCCGTCTGTCCGTCACACGTTCGGTTAACCACTGCGTAACAGTTTCTCAAACCGGCCATATCTTCTACATAAGTTGCTCAAGTTCTTCAATATTTCAACACATCATTCATTGGTATGTGTGCTATACCTGCCTTGTCATACTTTATATTACCTTGACCTTTTGACCTTCACAGGGCTGCTGAAAGGACTTAGCAATTGCGGTTAACCAGTTTGTCACAGTTTCTCAAACTGGCCATAGCATCTACATAAGTTGCTTAACTGCTTCAATATTTCCATACTTCATTCATTTGGCTACACCTGCCTTGCCATACTACATATGACCTTCACCCTTTGACTTAACACTTTTGGTTCACCCGTTTGTCAGTTTCTTCAATATGCCGCCGGTGGCATCCGCGTTCGATATACTTTTTTTTTTTATTTCCCCGACCGACCCAACCATGTGCCAAAAAGAATAAAAAAATTGAAAAAACTTTTTTTTATTTTTATTTTTTTCCGACCGACCGACCCGATCTCGCGGAAAAAAAATCCGTAAACCAACAAATAAAAAAAAACTGGCCTAAATATAGGACTATTAAAAATAAATTCTGTGCTCCAGTAGCAAGCATTATTATTTTTAAACTTTTTTTTTCCATTTAAATTTTTAATTTTTTTTTTCAAATTATTTTTCAATTTTTTTCTAGTTGCATAAGGTGGTAAGTGCTATATACAGACTATTCACCTGTGCATGTGCTAGCATGTGCAACTGACCACTGCCCACTTACAGGTAATTTATACAGGTAAATGATTATATTACATTTCCGTAAACTGTGTTGAAAATATTGTGGGAATATGTGGACCTGTGTATATAGATGATATGTAGATAAATATAGGACTATTAAAAAACATTCTGGGCTCCAGTAGGGAGCATTATTCTTTTTCTTTTTTTTTATTTAATTTTTTTTTTTTTTCCATTTTTTTTTTTACATTCTTTTTCAATTTTTTAACTGACCACTAACTTATTACAGGTAATTTATACAGGTACATTATTACATTTCCGTAAACTGTGTTGACAATATTGTGGCAGTATGTGGACCTGTGCAGATATATGTAGATAAATATAGGACTATTAACAAAAATTCTGGGCTCCAGTAGCGAGCATTATTTTGTTAAAAAAAAATTGTATATTACATTTCCGTAAACTGTGTTGAAAATATTGTGGCATTATGTGGACCTGTGCAGATATATGTAGATAAATATAGGACTATTAAAAAAAATTCTGGGCTCCAGTAGCAAGCATCATTATTTTTAATTTTTCAACTTTTTTTTTCAATTTTTTTTTTAATTTTTTTTTTTCAATTTTTTTTTTACATTCTTTTTCAATTTTTTAACTGACCACTAACTTATTACAGGTAATTTATACAGCTAAATTATTACATTTACCTAAACTGTGTTGACAATATTGTGGCAGTATGTGGACCTGTGCAGATATATGTAGATAAATATAGGACTATTAAAAAAAATTCTCGGCTCCAGTAGCGAGCATTATTTTTTTTATTTACATTCTATATTACATTTCCGTCAACTGTGTTGAAAATATTGTGGCATTATGTGCACCTGTGCAGATATATGTACATAAATATAGGACTATTAACAAATAATTCTGCGCTCTAGTAGCTTCACACATGCATAGACCCTAAAGGTGTGTCGCGCAAGAATGACAACTCTTGCATCACTAATTGCTTAGTTATCTCCCTTTGTCCGTCACCGATTTTGTCTCCGGAGCATAACTCGATCACCCTTTTTTCAAACTACTTGTGTATCTGGGGAGGGGGGTACACATGCGCTTGTCGACAAGCGTCCATTTCTAGTTCTAAAGTGCTGTCAAAGATGATAAAAATGGAAAATAGAAAATAACAGCAGACAACAACAAAAATAAGATCACGGTGTAAGGATTAAACTGAGCCCACTGTTTCTTGAAACCTATTTTCACTTGGTTGCAATCTTAAATTATCGATTACATTCATTTAACAATTCTGAAAATCTTTCACCCATACATAATACATGTGAAATTTGATCACGATCGACCCAGCTGTTGATTGTACACAAATTCCGCATAATTATGTGTCTTGCCCACTAGGGCTATGTGTGGAGACGTCCAACATTGATGACATGATTGTTACGGTAACCAAGGTGATGGCCTATGTCACCAGAATGACACTGGGTGGATGGATATCCATCAATGTGAGGAAGCTATTGATGAAGTTTGGTAATGATCCAACTAACAGATGAGGAGATATTCAACATTTGGACGTACATACAAGGTCACCAAGATCAAGTTCACCTAAATAGACAAGACGAATAATTGTATAATGCCCTTGGAAAAAGTTCTGTCGGCATTTTTTAGTAAAAGTGGTACGTCTAACTTTTTAACATAATTCGAGTATGCTGAATCCAAAAATGGCGGATACCACGAAGAATTTTGAGGCAAAAGGCTTCTAATTTGAAAAACAAAATGGCCGCCAAATTTTTATTTTTTATTTTTCTAAAATGTGTTTAAGTGGTATTATGGTACCAGTATAAGCAATTCAGTGGCAAAAGGCTAATCAGATTGTGTTATATATATTATTATGACGTGACCTAATTTTCCAAAAACAAAATGGCCGCCAAAATCGTTTTTTTTTCTCTGTCATTCACTAAAGTTGGTATATGTGAGCAGTTGCAATACTATGGCTTGTATATTGGTATAGTGATTAAATACACCACAATGATGTACTAAATATTCCTTTTTCTATTGGAAAACATGTTTGAATGCTAATACGTAATATTGAACGCAAATGATATGCCATGTGTAACATGCATGTATTACACAGACGAAACATAGACGAATATTATTTAAATCAGTCACCATGTTGATTTCTCCATTAATGAAACTATGCGTCTTTCGAACTAAATCAGCCCCCACATATCGGTCGCGGCGCCGGCTCGCCTCGTAAAACCACAGGTGAAAGAATTGTACCTGTGATATTAAATTATGTACAGGTCCATTAAGAATGCTTACAAACTACAAATAACCCAAAATAGCATTGCGTGTAGAGACATTTTTTGCCAGCTATCATTAATTTTGATTATTTGTAGTTTGTAAGCATTGTCAGTGGACTTGTACTTAATTTGATATCACAGGTACGCGTCCTTCACCTGTGGTTTTAGGAGTCGCCCGGATGCCGCGACCGATATGTGACATGCTGGATGACTGTGTGCTCTGTGTGATACATGTACATCTAATCCACTATAAACCGATTCACAACCCGAAATGTCAGTTTAGATTATGTTCATACATGGCTTTGCATCACCGCCATGAGCCTTACAACTACACAAAGCTGTACAACGTAGACCAGACTTGCGACATTTGCAGCGCATGGTCTTACACTGCATGTGACATGAACAGGATATCATTTCCAGACATGCCGCTGGAATAGGATCCAACGTCATAAGGATGGGTACAAAGCCATCGTCACTGCGCTCCCATCCCATAGTGTCTGGCGCAGGAAGCTCCCGTATGGCAGTGTCAGCCTGCCTCCAGATCATAGACTGATAATGTACTCGCATTATGTGAAAGCGGAGAGCATCACTTGTTGGTGGTAATGCATCAGGCTTTACTGACTTTGAGAACAAGTGATATCTCGCTGTGTCAATAGAATCGGTTTGAGGCACGTTGTAGATTCTACACAGAAACTTCTCTGCAGATTTGAGAATTGTCTGCGTGAACTCTCCTTCACCCAAATCAACGAGTAGCTTGTGATTGCATTTGAACACTTTCCATGCTGTTCGTTTGGTGTGACCTGAAAGGTAAGACGTCGTGTCACAGCCTGTGAGAGCATGGAATGGCAGTAGCGATGCTGCTAATTGTGGTGTGAGGCTATCGAACACTCGCTCTATAGGTATATAGCGCCGTTTCTTTGATGTGCCAGTCATCATGAACATGTGCATACACTGTGAATGTGGGAAGTGTGCTATGAGTAGCAACAGTACGTCCGTGTCCCTCGAGGCCACCGACAGTATCGAACTGGCTATGGACAGCATGAAGAACAAGCCGTGTATCAGCTTCTTCGTGCGTTGTACTTAGCAGCGTTACATCCGTTGCATCGTTTGATGCCCGTACTTCTAGTTCGTCAGCAAACCCACCAGCTACAACAATGTCCTCATCGTGTGGGGCATTGGCAAAAGTAGTTCCTCAGACAGGAATCTAGCAAGATCAGCTTTGTTTGCGGAAAGTGCCATGAAGTTTTCCCAGTTTTTTGGCAAGGGTACACCACGACTTTCCACAATGCGTCTGATAGGCTGAGCAGCCTTTGTTCGCCGAGCCCTCGTGCTTGACTTAATAGACATTTTTCCCTGTACCGGTCAAGGACAATGTCTATTCTCTGGTACTTAGATCCAGTATGTAGCACTGATTTGACAAATACGTCGGCTAGATCACCGAAGCTTTTTGCAGTAGCAGGTTTGCCAATGGCAACGACAAGAGTTTGACCATCAATGATGAGACATGATGAGTGATCATGAAGTTCAACGGTTTCGGGACAGTCAATGCCTTCAGTTACCAAGTCTGATAATGCACTCTTGTTTCCGGTTTGAAGTGTGCCATTTAGTTCCGCAATTGATAGAGGAACTGGCATGCTCAAGAATGCTGGGTATATCAACTTGGCGACCGGCCTCGAAGGCAGTGACCATCCGTTGAAGAACACTCCTGTCTGCCTTCATGACATGTTTTTGGTCTTTAGATTTGGTGACAATGACGCAAATGTCGGCGCATTGTTTCTAGCTCAGGGGTCATGTAGTGACATGCTTGGATTGGCACCCTCAGTGACAACCAGTCTCTCCTGCACAAATTCTTGCAACTGTGCAATGCCACGGCATTTGGCATTTATTAATGATTCTCGTATTACTTCCGTTGCAATGTCTTTGTTTGCAATGTTTTGCAGAGTAGCACGTTCGGTTCCAGGTGTGAACACCCCAAATCTCTGGAACGTACCGAGCAATGCCTCTTCATCAACATTATCTCGCTTTTTGCGGGATTTGGTGCTCTCATTGTGACTTAGTTTCTCACATGAGTGCATCTGGAACATGGCGTATGTCTCTACTGCAATGTGAGACCTCGGGTTGTAAGAGAGTGTCCATCTAGATAAGGCGGAGGTAGTCTTTGTGATGCCAACAATTCCACCACCCTTCTTGCCTACACCATTCAACCACTCTTGAGCTTGATCAGGGTCTACTTGGTTGAATTTGCGTGCCGAACGCTTGACCCTTTTCAAAGTTACCCTTTTCAAACTCTGTCAGTACCGGAGCAGGAAGCTGGTGCATTTCGGCCAGATATACTGGCCCCCATCTGGCATAGTTGTAGTGGTCGTAGCGCATAAAATATGGCAACATCATCCCGAACGACTGCAGATGGAGGTTCCATATACCATCACGCTGTGCACGGGTGAATAGCAGGAAGTATGGCTACCATATCCATGTATTTCCACCAGAAGGACACATTTGCATGCTCACCCGATTGACTGGCAACAAACTCATCTAGAGGCTTCTGAACTCGTTCATGTTTCAGCAATGTCGCCAACTCGGCATTCATTTTCGTATAGAGATTATTGCACAGATCTGATATCTGGTCATAATACTCTATGTCAGACTCTTTGACGAAATCAAGAACACGGGGCATCATCTGACGCCACAATGCTTGCAGTGTCAGTTTATGGAGCCTCATGCCTTTGTTGTATGCCTTACCAGACAGAACTAGTTTAGCCGTACCCTGACCAACTAATCCACTTTCTACCCATACCTCAGCTAACCCCGACCCGTTCATATGATCTCCAATAGTCTTTAAAAAGTTCATGGAGATATGAAGGCCACCAAGGCGTGGAATCAGTAGATTCTGGTACTCCGGGACGGACCATTTTAGTTCCATCAACTTGCAATACAACGCTTGGTCAACAGTAATTACTGTATGCTCTTGTCCAAGAGCCGACGATATGGTCATGCATCGCTTCACTACTGTGTTCAGCGTGTCAAACTCATGTGCAGGGGCAAGGATGATTGGTATATACCCAATTGATGTTAGCTCAGAATCTCTGATGACATTGATTAGTTAAAACACTGTCCACCCCACCTTCTCTTCTGATGTCTGACGTTGTGTAAAGAATGCTAAGTCAGTAGCCTGTGCATCCTTTACACACTCAGAATCAGCAACATAGTCGTCAAACCAAGCCGTTTCCACAGGTTTTGAAAATACTGGAAGTGGCTTGTTTGGTTTGATGTTGACAGGAATCAGTTCCTCAATGATTGGGGGGGGGCCTATCAATGTGTGACTACAGGACAGATCAGGTGTATGCAACATGACGTCAAGCTCGAGGCCTCGCTGCCATGCCGCTACCTGGGTGGCGTGGAAAGTATTCTTCCCATCAAGCGTTTCGTCAAGAATGTCAATGTTATCAGCAGTATAGTGAACAAATTTGTTTGGTACAATGTTTGGTGGATTTACAATTACAGCCCCAGTTTGTGTGTCTAGTGTTTTCAGTGTACTTTCTGCTAAAGCAGTGTCCATTTTCAAAAACCTGTTCGTAGCTGAGACAGTGGCCAGCATTATGTAACAACTGCACTAGACCTTTTGACGGAGTTGCCTGATGTATTGTGCTGGCCAGACCAATGTGTTTGGGGGTCAATTTTCTTTCCACCACTGATGCCACATACAAGGTCCTGTGCAACGCTTAGAACCTTTCGTCGAACTTGATCTTCCGCAGCCCCATCACACTCATCCTCGAGAACCGATTGACCGACATATATGACTCTCAGAAACATATAGAGATTATCGGGTACACATTTGATAGCATCATTCTCATTGACAGACAGTCCCGTGTGACCTTCCGTTTCAATTATATCACTACTGAGTTGTAATGCGACATGGATCAGGGATAAGTATATGTCTTCGTCTGGTCTATAGTGGGGTATTGTTAGCTGTTCATCGTCCGAGACATTCATCACTTGCTGCCAATATTGCAGTACGTCCAAATTTCGTGGAAAATAGGAGAGTCAGTCTGTCCGTTACAGCTTTATCAAGTGGACGCATGAAATAGAATAATTCACCAAGGTCAGATTCTAGTTTTTCTTTGAATGTTCCAAGTCGACTTTGGTATGACGATGGAATGATGGTAGAAGAATCTTGTGCCAGTTCCAAATATCAGTCCCATACATCTTTTAGTTGAAGTACCTTTCCTTTTTCGGCAGCGTAACTAGCTCTTTCAAAAGCCATACCATTGCTACGTCTTTGTCAACTGTATCTTTCATCGTCATTTTGGTTTTTCTCATGAACGCACTGAACCATCCTAAATGATATTTCGCCTCATCAGCCATAAGGTCGATAACAACAGATACTCGAAGTCGGATTGTATGATCAAACATTGCTGCATCAAGGATTTCACGGCTCTTTTTAGGTGTCATTACAGATTTAGGTGTCATTATTTACATCAACACCGGGTTTGGGATTTCACGCGCTACGCGCGCACCTGTCATATATGGTGCACAGTCAGTGTCATTGAATTTTAGGACTTTTTTTCTGTGGTTGTTATATCGATGAACTACCTCTTACAATATCAATCGCTTATGAAGGAGTATGTTCAGTGTCAAAAGCTAAATAGCCTAGCCTAATAGGATTTAAAGGTTCATGGAGCCTGGAATATGCCATCAGTGTTGTTCCACCGTCATCGCCGATATATATGGCAAACAAAACAATGTTTTACACCTCTATAGTAACAATACTGTAGCATGTATTGCACCAATACTTAGTTGGTTCACTAACATGTTCTTGGCATGGGATCTCACCAGAACTATAATAATATACACATTTCTTTCTTTTTTCGGCCAAAAAATTACAATCATTCAGATATTTTGTGAATGTTTTTAGTTTTAAGCATACACAAATCCTTTGTAATGTATTGCACAACCCATATAACGTTATCTGCATGTTCATTTGCATACAATTTGCTTACAATAATGCACTCATTCAATTTAACTAAGACCAGGAAAGGCGAAAAAAAAAGGATTGGCCGCCATTTTGTTTTTGCAAATTTGAAGCCTTTATTCTCATTTTTTTTCGTGGTATCCCCCATTTTTGGATTCAGCATACTCGAATTATGTTAAAAAGTTGGACGTACCACTTTTACTAAAAAATGCCGACAGAAGTTTCATTTCTTGAAATGCCGACTAGTCTAAAATGACATTGGGTTGTTAGCCATCTATGTGAAGAAGCTATTGATGAAGTTTGCTAATGATCCAACTAAATACAGATTAGGAGACATTCAACATTTGGAGTATGTCCAAAATTGTTGAACAAAGGTCAAAGTTACCAAGATAAAGGACAAGTCCACCGAAATGACACTGGGTGGATAGCCATCAATGTAAGCTATTGCTGAAGATTGGTAATGATCCAACTAACGGATCAGGAGATATACATTTGCATCCAAAATTGTTCACACAAAGGTAAAGGTCACCAAGATGAAGGTCATGTTAACCAAAATGACACAGGGTGGATAGCCATCAATGTGAGGAATTTGATTGATGAAAGTTGGTAATGATCCGACAACAAGAATTCCGCCACGGAAGCGGTGTTGCGCCTGCCGAGGCATTTCACCATAACATGATCATGGGCATGTGCTAAAGTAAGCATCACAAAAATTGTCAGAGAAGTGTATGCTTAAAATACGAAAAAGGTCAAGGTTGAAGAAACTTTGTGACATAAACAAATGTCTAAGTGTTTCCACAACCATGTGAAGGTCAAAAATGTGAAGGTCATGTTAATGGTGGCACGAGTGTATTTTAAATGCTTACATGTAATCCATCAAGTAATATTAATGTTAAACGATGATGTAGAAACTTGTACAAATTTTTACAAGTGTTTCCACAAAAATGTGACGGTACATGAGGTCAAGGTCATGTTAATGGGGGCATAAGTATGTTCTGAATGATCACATGTATGAAATGTCCAAATATTGAAACAATCTGTCAAGTAATATTAAAGTTATATCATGATGAAGAAACTTGTACAAACTGTTTGACGTAAAAAAGTGGCTAAATGTTTCCGCAAAAATGTGAAGGTAAAAAGGTCAAGGTCAGATTAATGGCATGAGTGGGTTCCAAAATGCTTACATGTATCAAGTGCTCAAACATTGAAGCAATCCATCAAGTAACATTAATGTTATACCATGATAAAGAAACTTATACAAATTGTTTGACGAAAAAAAAAATGGCTATGTGTTGCCGCAAACATCAAAAAGGTCAAGGTCATGTTAATGATGGCATGAGGGTGTTCTGAATGATCACCTGTATGAAGTGTCCAAATATTGAAGCAATCCGTCAAGTAATATTAAAGTTATATCCTGATGAAGAAACTTGTACAAACTTTTTTGAAGCAAAGTGTCTCCGCAAAAATGTGAAGGTAAAAAAGGTTATGGTCATGTTAATGGCAGCATGAGTGTGTTCCAACTGCTCACATGTATCAAGTGTCCAAATATTGAAGCAATCGTCAAGTAATATTAAAGTTACACCAATGATGACGAAGCTTTACAAACTTTTTGACATTTCGGACGACGACGTGGACAACCATAGTCTAGCCTTCTGCTAAAGCAGGTGCGACAAAAATTACAAAATGTTGGATGTTTAGCGAGATTACACTCGCAGCCCTTTTTTGGTCGCTTTGACCCAAAATCAGCATCAAAACAATCTTTTCATCAATTCCTTTAATTAGATATCACACATGAACTGTTTCAAAAAGAACAATACCTCACAACTATTTCATTCTGCAGATCACACCAATTTCCCTTGGGCCCACAATCTTAACAAATATGATCATTTCTACATTGTTTTTTTAAAATCAATCTGTCGGTTGATGAGGAACAGTTGCTTGCAGAATTTGGCAATTTGTTCTCTGGCTGCATCTTAGATGAAGTAACGATTACATTCGATTTATTAAAGCAATTCAGACAGTAATACACCCATACCTATCCCAGCAGTTTTTTTAATAATATTATGTCAGGGCTCCAGATAAGCTGCGTATTTGCTTAAATACCCAATTAAAATTGCCAAAAACCAAATTGAAATCAGAAGTAGCGAGTATCAAAAAGCAATAAAAAAATTTGTGTACCTTTATCATGCTACAGAAAACCAAAAAACAGACCACAAATATAGCATATTTTTCTTATTTTCCATAAAAACACATCTTGGTATTTCATTTGAGACAATTCTAATGAAATACCAAGGTGTGTTTTCATTTTGAAGCAAACTATTCAATAATTGCAGTCTGTCGATGTGTTAACAGTAGTGTGATTTTAGTTTACCCAATTAAAATTTTGAAATAGCCAATTGCTTCAGAAATGATGGAGTGACAATACTCAATTACTAATTCCTTATCTGGAGCGCTGTTATGTGTTTGAAAATGTAAATTGTTAACATTGTTCACATCGAAATAGGCACCGGATTCCTGACGAATTCCATTCAGCAACATGCAGATTATAGTTTAATAAACCCATTACTAGACTGTGGTTAATTATGCAGCATTTCTAAGTACACCGGTGCATTTTTTGACATGAAACATTTTACACCGCAGGAAGTGCAGCACCGGTGTATTAAGATGATGAATATAAAAAGGATGCAGAAAATGCAGTAACAATGACGCCGACGTGAACATTTTTAACAATATATTTTGTCAGTCGGCAGACCGGGTTTATATTTAAAGACTGGGGAAAAATCCATATCTGCATGCTGCCTGCTCAACCCTTCTTGTCAGCACAGGTCAGCCTCTGTCTGAATGGGGCACAGACCCCCAATAACCCATTTCAGTCTAAAGATACGATACTTTTTGTTGAAAACATCTCATTATTTTGTTTATTTCTCCATAAAAGTATATGTTGTTACCCCTCATTTGAACCATCTCATCGAGACGGTTCAAATGAGTGGTAACAACATATATTTTTGATATGAAATAAAGAAAATAGGATTTTTTCCCCTAAAAAGTTCTGTACTACTATAATTCTATCCCCATTAATCTGTAGCTGATTTCACCAACATTGCTATAAAGCATACATATCTAGCTATTAAGTATACTTTGAGGGAGTAATCGTTTATTTTTCCCGAAATTCATTACATGTATTTCATATAGAACGATTGCATATATTTGATGATGAAAAGTATGCAGAACTATTATATTGAATTTATTACATTATCACAGCCAAAGTGGCTGTGATAATGTAATAAATTCAGTGTAATAAAAATTAATAAATATATCCTTAAATTTCTCCCTTAAAGTGTACTTAACACAGGGCCGTAGCGGCCACCGCCGTGGCATTATTTTGGCCTGTTTTGTTGTTGTTTTCGTCAGCTTCATGCATTGAACATCCAATAACAACGCAATAATGTATTTAAATGTAAGCATAATACATGCTCCGACGGTGACTTTAGAATGTAGGAAATGCAATTTTGAGGGTCTAAGTGGAATATTTCCCACTAAAAAGGCTGCCGTGGCATTATTTTACACACCGCTACGGGCCTGTAACAAAATAAGTATACTTTGCAATTTTGGTGAAATAGGTCACCGCTGGAGAAATGGGGTTTATGGTATTTATGGCCCATCTACCGTAGTTTCTGATCTTCTAATGAGCAATTCTGCGGCCAGATAAGGATCTGGGGTCCGTGTCACTGAACTTTGTATCACTAAGAAGTTTGTAAGCGCAAAAATAACACTTTTTGAAAGTAATTTTCAAATTTTGAAAACAAAAATATCCCCTTTTTATACAAAGACTAGTCTGAAAATCATTTTTGTCACAATTGGATTGGTTGCAAAATCATCATATAAAAATCCATTCCAGTAATTACTTAGGGGTGAAAGGGTTGAAAGAAATAGGAGTTAGTACTTGAGTATTGTCACAGTACTCACTCCATCATGTCTGAAGCAATTGGGTATTTCAACATTTTAATTGGGTAAAATAAAATCACACTACTGTTTGCACATCAACAGACAGCAATTTTTGAATAGTTTTCTTCGAAATGAAAACATATCTTGGCATTTCATTAGAATTGTCTCCTTGGAGACAATTCTAATGAAATACCAAGTTGTGTTTTCATGGAAAATAAGAAAAATATGCTTTAATTGTGGTTGGTTTATTGTTTTCTGCAGCATGATAAATGTACCACAAAATTGTAATTGCTTTTTGATACTCGTTACTTCAGATTTCAATTGTTTTTTTGGCAATTTTAATTGGGTATTTAAGCAAATACGCAGCTTTGATCTGGAGCTCTGCATGACAGATGTTTCACTGAACTGATCAACAGTGTAGACCATGATCAGACCATGCACAAACGTGTAGACTGGTCTGGGTCTACACTGGTTACAATGACCATATGCTCCATTTCTCCAGCCACACACATATTTGAGACACGCCATGTGATTTTGTACATACAGAAAATATCGTAAATACTGTAAATATTTTGCATCAAATATTGCACTTGTACAAAATCACATAGTGTGACACATTTACCGCATAACCTCGAATTAACGCCCCAGGGGGCGTTACATTTTACAAAAGGGGGGCGTTTATTAGCCACTAAAAAAAATAATAATAATAAATAAAAAAAAAATAAAATTACCAAGGACTGCCAATTTCAAACACAAATAATCCTTAAGGATTGTGTTTGAAATTGGCGGTCCTTGGTAATTTTATTTATTTTTTTTTAATTTGGGGGGCGTTTATTAGGAGGGGGGCGTTAATTCGAGGTTATACGGTATGATAAATTTTGAAAAACAATTCTCATTGCCTATGTCTAGAACTGGCAGAGTTCGTGATCACAAGTTCGTGAACTTTTGGAAACATGCATGAACTTTTGAAGAACTTTTCAAAACTTCTTGAACATTTCATGAACCAACTGTACCTGTTCATGAACTTTCTTTGATGAATTCCTAGTTCCTGAACTTTTGAAGAACTTATTAAAAGTGCCTGAACTTTTCATGAACATGCTATGAAGTTCATGCACTTCCATTTTGATGAACTCCTAGTTCATGAACTTTAGAAGAACTTATTAAAAGGGCTCAAACGTTTCATGAACCTGCTATATCAAGTTCATAAACTTCCATTTTGATGAAACTGAGCTGTAGCCGATTTCACCAACATTGCAAAGTATACTTTTCTCGCAAAGTATACTTTGAGGGAGTAATCATTGATTTTTCCTGAAATGCATTATTTCATATAGAACTAACGACTGCATATATTTGATGATTAAAAGTATGCAGAATTATTATACTGAATTTATTACATTATCACAGCCAAAATGGCTGTGATAATGTAATAAATTCAGTATAATAAAAAATAATAAATTTATCCTAAAATTGAAAATTTCTCCCTCAAAATATACTTTGCTAGAAAAGTATACTTTGCAATGTTGGTGAAATAGGCTACTGGTTCTGCACTGGTTGAAAATCCTAGAGTGCATCCAAACAATGCTCTCAGTCTTTGTGCATGTAGCTGCAGAGAGGTTAAGGGGAAAAGTAAGCGCCTGAATTAGACATACAACAATAACTAACAACAACTAAAAAGTTTTGAGGCACATGCTTTTGAAGCAAGAAGCAAGTTTTAAATTATTTACATTTAAAAGTGAATTACTTATGTAGATCAGAAACCAAACCACAGTAAGAGATTTCATAAACAAATACACTAATCTTCTAGAAATGATTCAGACTTAATGTATCATATAAATTGAATACCGTAAGGTAAGTTTGAGTTTGGACTAACCACTAACCAACTGCATCCAGTATATGTAGATGAAAGGGGCGGATCTGGAGGGGGGTTCAGGGGTTGCAACCGACCCTCCCTCCGTTCAGTCACGGAGTTTACATAGATCACAGTTTAGATATCATTTACGGGGGGGGGGGGGAGTGGGGAGTGCACGGACCCCCGTAGCATACAAAAAATAGGACAACCTCCCCCCACCCCCCAAATATGCTGGATCCGCCCCTGGATGACCTCATAAAGTAAATAGGATCAACAAGTGACTCAGTGACAGTGGCAACCAAATGCTACATGTAAACGTTAAGATGGGGTCCATTTTCTGGAAAAGCAAACTTGAATTTTCTAAACATTCTACGATGGTAACATTTGTTTCATAATTATTAGTTTATATTCAAGTCACTCTTACAATATAAATATTTGTTCACATGGAATTTGCCTAAATTTCCAAAATTCATGAACTAAAAAGTTAAAGAACTTTGGAAGTTCATGTACTTTTTCATGAAAAGTTCATGAACTTTTTCACAGAGGGCCGGTAGTGGTGGACATGCACTCAGGTCTTCAATCTACGGATTGGAAGTCGGGCCACAACCCATCCCTTGCATCGACAAGAATGTCGACTTGTTTACATTGCTTCTCAGTAGCCAATTTCACCACAACAATTCCGCGGAATCAAATGTCTCGCCTTGTTCCGCCTTGACCTTGACCCTGGGGCCTTGACCTTGACCCTGCGGCCCCGAAAATAGTCCTATATTCATGTACATATCATAGTAAAGGTATGTATATAGTTTGATGACTGTAGCTGATAAGGTGTTGAAGTAATGACCGTAACACGAAAACCTAACATTGAATGATGACGCCGTGCCGCCGACGACTCGGGAAAAGGAAAACCTTAAGTCTCGCTTTCCGCTTTCGCGGGCGAGACGAAAATTGCTAAACATACTAATTTAGCAAAGTGTACTTTGAGGGAGTAATCATTTATTTTTCCCGAAATGCATTATTTCATATAACTATATATTTGATGATTAAAAGTATGCAGAATTATTATACTGAATTTATTACATTATCACAGCCAAAATGGCTGTGATAATGTAATAAATTCAGTATAATAACAAGAAACGAGGCAAAGCCACGAAGGCCAGGTTTTTTCCAAGCATAGACACTTGGATAACATAATTATACCCACTTTTTGTAGACTAGATGGCTGTGGCCTGCATGTCCCGCCTTGGGGCGAGGCATGGATACTAAAAAAATAGATATAATAGATGGAAAAACTTTAACCAAAAAACTTTAACCGGACACACGGACGTACGGACAGACGGACGGACGTATGCCAAAATGCCGACGATATCGCGCTTTCCGCAAGCGGGCGCGACAATGATGATAAACACCCATGTGAAGTATCAAGGTAATGGGTGAAGCAGTTGCAGACATATATAATACACGAAAAAACTTTAACAAATAAATTCAAAGTAATTTGACCTTGACATTGGGCACAGGGGCCGCACGGTTGGGAGGTAGAATGAAAATATGGATGATGATAAACACCCATGTGAAGTTTCAAGGTAATGGGCGAAGCAGTTGCAGAGATATAGTATAACGAAAAACTTTTAACCAAAAAACTTTAACCAGACGTACGTTAAAAAGTTAACGGTGAAAATTACGTAGAAATAATAGGTGAAGGTAAAAAAAATGGTCACATGTTGGATAGTTGTATGTGGTAGGCACCCCTTGGTTATGAAGCTGTGAAAGTTTGGTGGTCCTAGGTGGTACAGTACCAAAGAAATGGACTTAAACACGAAAATTTAACATTGATTGTGGACGCCGCCGCCGCGCCCGCCGCCGCCCGCCCGCCCGCCGCCCGCCCGGCTTTCGCCAATCCAATAGCCTGGATTTTTTTTCAAAAAACCTGGCTAAAAATTAATAAATTTATCCTTAAATTGAAAATTTCTCCCACAAAGTGCACTTAGCAAGAAAAGTATACTTTGCAAGTTTAGTGAAATAGGCTACTGGGGCTACATTTCACCCATTCAGGAAGCCATAGATAGTGTTGTCACGATGAGTCACATATTACTGGCAACATGGAGCAGTTTATAATGAAGATGTGTTGTGCTAAATGGCAAAGTGAAAATCCATTAAATAAGCACATTAAATCCATCACCATGCAACCACTATTGATTAGTTAAATGTATTTCCTTCTGATAATTCAGTTTTGCGTGATGGAAAATTTAATATCTTCCTCATTTCTCCATAAAAGTAGAATCATTATACAGCACAGCGTATAGGCCTATAGAGGATATTACATGAGTCATGATTGAATATTATACATGTATTAATTAAACAAGTTTACTGATTTTATAAGAAATTAGACTATATGCCGAGAATCTTACGGCAATCAGTCAACAAGTTTATAATAAATGTCATTAACCCTTAGACCGCTACTCACTCACAACAATTGTCGTCTGCTGTTGCTTTTATACTCTTGCCTTATTTCTCAATAAAAACATGGTTTGACAGCACTTCAGAATCATTTCCAATGGAAATGATTCTGAAGTGCTGTCAAAGCATGTTGTAAATTATTCTAAAGTGCTGTCAAGCATGTTTTTAATGATAAAAATGGAAAATAGAAAATAAACAGCAGACGTCAAAAGAAATAAGATAGCGGTCTAAGAGTTAATGTAATGATGGTGTTTGAGCTAAGCTAAGGTCATTGTAGCCCCCCACCCCCCACCCCCCAGCAACGAGTTGTGAGGGGGGTATACTGGAGTCAGGTTGTCCGTCCGTCTGTGCTTCTGTGTGTCAGTGTGTGTGTCCGTGCAAGTGTGCGTCCGTCCGTCACTTTTTAAAGCTTATAACATCAGAGAAATATGTTATAACTTCTAAAATTGCATAATTTTTCACACATGCATTCACATGCATTCCTGTCAGGCTCTACTACCATGTGAAATCCATGACCGTCCAACCCCCGCTGATCCCAA
Organism: Conchocele bisecta; assembly: GCA_029237695.1. Taxonomy (NCBI): domain Eukaryota; kingdom Metazoa; phylum Mollusca; class Bivalvia; order Lucinida; family Thyasiridae; genus Conchocele; species Conchocele bisecta. The sequence goes on along the minus strand of CM055276.1, from coordinate 57,927,790 downwards.
GGTCAAGGTCAAATACTTAGTCTCTTTACAAAACTTAACATCCGAGAAATATGTTGTTATAACTTCTATTTCCTTTATCTAAAATGCTTAATATTTCACACATGCATTCCTGTAAGGCTCTACTACCATGCTGCGCCAAATCCACGACCGTCCAACCCCCGCTGATCCCAAGGTCAAGGTCAAATACTTAGTCTCTTTACAAAACTGAACATCAGAGAAATGTTATAACTTCTATTTCCTTACACATTTAGGGGCACATGGGCCCCCACACGGGGGTATTCCGTAAGCCTCGCTTACTTACAAATCTAGTTTTAGGCTGGGTTAAATCCCATTTTCACGGGTATGTATGTTGGGAGAGAGGGGGGTAAGCCCCTTTTTGTTATGGCAAATCACATTACATTTCCATGGCACATTTATCTATGACAGATATCAAATAGTTTGCATCTCAAATAGTCTGGAACTAGAATTTGCATGGTGGTAGTTTGTCCAATTGTGCTATCTATCATGAACCCATAGAATGCTACTCACAACAATTATCGTCTTCTGTTGCTTTTATATCCTGCCTTATTTCTCAACATGTTTCGACAGCACTTCAAAATCATTTTCATGTTTTTATTGAGAAATAAGGCAATATATAAAAGCAACAGCAGACGACAATTGTTGTGAGTAGCGGTTTAAGGGTTAAATATAAGCCGGATGTAAATGAATGAATGAATACATGTACTTTGTGCAGCCAGTGTAGTTCCACTTCAGACTGGGCATATGTATATGTCTGTAGCCTGATCAGGATCTACACTGCCCGCACGCGCGACAATAATAATTACTTTAAGTATTCGGACACCACTTGTTTCGGAAAAACCAAGACAAAGTGTATCCAAATACACTGTTATTGTTTGTGATAAACCAGTACAACCATACACACCCGAAATATTGGGACACTCTTTAATTGTGCAAACCATATATCTATATGTTCCCCCCCCCCACGGAATAAATGGTGTCCAATATTATAGGGTTATTATGGTATCTTGTAAAACCACCACACATACAGATTGTCAATACCATAATATTTGTTGCATTTCCTAAATAATTATAGCCGTAAATTTGCCATTGGATTGGAGCTTTATAAATAGAATGAAGGGAAATAACTCCTGTTTATAACTCCCTGATGCTCACCACTAGCTGTTGCTGTTGTGCATATACTCTACTGCCTGCGCTAATCTTGCATATCATTGTCTATTTCTTTATTTTCAAAATACTTGAAATCAAGCAGTTTGATTGGCTGAGCCTGAGCTGTGCTACAGCTCAGGCTCAGACAATCAAATTGCTTGACTTTTGCGAGTTGGCATTACTATTACTAAGTGGGGTCGACTAAAAAGTGAGTCGACTTATAGCCGGAAATATACGGTAGATTGTTCAGAAACGTGGATATTCTGGGCAAGATTAACGCAGGCGGTTGTGTATAACTATTATGGCTGAAGTTCCAAAGGCCATACAAAGGCCAACTGCTGCGAACACGTATGGACAACAGTTCCAACAAGTATATGCCATGCTAATCTTGCAATAATACACTGGGACTGACAGATGATGTTGGCAAATATTCATCTATGTGTTCACATTTGTGGCTGTGACTGGAGAACATACATGATTTATGACCAGTGTGACCTTCCGATCATTCACCACACTCCTGTAGCCTGGTAAATATATATGTTCCTTGTTAGAAGCATGACAGGTGTTTCATTGACTGAATGGCTGATTTGTGTGGATGCACAGACTGATCTGGATCTACACTGTTCACAAAACCCATAAGCCCCATTTACTCCAGTCACAGCCACATTTAACAATGTGTACTTGTAGGTATACAATAACAGCATTCGAGAACCGCATTAATGTTGGAATAAAATTTATAAGTTAAAAATCTTGGTGCAAACAAAAAAATCTAGTGACGCAGGCACCAGTAAGTGACTGAGTCGCGAATAGCGTAGCCCCTGATCAGACTGCACGGATCGCGAATAGCATAGCCCCAGATCAGACTGCATGGATCGCGAATAGCATAGCCCCAGATCAGACTGCGCGGATGCGCAGGCTGATCTGGAGCTATGCTGGTCGCATGTGTTGTTAGGTCACTTTTCTCAGCCAGCGCTCCACATGTACTTTGTGCAACGGAACCCGATCTGACTCAGTTAATGATTTCATTAACTTAATGAACCTGTGGCAGGCATAAATGATTCAGGCCATTACATCGCAACTGTGTAACTTTATCAGGGTGATGTCATTTGTAACTAGAGGTTATGTTTGTAAAACATGGGTATGCCTCCTGGCATATTAGACCATAAAAAAAAGAACAAGAGACGAGGCAAAGCCACAAAATGGCTAAGTGTTTTAGTGACATTTCGAAGGTGACAAAGGTCAAGGTCGTGTTAATTGTGGCGGGAGTGTGTGAGAAATGTTCAGGTGATTCAAGTGTCCAAGTATTGAAGCAATCCTTCGAGTAATATTTAAGATATTACATGTTGGAGAAACTCTTACAAAAAAATTTTCAACGTAATTAAATGTACACGCAATTATGCCCCCCTTGCTATCGCATAGGATGCATAGCAAGTGTAGCTTTTCTTATGCTAGCACATTTCTGAAGTCTAATAATGATCTTTATTGCATAAAATTGGCGCTCGCAGTGTATTAACACAGTGTAATAAAATAATAATACACTAGTGTAATAAATATGCAAATTAGCCCATTACAGAAAACATGTTTGGTGACCAGTACAGTTTGAATGTATGATGATGTGCTTATGCAATAAATATAATATAACATTTGTGATGATTTATTATGGTATTTATTAAACTTGTTTACTAATTTCATAAATGGAAACAAGGCATTTAATAAATCCAACCTAACCATGTATGAACAATAGGTTATAATCTATAATTATTTACAATACATGTACTCATAGTTGATTGTAAACAAGGAGTGTAACCTATAAATGCATGTTGTTAAACTGCTTGTAACTCATGTATTGTTTGTATATGACTATGTATGGAAATAAAAAACTTAAAACTGAAAAAAAGAAAAAAAGAAAAAGAAACGAGACATAGCCTCATTTCTTATGAAATTTGTGAACTTGTTTAAAAATCAATATCATATTTTTAAATCATCGCTCATGTAAGATCCTCTTTTTTACCTTCACATTTTTGCGGAAACATTTAGCCATTTTTGTTTGTGCCAAAAGGTTTGTACGAGCTTCTTCATCATGTAACTTGTATATTACTTGATGGATTGCTTCAATATTTGGGCATTTGATATATGTGAGCATTTGAACATACTCATGCTGCCATTAACATGACCTTGACCTATTTTAACTTCACATTTTTGCGGAAACACTTGTTTGTCAAAATGTTTGTAAAAGTTTCTTCATCATGATATATTACTTGACAGATTGCTTCAATATTTGGATCAATATTTGGACACTTGATACATGTGATCATTTGGAACACGCTCAACCCCCCATTAACATGACCTTTTGTACCTTCACATTTTTGCGGAAACACTTAGCCATTTCTATATATATTTTAAGCCTTTTCTTTGATCTCAAATGATAAATAAGGACTTCCGTATTGTGTTTAGATGGACAGAGTGGATTTTGATGTTTGATTTAACCCCAGATCATGGATTATCTCCTACTTTTGGACGTAGATTTTACAATTTATTTTGAATTTACTATCAAAGCTGGAGGTGGGACAATCATGTTCTATGACCACATTTTCTAGTTTGGGTGAGGATGGCCACATAACCCACTACAAAACTTGCTCACAGTGCTGGTTCAACAATTGAAGCAAATGACGTTCTTTGATATAAAACAGTTTTTATAGTGGCCATCTTTGAATTCTCACTATTGGAGGTTCAAAAATATATGCCAACATTGGTAAGTATATTGTATTTGACAATTTTGACACAATAAAACAATATTTATAGCCAATTGCCCAGGCTGGTGTATTTGCGATGTGAATTTTTGACTACTGGAAATTTCATGTCCCTAGAAATCTGCAAACCTTTTGCGACAAGGGCCACCTGGCCAAGTACACATCCCTCGGTGCACAACTGGCTACCATTGCACTGTAGGCCCTGATCACACAGTCGATGTACTGTCTCATATGGGGCTACACTGATCACAATTTTCTGGCTGATATGGCATAATGGGGCTACACTGATCACAATTTTCTGGGGCTACACTGATCACAATTTTCTGGCTGATATGGAATAATGGGGCTAAACTGATCACAATTTTCTGGCTGATATGAGGCTAGATTGATCTCAATTTCTGGCTTTGTCAGGTGGCACATCAGTTGACACTGCAAATGTAATTGCTCGTAGTTATGAATAATGTCTGCTTTCATAAAACAAATGTCATGCATGGAATATAACTCACTCTAGGGAAACTAGCATATTTTGGCTCCAACTGAGAAAAGGGTTTATTTTGACGCCAGTGACCAGTGTAGCCCCAAATCAGCCTGCGCATCCGTGCGGTCTGATCAGAGGCTACGCTGTGCGCTATTCAATTATTCAGCCATACCAAGGATTATTAGGCATAGATAGGTGAAATATCGGATTTGACCCTGTTAACCAATAAATTAACATGGATACAGCTATGTGGAATATTGCGGAAAGATCAGGGCCTATATGTGGCTGTGACTGGAAGAATGTGACTTATGGGTTTTGTGACCAGTGTAGATCCAGATCAGCCTGTTCATCCGCACAGTCTGATCAGGATCTGCACGGTTCGTCATTCCGTCAATGACACAGCCGTCATACTTGTAACAAGCTGTATACTCGTTATCAGGCTACAGGAGTGTGCTATTTGATCAGGACCTACACTGGTCATAAATCTGATAAGCCCCATTTTTCCAGTCACAGTCACATATCTGTTGGACATGCCTTTCAATACATGTACACATCAGCTAGCATATTTGTATCCATTGTCATGTTCGATGAACCCTTAGACCGCTATCTTATTTTTGTTGTCGTCTATCCTATTTTTTTTGTAGTCTGCTGTTTATTTTCTGTTTTAGTGGTATATAGGGAGTCAAAATGATACCACCTAACGGTGGTATCATTTTCACCCCTATATTCTACCACCACCACCCCCGATAAAACACCGTTTTGTCCAATAGCACAAACTGGTCACCAACACAAAAAACGTGACAATTGGTGTCAGAAATACATCATGTTTTCCCCAATTGAACAGATAAAACTATAGTACTAAAAAGGATTTGTTTTCGTGTCGTTGTCATAAATACCTCATGTTCAATTAACGTCCAATTGAACAGATAAAATTAATAGGTTATAACAAATCATATTTACAAAATGGATAAAGTAATAGAATTGGAAGTGGAATTTTGTAATGACCTTGTTGACGAATTTTACTATAAAATGAAATCATTATGTAAAATAGATTACATGAAATATCAGCGTAATTTATTACGCGCCGATAAAAGAGTTGCATTTTCAATATTATCCCGAAAATTATGTAGAAATTATAAGAGCCAAATTCGCGAAATGAGGCGACTAAATAGGATCGACAAACGACTAGTTGAAGAGAATGGAGCTAATTTTATAAAACTGTTTAAAATCAACGATTCGTTTACGGATACGTTTTTCTACGAAGAAACGGAAGAAATTAGTGATTTATTTGAATCAAATCTTCCATATGAAGAAATTTTTTATTCAGAGTTGTTTCTCTCCCAATAGGTCTAATTTAGCTTGAAGATCAGCAACTAACTCTACCAACTCTAGTCTACCACGTTCCCCCCTAGCCACAGGGCAGCGTAGTTGCTTATGTCTACAAAGAGTTTGGGCACTAACGAACTTACAGGGGCATCTGGGGCATTGAAATTGTGGGGCGACACAAGGAAACTTTCTACGTCTCGATATATGTCTTCGTAGATAGTCTTTACAAGCAAAAGTCTTACAACAAGTAGCACACTGCATTTTTTTTTTTTTGGTATATATATGTATATGTTTATGTTTAATTGGACATGAAAAAACATCATGTGTAAATTATTCATGTCCAATTGAACAGATAAATCTCATAGGTTATACAAAAGTATATTACAGAAAATATGATAACACCAGAAATAGAAAGTTTGAGAAGAGAAGCCGAATCTCTAGGGATTACTTATAGTAAACGGTTGAGAGTTAGGGGGTTGACAAATCTTATAAATTCCACAAAGAATGAGGCGTTTATGAAGCGGTTTACCCGCACCCACAAACGAGGAGCCTTTAATGATATATCCAAAGCGGAGGAAGTTGGTAACAGAATTCAAAAAGAAAGTATTGCGGGGTTAAGGGCTAGTGTAATTAATTCTAAAGAATGACCTCTAAGCACGTCCCAAATTAGACGCCAAAATAATAAGAAAAAATCTATCGTTAGCTCTATAGTGGAAAAAGGTGAAGAAATATTGGGGGCTCACGATGAAACATTGGAAAAGGTAGAAAAGGGAAGACGGGTAGTTGCATTATCCTTTCGTAAAAACATTGACATTAACGAGTCTGAACGCATGTCCGATAAAATCGCTCCGTATCTAACAACAAATTTTTATTTGAGATATTCATATTCTTACAAGCTAGAACATATGGAGGAAACTAAAAATGGAAAACCTAAAACTATAATATTTCACAAAAATCTCGGTGGTAGCGAACCACTATCATCAATGAAAACCGTTAAAAAATGGCTGTCAGATAAGGAGCAAACACGAATAATGTCCGATAAAATAGACAGACCGAATACAAAGTGGAAGTTTGTAAGATGGGTAGAGGTTTTTGTAAAGTTAATACAGGGTAGTAGGGTAATAGATTTGGGACTACAATCCAAAGAAGCGGCGGGAGAACTTCCAGAATGGTTGAGGAATAGAAAAGGTATGTATTCTTTAGATAAGTATAATGACGACCTTTGTCTGTTCAGGTGTTTAGCTATGCACCTTGATAAAAAAATCAAGACCTGACAGATGTACGGAAAAAGCGAAAGAACTTAGTAAGCAATATTTCGGTAGTAAGGTGGTTTCACCAATTCCTTTTTTCGATCTGAAAAAGGTTGAAGAGTTTTTTAAAATCGGTATAGAAGTATATCAACCCACCGAATGTGGCGTATGGTGGTTGAAAAAGGTACCAGTGCACTATGATGCAATAGGCAATAAACCAATGACAATATAGGACTGTTTAATAATCACGCATTTCTGATAAAAAACCTTAAAAACCTATCTAAAATTTACGCCTGCAATAATTACAAACAGAAATTCACGAAAGCGAGTAATATGAAGAGACACGGACCAACATGTATGAGAGGTGAGACAAAAGTAATATGCGATGGTAATTATTTAGAGCGCCCGCGTTCGTCGTTCGAGAAAGCGTTCTACCCAAAAGGTTCTAACAGTTATGGGGCGATCGATTGGATGTACTCTGTGGAAAAGCGAGAGGGAATTCACATTCACCACGAACAGTGTGGACACGGAGGTGAAAGATGGATTTTAGGAGCTCCGGTAGATGGATACTGTCCAGAAACCAATACCGTATATCAATATCACGGCTGTTACTGGCACGGGTGTGAGATTCATTGCAAAAAGCATAAAAAAGAAGAACGCGCATCCACAATGAGAAGAGATAAAGTTATTAGAAAAAGCAAAGAATTCAACCTAGTAGTTATGTGGGAATGCGAATTTCAAAGAACGGGTAAAGATATAAAGATCGGTTGTGACACTACTCTTTATCCATATCAGATAGTATACGATTTTGAGGCGTATCTCCAGTCAGAAGTTGAAACTACCGGTAATAGTTTAGAGTACGAAGCTGAGCACGTTCCGGTAAGCGTTAGTATAGGAGATAATTTATCAGGAACGGTAACTCATATTTGTGATAAAGATCCCGCAAAACTTATAGAAAAAATTCGCAGAAGATTTGAAAGTCAGGGGAAAAGCTATAAGAGAAGAAGTATGGTCAAGATACGAATTTAATACGGAATATTTACGAGAAAAACAAATCGCCCAGATCAAACAGTGGATAGATCAAGTACCGGTTATAAGTTTTAACAGCAGTAAGTACGATATAAACTTAATAAAGAAATATTTAGTAGGCGAACTGTCATCAACAACGAAGAAAGTAATGTCGGAAAAAGGGCGAGCGCGACAATATTTCTATTTACTCCGGAGTTTAGATTTCTTGATGTAATACTTTATCTAGGACCCGGTGTAAGTTACGATAGTTGGATAAAAGCCTACGAATGCAAAGGACAGAAATCTTTCTTTCCTTACGAGTGGTTCGATTCTACAGACAAGCTGGATTACCCGGGACTACCGGATATAGAGAATTGGTATTCCAAACTATCTGGAAAATGTTACTAGACGAAACAGAATTAAGTAAATGTCGTAGAATTTTCGAAGAAAATAATATGAAAACTTTCAGAGATTGGTTGAAATATTATAACGATTTAGATGTAGCACCGTTCCTAGAAGCTGTGGGAAAAATGTGTGAATTTTATAAACACAGGGGTGTAGATATCTTCAAAGACGCGGTAACACTACCGGGTGTGGCTATACAATAATTATTGAGAGGAACCATTAAAGAACAAAAATCTTCAAAGACGATTATACCGGAGGATGCTCTATGCGCTCCGAAAGAAAAAACATACAAAATGATGAAAGATGCTCTAGTTGGTGGTCCATCGATAGTATTTACGCGATATGCGGAAGCCGATGTTTCAAATATTAGAGTGGGTTCCAAACCTTGCGAGGCTGTTTTGGGGTACGACGCGAACGCGTTATATTTATCTACGTTAAATAAAGAGATGCCGTGTGGGAAAGAAACTATACATCATATAAATAACCACATAATCCTAAACTTATTAAAAAGTTTAGTAAAAGAGTTTTATCCGGAGACTGGTTTGGGTTTGCGGAGGTGGATATAGAAGTTCCACGCGACTTAAAAGATAAGTTTTCCGAAATGTCTCCACTTTTTATAAACAGAGAAGTAGAGGTTGATTGAAGTTCCCGCGCACATGTTAAAATATTTAAATGATACTGGCCGAACTAGAGGAAACGGAAGAAAATTGGTGGGATCTATGTCGGCCACTAAAGTATTGCTGTACGCGCCACTGTTGAAATGGTATTTAAAACACGGCCTAGAAATAACTGGAGTTCATCGTGTTATAGATTATATTAGTGGTAAACCCTTCGAATGGTTCGCTAAAGAAGTTACAGCCGCAAGACGAACGGGGGATGTAGAACCGAATAAGAAACCGGTGGCCGACATAATGAAATTATTAGGAAACTCGTGTTGCGGAAAAATGATAGAGGCAACGGAGAGGCATTTAAATACAACATATACGCGAGACGAAACCTGTGTTGACAAAGCATTAAGATCAGCGTATTTTGATGATTTGGAAGAGATAGGAGATGCGTACGAAATATCTTCAAGAAAACCCCGGTGCGCGGTAAAGAGACCATTCCACTGCGGAATAGCGGTTTATCAACTAGCTAAATTGAGAATGTTGGAATTTTACTACTAATTTCTAGACAAATACGTAAAAAGAGAAGACTTCGAATTAATACAGATGGACACGGATAGTATGTATATAGGAGTTAGTGGAAAAACGATAAAGGAATTGATTAGACCTAACTTACTAGACGAGTTTGAAAAAGAAAAAAATAAATGGTTGGCTTGGGATAAATGGAGTAATAGAGAACCAGGACTTTTCAAAATGGAATTTAGCGGAGATAGGGCAATAGCGTTATCTAGTAAGTGTTATTTTGTAGAAAAATTTAATTCAATTAATAAAAACTCCGCGAAAGGAATGTCCAAGAGAACTAACGATTTAAATTGGGATAGATATAAACGAGTACTAAGCGAAACTACAGAAGATGGAAAACACATTATAGATGTACCGCAAAAATATAGGATTTAAAATGAAAGACGGCGTTATGAAAACGTACTGTCAACGAAAATTAGGACTCTCGGCGTACTACGATAAAAGACGCGTGTTATCGGACGGAATACATACGGAACCTCTCTAACGATCCGGGGTAGCTGGGTGTCAGAAGGCACCATAAGAAGTTCTTCGCGAACAAACCCGCGAGATGGACCACCATCTAAATAGTAGAGCAAGGGCTCATCGGGTTTGGTAATAGATCGATCTAGATGATATACATTGAGAGACCACACGGGATCAGTCGCGCGGCGGCTGCCACCTTCCGAGCTCTCCCGGTTGATAGAGGTACCGGACGCCAATATCCGACGGAAGTGCAATCGGTGATTGCTGCTCCTGTAAACCAACGGGTCGCCCGCGCGAGATGGCAGAGGGCTTGCTCGTCACCCTTTTTAACTTGATAGCATCTACGGGCTTCTTACCTATCAATCTGGTCACCTCTCCGTTCAGTGCGGAGACCACGGCGGGCAGTCTGGTCACCCACTCGGTCGATCGCGTATGAGGGTCTACGAGTTCTTTGGCGTATTGGTGACCGAACAGTCTCTCAGCCAGGGTCCGATTGAAATGCTCCACGATTCCCTGGTCCCGGTGGATGTTGACGCGGCCGCGTCTGACAGAAACTTTGTGTTTAGATAATAGATGAGATACCGCGCCCATGAACTCGCGGCCGGGATCGACCTGGAGAAGATTCGGCCATTTGAGAGGACTCCTTTTATATATTCGGGAAAGGGCCTCGGCCACCTCCTTAGACTCTTTAGTGGTCAACGGCTCAGCCCCCTTATAGCGACTCGCTACGTCAACGATTGTCAACGCGTACTTGTACGTCTTGCGACCGACGCGATCATGAGGGAGAAACAGGAGATCCGCTTGGTGAACTTGGTTCGGCACCGGCACGTCGAATTTCGGGCGCGGAATATTGTGAGGCGCGGGTAAATATATCTACCAGATGGCCTGCTTCTTGAGCCATTCCTTGGTGGCGTTTTCTGAAACCTTGGTCGCCGCCGCGAGGTTCTTGATGGCAGCGAGTCCCTTCCAGTAGCCGCGTGGGCTATAGTACGTATTCGCCAGCTTGCGCGTTAGTTTGGTATCAAGTTCGCGCGTGTTCATCGTAATGCGAAGTATTATAATATATCGGACAATCTCCAACACGCACTCGTCATATAAAAAAAAAAAAAAAAAATATGTTGGTTGGTTGATCAGTAATTGTTCAGAATTTGATAAGAATTTGCAAAGCATTTGCTAAGAATTTGCTAATTACATTATATAAGAGGTTGGTTGGTAAGACTTTTGCTAAGAATTTTGCTAAGAATTTACTAAGAATTTTGCTAAGAATTTGCTAAGCATTTGCTTTATATAAGAGGTTGGTTGATGAGTAATTGTTTATTTTGTAAAATAATTAATTTAAAATTTTCGATTGAATATAGTAGCCGACGAGACCCACCACACCCATTCCTACGACGATGAACGCGATCTCGCGGTCTTTTTGGGTCTCTGACGGTACATAGAAATCTGAAAGTTGGGGCTCACGATCCAGTGGCCCGAGACTTCTCTGCGGATATGCCAGCGAGTACTCGCGGTTGGCTTCTTCAACGTTCTGGAAAGTTTGCGCGGAGTGATTCTCGCGGTGAAGCTCTTCGTTGACCCAGTCCAGATGTGCGGTTCGTTTTTTCGACCATGCTTCGTCTGCACTCTTGAGTTGTTCTTCGGCTAAATCGTGACGCTCGCGCTCCTCATCCGCGTCCGAGCTTTTCAGTTTTAGAGAAGAAATAGTTGCTACCAAGCTGAAAGCCATGCGTTCACGAGTGCACCACCTATCATTATTGCGATCGAAGCCATTTTATTTCCATATATTAACGGGTAGAATTCCAGCTTTAACTAGATAATCTCGGGTTCAAACTGCGGCCGCTACATCTAAGGTCGCGAGCCCTACGTCTCTCGCAGTAAAGTCCAATTTGGGAGCGGACCCTCCTAAGACCCTCTTTGATAGTTGAGCATACCCGATACTGAAACCCGATATCACCATGGCGTGATAAAGCGCATTCACTAACATTTTACCATCTTGTTCAGCCATTATTGCATATAAAAAGGATCGCGTTTAATGTTTAAATGGGGCGCATCCCTCAAAAATTGGATTGGAACCGCGTCCAACAGTGTTGGGGGTTGTTTTTTCAATTTCAGCCTTGTTGATGATCTGTTGTTGAAACGGTAAAGCACATACAGGGTGCCCACAACTGACAGACCACCAACAACAACCCACGGGATCCAATCAGTTGGAGCAATCGGTTCCAATCCAATAGCGATTGGGGGAGAAACAGCTGCCACCGGGTGTTTTGTCGTCTCTGTCTCCGATTGCATTCGACCGTTTGGCCTCTCGAAGCTCGGCGAGTATTTTATCTTGTTTAACTTTTCGTGTGGCAGCAGCCGCTCTCCCAGCCGCCTGTCTTTTATTTTGGGATTTTTTATACGCTGAATGTCATCCAGTGGCGGAGTAACACTCGGGTTCGATTGTGTTGGAGCAATCGGGTTCAACACCGTCACTCTCGCGGGTGCGTCTTGTGTCATCATTATTAGGGCTTATAGTTCGTGGACATATATGTCCAAATTGACAGTGTTTACCCGTGATCAACGCGGTTGTCAGCGGAGCTAAGTACATTCCAAACTTGTGATAAAATGAGCAGCAGGCTGTTCTAAGAGTGTGTCCTATAAAAGGGTCGGTCTCTAGATCGCCAATCAATCCCGCGGTGTCTGGTATAGGGAGAAGTATACTAACGGTGGTAGCGTAAAAATAAATAGCCGCCGATCCGAGAGTTTTCGTCATCTCCGCACCTAATTTGGATTCGTATCGCGCGTACATTTTATCGACCTCCGCATCCGACATCTTATCCACCTGACAAACTGAGAGACTCCTACCGAGATAATGCTCCGATTGTCCCCCAGCAACCAGCGCAGCCAACCGCTCACGTCGCGCCGCGTTTTCATTTTCTTTCGGGACCGTATCGGCAGCCGTGCTGACAGGTGTTCCTACAGTTTCAGTCGTGTCGGCAGTCGGAGCGACTGTTTCTTCCATTAGCTGATCGAGAAGTTCGTCGCAGTTCATTTTTCTTAAAATTAATTTAATTATTCTTACGAGTCTCATAAGTCTAACATATTGCCAAGCGCACCACCAGATACTTATGATCACCGTTATGCTCACAATAAAGCTCGCAGCGGAGCAACATATTCTTAGCAATTGCTCAGCATTGTTAAGCATTTTCTCAGCATTGTTAAGTATTTGTTAAGCATTGTTCAACATTGTTAAGCAATTGCTCCAGCATTTATTCAGCAATTGTTCAGTAATTGCTAATTACATTATATAAGCGGTTGGTTGGTTGATCAGTAATTGTTCAGAATTTGCAAAGCATTTGCTAAGAATTTGCTAATTACATTATATAGAGGTTTTGAAGTTTGCTAAAAGTTGCTAAGAATTTTGCTAAGAATTTGCTAAGAATTTTGCTAAGAATTTGCTAAGCATTTGCTTTATATAAGAGGTTGGTTGGTTGTTCAGAAATTGCTAAGAATTTGCTAAGAATTTTGTTCAGAATTTTGCTAAGAATTTTCTAAGCATTTGCTTTATATAAGAGGTTGGTTGCTAAGAATTTGCTAAGAATTTTGCTAAGAATTTTGCTAATTACATTATATAAGAGGTTGGTTGATCAGCAATTGTTTTTGTAATTTGCTCAATTTATTAATTAATAATTGATAACTTCGTAAGCAGTCGGTTGATCGGCACCAGCGCCAGCACCAACGCCATCACCAGCTCCATCCGGTGGAGCCAAAGAATGGATAAAAAAACAACTAAAAGCCCTCGCCAATCTCTTGGCTAAATTAGCAGGAAAGTTGGCTGCCGCGCTGCCCGGGTTGATCGGGGGTCTACTCTCCTTCTTGCTATCTATATTATCAAAAACGGCTGGATGGCTCGCCAATAATGTTTGGGCTCTAATCGTGGCAATCGCCGGTCTCCTACTTTTAGCCTCCCGAGAGTTCCTAAATCCAAATCACAAATAGTCCGGCCGCCACGAGGGCTACGACGAGCCCTAATTTCTCCTCCTCGTGGGTTGTGGCACTATTTTCCCCCCAATCGTGTTCAACAGTGTTGAGGGGGGAACTCAATTTGTGAATTGGGGTTCCTATTGCAGAGGGTGAAACGGGAGCGGAACTCGGTGGAACACTGGCCCAGACGTATGTGCGAATGGAGTCGTTGAGGCGGGTAACACCGGTCTGCGTAAACCCTAGACCGTCGTCCAATATAAAGGTTTCTATACCCTTCGGCACGTTTTCGTCTTGTAAAATATAATCGACGTGAGCTCGTTTCGGAGGTAACCAATTGCAGGATGAGACGCCGCAGTGCCGACCTCCAGATACTTCCGGCCCGAAGGTCATCGTCGCGGGATCAAAATTCCCGGCGTTCCGACTAGACGATGTGGTCACCCGATCGATCGTGTCTAAAATCAGTCTGCGTCCAATTCCCGGACTGGCCCCGAATGAGAACGGTGCCCAGGCTGTTGCTGTTAGGAAATACTTTCTGTCTCCAGTCCGCATCTTTTGAAACTTTAAATTCGTCACATATCCGTTCGAACGCCTTACGGTCGTATGTGTTGGAAATGGGGTTCCAGCCATTGTCTTGAGGTAGTGGAGTACCTAGTTCTTTGAGAATCCTCCTAATTGCATAATACACATGAAAGTTGTAGACGCTACTGCTTAACATGCTGTTACTGTCTTTTAAGTGGTCTCTGAAAGAGACGCCACACCCGGTTGTGGCGCACCACACGGTAAAATTTAGTTGGTTCTGCCAGAACTGCATATGATTATTGTTCCAGTTTGTTATGACATCCTGTGTAACGGTTTTAGGAAGTCTGTACTTTTCAAACATATTAGTGAAATTTGTGTCGAAACCCGCGCCCAAACTAGCTCTTATTGTGGGGTGCACAAGCTCACCAATGGTGGGGTTCTTTGAGTGTATCACCCCCGACTGAATACTTTGCATTAGAGTTTAAAGCTAAATGCTTGGGTATCCATTGAAAGATATTATTATTATGTTTGCTTCTATCACTAATGTTCAAAATGAGAGTTGTGAACTTCAAAAGTCAATCGACAACTGCTGCGGAAAACGCCGGGTAGGCCTCAGATCAATCACCTTCATGGTTGGGTGGAAAAACGTGGGGGATAAGGAAGGGTTCGGCTACTGGAAGGATAGACGACAAGTAAGTGTGAGGCTGCCCCCCGGCCTTTGGAGTTCGAGATCCCTCCAAACTTTTGTCGCGTCGGAGCTTGCTGGTAGAGCCAACCTCACAATCTCGAAAGTCACCGGACTCGCGACCTTTACCGTCGAACCCGCCAACCAGGTAACGATCACCCCGGCTTTGGCCTCAATGTTAGGATTATAGCACCCCATTACAACGAGGATGAACTCCCTGTCTTCCCGGCGGGCGAGCACCGCCGCGATACCCCGGTGAACTTTACCTTCACAAAAACTCTCGGGGTGCACCTGGATCGGGTGAACACATCGTACAACCTGGTAGACGGCACTCCCAGCACATTACTAAAAACTGTGCCGGCCAGCGATTGTTTCTTTGGGGAGACTGTGACATTAGACTTCCCACACCCCGAGATGAAAGTTTTGGAATCGGGACACATCCACGAGTTGAAGATTTCTATTCTCGATGATCAAGCGAGAAAGTTGAATAACTATTACCCGATTTCGGTCGTTCTCGAAATAACCGATTAAACATTAATATACAGTCGATTCGCGTTATGTCGACATTGCTTATATCGATATACCTGCTTATGTCGATGTACGCTCGTGGTCCCGGCCGAACTGCTATATAAACTCATACATTTCATACCTGATATGTCGATATCGGAAATGTCGACATTTCGTTTATATCGATGTGGAAAACAAGTCCCGATGGTATAATTCCTACACATTTGTATACTGTTATGTCGATATGCAATTTGAACAGCGGGCGTCGTAAAGTCTGGTCAAACTTGATTGGCACAGGTAAGTTTTTCACACATTCAAAGTGATAAAACATGCCGCCGGTAACCGTGTTACAATCGCGGAATACTGTCAAAGCGACCACGTAAGCCGTGATCAACCAATTAACGACAGTGTGACGTGAAATCACAAAATTACTCTTGTTAATTGCCAATTTTATTTTCGGACATGAATCGAGCCGTAAATGCCATAATCATTAACGGACGCTTGTTTATAATAATTACAATTTGAGTGAATTACATGCGATCTTTATAAACACGAACAGTTGGTCGATCAAATCACTTCTTTGAGACGAGGAACATTGATTGCTAGGGATTATATTGCTTGTATAGTCTGTGTGTATACATGTACGTCTGTAAATGTGTTACTGTAATAAACGCCGCCCCTATTTTCGTACCTGTGTTGTTTTTCATTTACGTCCCCGCCATAAATAGCCAACATGCAGTACATGGGTCCGAAGTTGTACTGGAACGAGGTTATTGAAAAGTCTGAATCGGTACGTTGGGCGTCTTGTATTTTTTTACAAGACACAAATGTACCGATTCAAACATTTCACTATTCGCGCCCCTGTTACACGCCCCTGTGATATGCAGTACAATAACCCGTCAATGTCACGTGACTCACGACTGGTGGTGGTTGCGTTGGTCACAAGCAATATGATGCTATTTATAGAATATCTCCACTCGATCACATCACGTGATCGCCGGAAAAACAATGTTGCAAATTGTTGCGACCAATAAAACATGGAAATAATAACATGTCAACACTAATCACATGCAGTGCGTGTAAGAGTATTTTATTGTGTATTAATTAGACGAATAAACAATAATAATATTGATACGTTGATAATCTATATTTTACGACAACCGTATGCCGGCACGAAACACAGGAAATTGACACATTCTTATCAGATTATACACGAGTGTTAAATGTACCGAATGTTTGGGGTGAATATTGATATTTTTTTGTGTCGAACTACGTTTATGTCGACGTCATTCTCTGTCTCCCATCGATGTCGACATAACGCGAATCGACTGTATATACATATTAATCATGAGCATATACGGTCCAGGTGGTTCCAACTTAGAACGGGACGTTCCCGTCGCGGCCGCGGCATACGATGAAGCCGCGATGAGAAGGCTGGAGAGGGGCGTAGCAGAGTCCCACACAATTTTAACTAGGGCGGTTGCACAAATGGGACAAATGCAAGCTCGAAAACCCGTCATAACAGTTTGTGCCGAGGAGCGGGGTTCACTAGCGAGGGGGCCTACGAATATTCATTCGGTGCCAACGCGAGCAACAGATACGGGGGATACACCATGGCAGTGTCCGGGACGATTTTTCAAATGGCAGTCTGCTCGGTCAACTTTCGCGGACACGCCACTGGCGAAGTCCGAGTGAATGTCGTCCTGAATGGTGTAGAACAGAATATTGGCATCACCAAGCACGCGGAGCAGAGGTCAGGGTTTCTATATTCGATGATGACACTACAATTAAAGTTTCGGCAGGTAGTGTTATTAACTTTGTTACAAAAATTGGCGACCAATCGGCTTCCTCCACTGCAGTGACACTGTTAATACAACTTGATTTATGATGAATGACGAGAAATATATCCACACTTACCTTCGGGGACGGTCGACCCCGGCATCCTTTAGGATGACCAGGATCGTTAAGATACAACATATTTCTACAACACGAGAGGGAGAGACGCGGACGGGATATGCGAAGAAAATATAGACGGTCGGTCAATATATTAGAGGGGGTGAGCACCGCGTTAGCCTCAGCATCCATTATAAGCGGGGTGGGGAGTGTGTCTTTATTGTCAACAATCGTCGCTGCACCGGTCGCGGTGGCCTTGAGTGGTGTACTGGGGCGGGACTGCTTTGCATGACGGCCAGACTCGTGGGCCGAAAACTAGAGGCCAAGAGTCGAAAGCACGATCGAATAGCGGTTCTCGCGAGATCTAAGAAAAACAGTATCGACGTTATCGTGTCAAAAGCGATAGCCGACAACGATATATCAGATAGCGAGTTCAAAATGGTCGTCGAAGAGATGGTCAGATACCAGGAGTTAAAGGGTACGATCCGGTCCAAGGCTCGACCACAAATTCTCGCGGACGAAGATATAAAAAAACTCGTAATGGAAGGGAGGGCCGACGAGAGAAAAAATAAAAAATCTCCTCGCCCGTCTCGGGACGTGATATGCTTATTCGTGTGTCTACAGCGACATCAGGATATTCCTCCACCATACATTCCAGCTGTTCCGACAGCCCCTCCATACGGAACATAATTTTTTTTTAATAATTTAGGGCCCCGTTGCGACACCCACTGACCACCATACATTTCTATAACTGCGTATCGATATACTTTGTGGATTTTTTTACCCGATTTTTTAAATTGTTTATAATTTTATTAAAATTAATTAATAAATTGTTTACTGCACCTATATAATAATAAAATTGCTGTAACATTTCTTACCGATTTTTTTAAATTGTTTATAATTTTTACCCGATTTTTTTTATATTGTTTATTTTTATACCGATTTTTTAAATTGTTTATAATTTTAATTAAAATTAATTAATAAATTGTTTACTGCACCTATATTAATAATAAAATAACGAACCATCCCGGAAATTCTGTGAACCTCGCTAAGTGTTTATAAATAATTATACTTTGCGGTTTTTATCTGTTTTTTCTTATATTAATTAACTTTATAATTAATTTTCTAAAATTAAATTAATAATAATTTTTACAAAACTAATTATCAAATTAATAAAATAACGAACCATCCCGGAAATTCGTGAACCTAGCTAAGTGTTTATAAATAATTATAATTTGCGCACCATTTTTATGTTGTATAGGAAAGTGATGAGTATATATACGTTTGAAAGCCTTACAACAATTGGTGTGAAGTGCCGTGGCGTAATGGTTAGTGTGTCGGATTACTGATCCAAGGGTCGTGGGTGCGTTGACTAGCGGCGTGCGTTGTGTCCTTGAGCAAGACACTTTATCCACACTGCTCCAGTTCACCCAGCTGTAAATGGTTACCGATAATTCGTAGTTGCTCTGTAAATACGAATTACCGGCTTCTCTCAAAAATCTCTACCTCCGTTCTTTCTCCCATTCTTGGGAGACGGCATGCAAGGTCCTAGAGCCAGTGCCGCCGTTAAATATAAGCAAAAAAAAAAAACAAAAAAAAAAAAAAAAAAAAAAAAAAAAAAAACAATTTGGTCTCATCTCGTGTGTGCCATGTTGTTGATCCGGTATGACGTCCGTCTCGTCTGTTTAATGGTAGCAGTCTCTAAATGTGTGTGTGTGAATTGGTGATGGAATTGTATAGCTCAAAGGTGCCGGCCTAAAAGATTTCTACCTAAGAGCTTGCAATTACATCACCAAATCACAAAATAGGCTCGCCTTACTTCGTCGGTTTCTCTGAATTGAGGAATTGGCAATGTGTTAAAGGCGACCCGCAAAATGAGACTGTGAGCCAACAGATGCGTGGGCTTAAGAAAGGTCCCAACACCCCAGTGGCTGGGTGCCGGCTAGAAATCTGCCCAGTCGCTGGGGTTGTGTACACGAGTGGAGGCTTTTGCTATTTTTTTTACAAATTATTAATAAATTTTTTCAATATTCGTAGAAATAAATTAGCTTATAAGTGGAGGAGGAAATGCCGTGTTGAAATAATAAATATGACAACGGGATGAAATTAAATCCTTTTTATTACTATAGTGTTATCTGTTCAAATGGAGTTATGAAATGAGGTATTTATGACAACGACGTTTTAAAACAATCCTTTTTAGTTACTAGTTTTATCTGTTCAAAATTGGGGAAAACATGATGTATTTCTGACACCAATTGTCACGTTTTTTGTGTTGGTGACCAGTTTGTGCTATTGGACGAAACGGTGTTTTATCGGGGGTGGTGTTAGGTGGTATCATTTTGACTCCCTATATACAACTGTTTTCCATTTTTATCATCAAAAACATGCTGTCAAAACATGTTGTAAATTATTCTAAAGTGCTGTCAAAGCATGTTTTTGATGATAAAAATGGAAAATAGAAAATAAACAGCAGACAACAACAAAATTAAAATAGCGGTCTAAGGGTGCAAATTCAGGCTCGACCACCTTCCATACCCGGTACAATAGACCAGGGGCCCGTTTCAATAAACTTCCTACGACTAAAATGTTCGTAAGTGCAAAATTATGATAGTCTGTAAATTTCACATTAACACTGTTTTCTTGTAAATAATTGTTGGATTTACATTTATTGAGCATAGGCTGCATATGCAGCCTATGCTCAAAAAATGTAAATCCATCAATTCAAATTTGCAGACGATTCTAAAGTTGCGCTTACGAACATTTTAGTCGTAAGAAGTTTAGTGAAACGGCCCCCAGTCCTATAAATAGGTTACCAAATTTAGAAAATCATAATGACTTATTACTACTGGGTACTTACTTCCACGGCATCATCGGCATTATAATTGACGGAATGATGTTGCCTTGACAGCACGTTGCTTACTGTCTGTTCCACATTTTGCTGCCGACAAACATTTGGCTATTAAACACATTAAATAAAAGAAAATATTGAAATGTAAGTAGTTTTTCATCAATAACAAGAAAGTCACCCTCACCCATTTTTTATATTTGATGAAATTCAATCAAATACTGATTTTATTGCGAAAAAGCAGTTTTACCATGGGGAAAAAGGAGCTGGAGGATGTGCAGGAGGAGTCGCTGAACAAAACATTTTGGAAATGGACTCCGAAACCTGTCTAGATAGCTTGAAAATGATGAAACAAAGAAAACAAAAGCTAGAAAGTTGAAAATCGGTCACATAATTTCAAAATTATTTAAAAAAATCTATTTGTGTTTAATGGCCAAAGGTTTGTCGGCAACCAAATGTGGAACAAACAGTAGTTATTTGCCTATTTTATGTCACGTTCATAATTAACCCTTACAAAACTGAAATAAATTTTGTTGTCTGCTGTTATTTTTTATTTTCCATTTTTCTTACCAAAAACATGTTTTGACAACACTTTAGAATCATTTCCACTGGAAATGATTCTAAAGTGCTGTCAAACCATGTATTTCATTTAGATAGAAGAAAAATATAAAACAACAGCGGACGATAATTTTTGTTACCCGGGCATTCTAAGGGATACAACTAAGCAAGTTCTCTACAGCAACCACACATGTAGGGAAGATCCAAAATGGCTGTTGTAAAGAGGGGTGGTGTGTTGCAGGTGTTTTTTTTATCTTATATTTAAGGGTAATAATTTGCTCAGCAAGATAGCATTTATCTGTTGTTATTTGGTTAGATGACAATTCGTTACACTCATTCTGAAGACAGAGGTTGCAGGTTAAATCTATAGGCAATTATAACCGTAACCCTTTCACCCATAATTAACTGGTATGGACTAATCCATGTATACTTTTGAACCGTTCCATTAATCAGAAAAGAGGTATTTTTGTCAAAAATCAGAAAAATATCCAGAAACAGTGCAGACCCTGATGAGACGGCTCATTATGAGCCAGCTCATCTGGATCTACACTGTTTACAAACATTATGATAAGAGGTCTCTAGTGTTGCAAGAGGATGCCATGAAAGTTATTCTAATTGAACTTACTCCTGATTTTCCATGTACGATAGATAACCTGTTTATAGGCCTGCACTATAGACTATGTGACAAGTTGGGAGTCCTTTAGAATCGTCTCGATGAGACGATTCTAAAGGACTCCCAACTTGCCATATGTTCGTCACAAATTACATGTATATACAGAGCAAATAAATGCACCAAGCCAAATCTAATTCACAAAGACTCGACTAAAATAACAAGAATTCAATTATCAGAATATATGTCATCCCCGCTGAGGCAAAATAATTAAACACAAATCCGGTCACGTACACGGGGGCGTGACACAAACCGAAGTGTTAAACATTCACGAACATCCAATAACTATCCCTGAGTGAAATATTTCACACGTATTCCAATCATAAAATGGTAATCCCGATACGGACACAAACAAACACTAGACACCGACTTGGAAATCAATGGTGACGCTGCATGAAAGCATGAGATCTGCCAATTCTGCTGGTGTGCCAGGATTCCCAGAACTATATAGACCAGCGCTCCAGATACGCTTTGTGTCTAAACTTTTGAACTGTTCCATTAATCAGAAAATGGGTATTTTTGTTAAAAAGTCAGAAAAATATCCACAAACAGTGCAAATCCTGATGAGCCGGCTCATCAGGATCTATACTGTTTACAAACATTCTTCATATGAAACAAATGATCAAAACAAATTTAAATATTCACACATTTGAGAGTATTATTACTTATTTATACTGATGCAGAGTTGAAAATTTATATACACACTGTTTGCTTTTCGCAGCTCAACTAAGTACATTTTCAACTTTATTACAGTATTTCCACTACGCAATTTGAAAATCAATGCGTATTTTCACATTGCTGTGAGTATTTTGTACTTCAACTTTTGATATTCTGCTAAAATAAGTGTGTAAAATACACCAATACACACCTTATCTGGAGCTGTGATATACGGCATTCTAAGTGAGTGCTAGCCCCACTGCGACAAAACAATAGCGATATAATTTAGCAAATACGCCCCTTATCTGGAGCTCTGATAGACCACATTCTAAGTGAGTGCTAGCCCCACTGCTACAGCACAATAGTGATATAATTTAGTATCTAATTCAGTGGTGAGTCGCGGGATAAACTATTACCATGAATGAGCAAGGTCTCTGAGAATCCGTCTGGCACTTTTACAGCTTGCAAGTAATGCTGGTTGTAAGGGGTCTCTGCGAATCAGTCCGACACATATTTACAGCTTGCAAGTAATTCTGGGGGCCATTTCACTAAATTTCACTAAATTTCACTAAATTTTGTACGACTAAAATGCTTGTATGTACAAAATTATGATAGTCTGTAAATGTCACATTCACAAGGTTTTCTTGTAAACAATTATTGGATTTACATTTATTGAGCATAGGCTGCATATGCAGCCTATTCTCAATAAATGTAAATCCATCAATTCAAATTTCTAGACGATCATAAATTTGCACTTACGAACATTTTAGTCGTACAAAGTTTAGTGAAACGGGCTCCTGGTTCTAAGTGTGGTTATCCCATTGCCATACCAGGATACAAGACATTTTGTTGGGTTTGATTATTTTATTAATTTTTTCATGTTATCACTCATTTGAACTGTCTCATTTATTTATATTTCCATAGAACTGCAGTCTATACTTGTTACAACAAACTCTCTTTAAGTCATACTACTGATAACTTAAGTCGAACCTGTGCTAAAAACCACCTCCGAACAGCAATCACCTGGCTGTAAAGGCCACAATTTTGTTGCCCCAATGGCAGAATTTCTGTGTAAATGACCCTGCAAATAAAGACCACCTGTGAACACAGGCCAGATTTATCACTTCCCATGTCTGGCCTTTATTCACAGGTTTTCCCCAGTCCCTTTGGACTTTGAGTAAACGAGTGTTGACTGTATATCAGGCCTTTCCCCAGAAATAATTTAAGACGCTGGGGTATTTCACCCTGAACGTCATATTTTGATGAGTCATAATTATTAAATTGGGCATATACCAATATATCTCATTTAATATATGTTTAAACCTTATAATACACTTTTATAGTGCTTGCAAGTATCAAATGGAACTGAAACTAAATGAAAAACAATCAAATTTGGAACCTTGGGGTACCTTGTTTTCGAAATTAAGGTGCTGGGGCATCCGAGCGCATTAATGGGCTGGGGAATGGCCTGTATATGTAAACACACACATTCCAGAAGAAATAAAGACAAGAAACGAGGCAAAGCCATGAAGGCCAGGTTTTTTCCAAGCATAGACACTTGGATAACATAATTATACCCACTTTTTGTAGACTAGATGGCCGTGGCCTGCATGTCGCGCCTTGGGGCGAGGCATGGACACTAAAAAAATAGATATAGTAGATGGAAAAACTTTAACCAAAAAACTTTAACCGGACACATGGACGAACGGACGGACGTATGCCTTAATGCCGACGATATCGCGCTTTCCGCAAGCAGGTGTGACAATGATGATAAACACCCATGTGAAGTATCAAGGTATTGGGTGAAGCAGTTGCAGAGATATAGTACACGAAAAAACCTTAACAAAAAAATTCAAAGTAATTTGAACTTGACATTGGGCACAGGATCGCGCTTTCCGCAAGCAGGTGCAACAATGATGATAAACACCCATGTGAAGTATCAAGGTATTGGGTGAAGCAGTTGCAGAGATATAGTACACGAAAAAATTAACCTTAACAAAAAAATTCAAAGTAATTTGAACTTGACATAGGGCACAGGATCGCGCTTTCCGCAAGCAGATGCGACAATGATGATAAACACCCATGTGAAGTATCAAGGTATTGGGTGAAGCAGTTGCAGAGATATATTACACAAAAAAAATTTAACAAAAAAATTCAAAGTAATTTGACCTTGACATTGGGCACAGGATCGCGCTTTCCGCAAGCAGGTGCAACAATGATGATAAACACCCATGTGAAGTATCAAGGTATTGGGTGAAGCAGTTGCAGAGATATAGTACACGAAAAAACTTTAACAAAAAAAATCAAAGTAATTTGACCTTGACATTGGGCACAGGATCGCGCTTTCCGCAAGCAGGTGCGACAATGATGATAAACACCCATGTGAAGTATGAAGGTATTGGGTGAAGCAGTTGCAGAGATATGTACACGAAAAAACTTTAACAAAAAAATTCAAAGTAATTTGACCTTGACATTGGGCACAGGGGCCGCACGGTTGGGGGTTAGAATGAAAATATGGATGATGATAAACACCCATGTGAAGTTTCAAGGTAATGGGCGAAGCAGTTGCAGAGATATAGTATAACGAAAAAGTTTTAACCAAAAAACTCTAACCAGACGTACGTTAAAAAGTTAACGTTGAAAATGGCTAAGTCAATTACGTAGAAATAATAGGTGAAGGTAAAAAAATGGTCACATGTTGGATAGTTGTATGTGGTAGGCACCCCTTGGTTATGAAGCTGTGAAAGTTTGGTGGTGGTCCTAGGTGGTACAGTACCAAAGAAATGGACTTAAACACTATAACTTAACATTGTAAACGCGAAAACTTAACATTGAAAATGGCTAAGTCGACTGCGCGGAAAAAATGGGTGAAGTTAAAAAAAAAAGTAACATGTTGGATAGTGATATGTGGTGGGTACCCCTTGATTATGAAGCTGTGAAAGTTTGGTGGTCTAGGTGGTTCAGTACCAAAGAAATGGACTTAAACACGAAAACTTAACATTGTAAACGCGAAAACTTAACATTGAAAATGGCTAAGTCGACTACGCGGAAAAAATGGGTCAAGTTAAAAAAAGTAACATGTTGGATAGTGATATGTGGTGGGCACCCCTTGATTATGAAGCTGTGAAAGTTTGGTGGTCCTAGGTGGTACAGTAACAAAGAAATGGACTCAAACACGAAAACTTAACATTGATTGTGGACGCCGCCCGCCACCCGCCCGCCCGCCCGCCCGCCCGGCTTTCGCCAATCCAATAGCCTGGATTTTTTTTCAAAAAACCTGGCTAAAAATGGGGATTTTGTTAAATTCATTTCATTATTATTTTTTTTTTTATGAAACTATATGCTGTTACCACACATTCGAGACGGCTCAAATGAGTAATAACAGCATATACATTTGAAAAGACAATGAAGAAAATGGGGATTTTCCTGAATTTATTTTATTAGTTTGTTTATTTTTACATAAAACTATGTTCGTATCACTCATTTGAACCATCAAATGGTACATTGGAACAGCTGTAAATTTGACACCAAGAAAACCTCTGTATGCTTACATTTAATGTGTTTCACTGTACCGGTAATTCAAATTGACTTTGACATTGTCTGTTTGTGATCGCAAAACACACACATGTCTTAAGAGTAGGCAAATGCCTGACCCTCAGTGGAACATCTCTAAACTGGACACCATGTGAACCTCCCATGGTGTCCAGTTCAGAGGTTCTGTTGTATCCATGGTTTAACACATGCAACAAATGCCCTCGTTAGCAGTTTCACACACAAAGTGAACCTATCAACTTCTCCAGTCTGTTTCTACTAGTGCCGCATGGAAACATTCCTGTTTCTTATGGCTATAAAAACAATGCAAAGATAATATTATTTTCACCCTTTCAACACTACAGCCTTCCATAGCGGTTTTTGCAAATGGTGTACTATATCCAGATTTAAGCCAGCTCATAACCTGAGCCATCTCAAAAGGATCTGCAATTTTTGCAAGTACTTTCGTGCTTTTCAGAAAAGAAACCACCAACTCTTCATAAATGGACTAGTCTGAAAGCATCATTTTTGAAACATTTATAACTTCTGAACCACAGCCAATAGTCAGTCACAAACTTCCATTATGGTCTTTGAGTGAAATAATTTCAGATTTTACAAAATGGGAGTCATTACGTACATCCAAGAGGGCTGATGGAAAGTAGGTGCTTTTTACAAAATTACAAAAGAGGATTTTTACAAAATTTTGCATGAATGATCACTGATCTGTAGCCTATTTCACCAACATTGCAAAGTATACTTTACTAGCAAAGTATACTTTGAGGGAGTAATCATTTATTTTTCCTGAAATGTATTATTTCATATAGAACTAACAAATGCATATATTTCATGATTAAAAGTATGCAGAATTATTATACTGAATTTATTACATTATCACAGCCAAATTGGCTGTGATAATGTAATAAATTCACTATAATATAAATTAATAAATTTATCATAAAATTGAAAATTTCTCCCTCAAAGTATACTAAAGTATACTAAAGTATACTTTGCAATGTTGATGAAATAGGCTACTGATCACTGTCGAATGGTCTTTCAAGATTGTTCAAATGGTGACCCTGTGGTCAAAATGGGCGTAGCCTACAAGGGTCAAAGGTGAAGGTCAAATACTTTTTCCAGATTTGTTAAAATGGTGACCCGTGGTTTCATGTAAAGGTCATTCTTTTTATCACCAACTTCAAATTTCTTTGGCTTGGAGCGATATGAAGGGTAAAAGTTACAATGGGATTCATCATTTACAGTTCCCTATTTTGCACCTGTTCTGGCCCTCCGGTATTCGTAAAGAGTATCTGAGAGTTGGATCAAGTTATGCCTCTTAATAAGGTATGTGCTAAGTGATCTGTAGCCTATTTCACCAATAAGTGATCTGTAGCCTATTTCACCAATAAGTGATCTGTAGCCTATTTCACCAATAAGTGATCTGTAGCCTATTTCACCAATAAGTGATCTGTAGCCTATTTCACCAATAAGTGATCTGTAGCCTATTTCACCAATAAGTGATCTGTAACCTATTTCACCAATAAGTGATCTGTAGCCCATTTCATCAACATTGCAAAGTATACTTTAGTAGCAAAGTATACTTTGAGGGAGAAATTCTCAATTTTATGATAAATTTATTATACTGAATTTATTACATTATCACAGCCAATTTTGGCTGTGATAATGTAATACATTCAGTATAATAATTCTGCATAGTTTTAATCATCAAATATATGCAATTGTTAGTTCTATATGAAATAATGCATTTCGGAAAAATCAATGATTGCTAGGAAAGTATACTTTGCAATTTTGATGAAATCGGCTACTGGTGCTATAGGGTATGTGCTAAGTGATCTGGTGTGTGTTTTGGGGCACCCTACACCAGGGGCCTATTTCATCAACATTGCAAAGTATACTTTACTAGCAAAGTATACTTTGAGGGAGTAATCATTTATTTTTCCTGAAATGCATTATTTCATATAGAACTAACAAATGCAGATAATTTCATGATTAAAAGTATGCAGAATTATTATACTTAATTTATTACATTATCACAGCCATTAAATGGCTGTGATAATGTAATAAATTCAGTATAATAAAAATTAATAAATTTAAAAAAAAAATGAAAATTTCTCCCTCAAAGTATACTTTGCTACTAAAGTATACTTTGCAATGTTGATGAAATAGGCTACAGATCAAGAGATTGTTATTAACCCTTAGAACGCGGGAAACAAAAAAAAAATCTTCTGTTGTATAATATTTTGTCTTTATTCGCAATAAAAACATGGTTTGACAGCACTTTAGAATCATTTCTATTGGAAATGATTCTAAAATGCTGTCAATGTTTTTTATAAGACAAATGTCAAATAAAGCACACACAGCAGACAACAAAAGTTAATTCAGCAGTGTAAGGGTTATTTAAATCCTTACACCGCTATCTTACTTTTTTGTTGTCGGCTGTTTATTTTCTATTTTGCATTTCTATCATCAAAAACATCCTTTAACAGCACTTTCGAATAATTTACAACATGCTTTGACAGCACTTTAGAATCATTTCCATTGGAAATGATTCTGAAGTGCTGTGAAACCATGTTTTTATTGAGAAATAAGGCAAGATATAAAAGCAACAGCAGACGACAATTGTTGTGTGTAGCGGTCTAAGGGGTAATGATAAAGGCTTTCAAAGGGGGCATCCTCAGTGTGGGGCAGGCACATTTTCCTACGTTTTGTTTCTGGCGATACGGTTTCAGTTCTTTCAGTACTTTATTTTATTTTCATTTCCGGGATGGGAAATGATTCTAAAATGCCATCAAATCATGTTTTATTGAGAAAGAAAACAAAATATAAAACAACAGCAGACGACAGTTTTCGTTCCCAGCATTCTAAGGGTTAAACTGTTGTACAAGGGAAATAACCTCACCAGTTAACCATGGCAACCAATCCAGAGTTGCAGCACTTTGTGGATTGGTCGGTCTTCAATATGTCAATAATTTGCAACATTCCAATATCATCCGGTAATGTAGACAGACGTTAATGTTGCTGTGTCTCAAATGTGGACACACAGTGAGCAAAACAGTTGGTAAAAGAGCATTTAACGGTAGATTTAGTGACCTGAAAATACTGGGTCTGGAAGGTGTTTGAGCAAAAATGAAAAAACAGCAGACGACAATTTCTGTCCCCAGTGTAGTGAGGGTTAAAGTATTACAGTGTTTATCGTGATTATATAGAAGTGTGCAATGCGGACCATGCCGTGTAAAAAAGCTTTTGAAGCGTTTCAAACGTGTTTATGTATTTTGTTTTATCTGCAGCAAAGCGGTAGTCAGTGGTAATATGAGGAATTACGTCACTGCTCGCGCGTTTTTCAATAAATCGGGAGAAAAAAATGCTGGTGTGTGTTTTGGGGCACCCTACACCAGATCAAGAGATTGTTATTAACCCTTAGAACGCGGGAAACAAAAAAAAAATTCTTCTGTTGTATAATATTTTGTCTTTATTCGCAATAAAAACATGGTTTGACAGCACTTTAGAATCATTTCTATTGGAAATGATTCTAAAATGCTGTCAATGTTTTTTATAAGAAAAATGTCAAATAAAGCACACACAGCAGACAACAAAAGTTAATTCAGCAGTGTAAGGGTTATTTAAATCCTTACACCGCTATCTTACTTTTTTGTTGTCGGCTGTTTATTTTCTATTTTGCATTTCTATCATCAAAAACATCCTTTAACAGCACTTTCGAATAATTTACAACATGCTTTGACAGCACTTTAGAATCATTTCCATTGGAAATGATTCTGAAGTGCTGTGAAACCATGTTTTTATTGAGAAATAAGGCAAGATATAAAAGCAACAGCAGACGACAATTGTTGTGTGTAGCGGTCTAAGGGGTAATGATAAAGGCTTTCAAAGGGGGCATCCTCAGTGTGGGGCAGGCACATTTTCCTACGTTTTGTTTCTGGCGATACGGTTTCAGTTCTTTCAGTACTTTATTTTCATTTCCATGGGAAATGATTCTAAAATGCCATCAAATCATGTTTTATTGAGAAAGAAAACAAAATATAAAACAACAGCAGACGACAGTTTCGTTCCCAGCATTCTAAGGGTTAAACTGTTGTACAAGGGAAATAACCTCACCAGTTAACCATGGCAACCAATCCAGAGTTGCAGCACTTTGTGGATTGGTCGGTCTTCAATATGTCAATAATTTGCAACATTCCAATATCATCCGGTAATGTAGACAGACGTTAATGTTGCTGTGTCTCAAATGTGGACACACAGTGAGCAAAACAGTTGGTAAAAGAGCATTTAACGGTAGATTTAGTGACCTGAAAATACTGGGTCTGGAAGGTGTTTGAGCAAAAATGAAAAACAGCAGACGACAATTTCTGTCCCCAGTGTAGTGAGGGTTAAAGTATTACAGTGTTTATCGTGATTATATAGAAGTGTGCAATGCGGACCATGCCGTGTAAAAAAGCTTTTGAAGCGTTTCAAACGTGTTTATGTATTTTGTTTTATCTGCAGCAAAGCGGTAGTCAGTGGTAATATGAGGAATTACGTCACTGCTCGCGCGTTTTTCAATAAATCGGGAGAAAAAAATGCGTTTTCCCAGATACTGCCAGAATTTAGCATGGAATTTAATTGTTTTAATATGCATTTGATGCGATAATTAGCTGACCAACGCATGTTGATGACCAAGGACAAGTTGTGACTGTATTCATATAATATCCTTGATATATCTCAACTGTTTGTGTGCAATGCTTCTGTAGAGGTACCATCTGAGACACGGCCACTTTAAAATGCAGGAAAACTATAATTTATGGCCAGCTGTTATTTTGTATTTTTTTCTTCCTTCTCATAAACGAGATGGCCGCGGCCCGCAGGTCGAGCCCGCCGAGGCATTTGATGGTCTCAGAGTGTATTTATTTGAAGTTTGATGCCCAATATATAAGCATACAAAGTTTCAAGCAAATCTGACTTACGGTTACAGAGATAGTAGGTATGTGAAAACTTTAACGCAAATTTTGACCGAAACTTTAACGCAAACTTTAAGTCATTTGACCTTGACATAGGGGCACAGGGGCCGCATGAGTGGGACACAGAATGAATATATGGATGATGACTAATAATTGAAGTTACAAGTCAATGTGACTTAGGACTGCAGAGATATAAGGTATTTAAAAACTTTAACACAGATTTCGGAACACATTCGGAAGTCATTTGACATTGACCTTCGGAACGCAAAGTCATTTGACCTTGGACACAGGGGCCGCATGAGTGGGATACAGCATGAATATATGGATCATAACTAATAAGTATATGAAGTTTCAAGTCAATGTGACTTAGGACTGCAGAGATATAAGGTATTTAAAAACTTTAACGCAGATTTCGGACGGACGGACGGACGGACGGACACCCGGACGTCATTGTGATCAATATGTCTCGCTTTCCGCAAGCGGGCTCGACAAAAAGTATGGTCCTGACAGCACTTGAGAAATGATTGTCAAGTGCTGCAAAGCCAGGTTATTTTAAAATAATTATTTAGACTAATGGAAAATAAAAAATATACAGCAGACAACAAATTTAACTCGGCATTGTACCTCATAGCCTCAATCCAGTGTGGATGTTCAATATTGTTTATTGGAAAGCAGAATTGATGCCAGTTTCCAATACAGAATCCTGAAAACTAGAGTCTGTTTACATAGCAAGCATTATAGGACCACAGCTATAGTCCGCAGACGATAACTTGCTACTTTTTTTACAAACAAATCGGTCATAAACAAAACACAGAATAGGTGAGATAGGTGTATATATATAAATGACAGAATAATAGTATATCTTGGTGCACAAAATAGACATGTAGTGTGGCTCAGTGGTATTGAAGCGAGAGAATATCCATACGTTTGCAGAACTTTTGTTCATTTTATCTGGTCAAGAGTTCGAACCTCACAAAATGCATTACTTTTGTCGATATCATTCTGTTCTTTTTATGACTGCTTGGATGGAGAAGGGAATAAGTGAAACGGCGAGGATTATCGCTCTTGCTGTATGACCTCATTGTGACATGATCGGCGAGAACATACGCACTTTTTTAAAATGATTTCTTCCCACTTATTGATACTTTTAGGTATATTTAATGTATTTATAGACCTTGGTCCGTTACGTCTACCTGTGTGATAACCCTCGCCGTTTCACATATTTCCCTCTCGAGCAACCAGTCATAAAAATAACATATTAAAAATGACAAAAGTAATGTGTATTATGAGGTTCGAAATCGTGACCAGATAGTGAATAAAAGTTCTGTATATGTGTGGATATTCACCAGCTTCGATACTACTGATGAGCTACACACTGCATGTCTATTTTTTAGCACAAATATACACACTATTATAGCGACATGCATGCACTTCCACTCCACCATGTATTTATTATATACCAAAATGGCTAATGTTTAACTGTTTTTGGACTCCTCGATTGACCTCCAGCAACTTATTATCGTCTGTCATTTATAGAATGTATGTATACCCAGCTGAGGCACTTGAGGTCCCAGTGTCTACTTGCAAATTTGACCCCTTACAATGCTAAATTAAATTTTGTCATCAACTGTTTTAACCCATTATAGGTTGGATACAATTACAAGGTGCATGATCACGTGGTTATAACAACAACAACAGTGGCTGAAAGTGTTGAAATCTTACCCACTCTAAAGTAAGTATTATTTGATATTTTCCTTAATATGCAACAGATTTTGTTGAAATATGGCGCAGCAAACGCGTCTTCATAAGCTGCATTTGGTCGTTCAGTGAGTTTGGCACAGACTAATGTTGTTTTTGCAAAGAATCGATATTTCCGTGTCTACTGACACGGAAATTGATTCTTTGCAAAAACGACATAAGTTTGGGCCAAAGTACAGAGACCACCAAATGCAGCTTAACAAGACGCGTTTGATGCGCCATATTTCATCAAAATCTGTTACATAATAAGGACAATATAAAAGAATACGTACTTTGATTCGGATTTATTCTGGAAGTTTCAGTACTGGTTGTTGTTGTTAGTACCACGTGATCATACACCTTGAATTACAGCAGTATGAACATTGGGAGAATAATTTTTCCAGGTATTTTCTCTATTTCTGCTCAAAAATATATGTTGCAACCACTCATATGAACCGTCTCGAAATTTTACATTTGTTGACGTGTACCACGACGATGACACGGACGACGCGGATGACGGAAAAAGCGGCGACTGTAGTCGCGCCTTCTGCTAAAGCAGGCAGAACAAAAACCAGTATTAGTACCTTCCTCATACTGATGGTTGACCATTCTTTGCATGCTGGGAAACTTGTGGGCTATAAATAGTTCAAAACTAGCGGACATAAATTCATCATATGTTCTTGTATTTCTCCCCGTAAATATCATGAATATGTCTTGGAATTGGAAGACATATTTACAGAGAGAAATAAAATATATAGGTACATGTACTCCTAATTCGGTTGGCAGATATTTTCGCCACTAGCGTAACTAAACTTCATCAGTATCTCTCTGACATTGACGCCGATAACCACATTTAAATTTTGGTAAACCTGACCTTCTGTTCAAAATATAGGTCCATAATACGTTGACGTACAGGTGTGACCAAATTTTGCTTATCTAAAAAAAAAGACCAAATTTCTTCTGTAGCTTCCTTACATTGATGGCTATATAACCGCTCTTTGTCGTCCAGGTGGACTTGACATACTGGTACATTTTTTCCAACTATACTTCCATTAACCCTTTCACCCCATAAGTAACTGGAATGGATTTTGATATGTTAATTTTGTAATCAATCCAATTGTCACAAAATGATTTTCAGACTGGTCCATTTATGAAAAGGGGGTGCTTTTGTTCTCAAAAATATGAAAATTACTTGCAAAAAGTGCAGATCCTGATGAGATGGCTCATCTGGAACTACACTTTTTGCCCATACCAGTATACAGGCCTGTGGTGTTTAATGGGTTAACTCATTCCTTTCGGAATATCTTTTACGGGTATGAAATTTATTAAATATTTTATTTATATTTTTGTTATTTTGCAATGAAAGTATATGTTGTGACCACTCATTTGAACCGTCTTGGCGAGATGGTTCAAATGGTCGTCGCGACATATACTTCTAAGCACATCTAAAGAAAATATTAATGATTTTCCCTAATCAAAATGGCATACCCTCAACATGGAATGGGTTAAAACTTGTAAATACCTCTCAAATACAAGGGTTGCAAAGACAATAAGCCATATTTTGTCAGATTCATGCTCACAAATAATTACAAGAAATTTTACTGGTATTCAAATGAACACCCCTGGAGCTAAGCAATTTCTAGAGGTCTGTTAAAATTACACAAGCAGATTGACCGTAAAATCTGAAATAGTCCTACTGCAGTTGAACCTCTGTAAGAAAATCGCATTGTGATAAATTTTGATAGGACCGACTTCAACGTACATGTACATGTATTGTTAGAGTTCTGAGTACATAACTCTAATTACATTTCATTACACTGCATTATATAAGCATCAGGGATTCCGCTGGAAAAAAAATTACCACTTCAAAAAAAATAAAACAATTGGTGATAAAAAAATACAATTTTCGAAAAAAAATAAATAAATATTTGTTTTTTTATTTATTTTTTTTCCGAAAATTGTAATTTTTTATCGCCAATTGTTTATTTTTATCGCCAATTGCGAAAGTGGCGATCGCCAGCGGAATCCCTGAAGAATTATGACGGGGTAGTCTTTCCAAATGTGCGTTTGAAGTGTTCTTTGTTTACTTTCTATTCCGTGGCGAGTGACCTAAGAGTTTTGCTAATACACACATTATTAGGTAAGTTTATGGTAATATTTTTGTGTCATATTGCAGAATTGTCTCTCAATAACAATTCAGCGAAGTCTGAATGTCAACGCCCTGCAGGTTTTTTTCTATATTTAGTGATCAAAGTAAATACTGTTACACATATTTTTGCCGTTGCTTGTGGTGTAGCAATGTAGTGCAACCTGTTGCCTATAAAGCGGAAAATGTGCAGCTGGTATTGATAATGTCTGTCAGAGCTCCAGACAAGGTGCGTATTTGCGTATTTTACGCACATATTTTAGCAGAATACGCATTGATTATCAAAAGTGGGAGTACAAAATACTCACAGAAATGCAAACATACGCATTGATTTTCAAATTGAGTAGTGAAAATTAATACTGTAATAAAGTTGAAAATTTACTTAGTTGATCTGCAAAAAGACACCGTTAACTTTTGCAGCTCAACTAACTGAATTATCAACTAAATGAATTTATTGTATTTGTTAACATTTGTTCCATATGTAATAATTTAATAAGGGAGAAAATCAATAATACATTTGTAAAAGTAAAATACGCATTGAATTTGAAATATAGGGGTATGCTACTCTTTAGATACAAAACTTATCTGGAGCTCTGGTCTGTTCGTGACGGCAAAGCACTCATATGACGGAAATACGGCGACACCTCTCTACACCAGGGGCCCGTTTCACTAAACTTCTTACGATACAAACTTTCTTACGTCTACGATACTTTTCGTACAAACTTTTTGCGAACTTCTTACGTGCGTTTCACTAACTTGTTCGTGCGAAATTTCTTAAGTTACAAACTTCTTAAGAATTCTTCAGTATTGGAAATCCATCAAGCCCTTTGAATGTAAACTTCCGGTCCGACTTTGACAACCAGACGACAGCTGTCAAATCAACTTCCTTAGTCCAGCATGTTGAAAACCAGGAAAGTGAATTGGACTGACACTGAGTGTCCCATCCACGGCGCCCAGGGTGTTCGGAATCCTGGCCACACTGTAAAAGGCTTTTTTTACAGTTGGCCAGTGCTTGTTCTTCGGTGGGAAAACTGATGTTGTCCAGTCGATTATTGATGGCTGAGACAACATCATTAATACACCGACAAACCAAACTCCCAGAGACACCGTGGATGTCGCCAGCCTCGGAGTAGAACTCACCCTTCGCCAGGTAGCGCAGGGTAACCAACGTCTGCAGTTTCAAATGCTTGAGTCTTTGATGATCTCAAATGTGATTTTTATTTGCTTTAGCCTGTCCTGTATACTATACGGGGCATGGAGTTGCTATATTGGCCATTTAAGTATATGCAATCCATCAGTAATGTTTACCTCTTGTGGCATTTGACACATACCACAAATAATTTGATATACCCATAAATACAAGTTTGTGCAACGTCCTATTGGTTATTTTCATCACAATTATATACAAAGTCTGATTTCCTATTACTTTTAGGGGAAGGGGCCAAGTGACTTTAGTGTGGTATGGACCTGGAACCAGGTCGGGTTATTCTAATTTCAGGGCTGAATATACATGTTTTTGATGCAAATATTCCATTCTGATTTTGGGATTTCCCCCCCCCCCTCCAATGTAGCAGGTTGAATACGGGATCGAACCAGTTGGCCAGGCCTTACATAACCTTAACCTGTTGTATAGCTTTCTGGCATAATATTTATAGCACGCTGTTGTCATATCTGTCTATAATGTATTGCACTACATTGTAATACTTTTTCTGTCATATTATTTCCTGTACCGTATGTGTCAAACGGTCGAAGTGATGAAACTGTAAGATGGCGGAGATGGCAACTTGATGTACCATATAGTATACAGTAACAAACAAAAATTCTGAAAATGTTCTGGAAATGGCTGCGAACATTTGACGGACATGGGTAATATATTCCTAATATGACAAAAAAATATGAGCCTAATATGCCAAAAAAGTATGAGCCACGCCGTGCGAAAACCGGGCTTAATAACAAAATGTTCAGTTTTTACATTTTCGCGTATTCTGAATTGTACATTTTTTAAAAGCCATATGCCGCAAAAATTATCAATGTATCCCAATTATTTTTCAGTTTAGAAGTATTTTTATAACACGTGGTAAAAACTTATATGATATTTTAGATCAATGAAGTCGAAATTACGAAGTTTTTATCAACGACGTATACAAGGGGTGTTGATAAAATACACGGACAAGTCCTATAGATTTGTCATCTTTTATCGCATGTCAACCTAATTTAGATATCTCGTAGCCTGGCCAAGTGTCTCCCATTAGGCCAAGACAAAGTATGAAAATAATGTTCATAGCTCGTGTTGCAGTTGCTAATGTAACGTCATGTTTTGGATTGCGGCCCAAGTAACGTAATTTCGTATGAATAATTTTTCAAATAATGCAGAGTGAGAAGTGTTGGCGTTTCCCTGTTATTTACTGCTGTCTGAAATAATTTTGGAGAATAATAGCGACATTATTTAACATTTTGTATGCGACAAAATATTTAAAAAATCTGACATCATGACCGGAAATGACGAAGTTTAACGACTGCCAGCTCTGTGTAAGAGAATATGCCGGAAAAACCAAGAGATTATATTAAAGTTTGTATTTTAACACAAAACACGAGATATTGATGATGAGAGAAAGTCCATCATCGGGATGACAATACACAAACGATACAGTCGGATAGACAATGGACATGAAGGCGCGAAAGGCTAGGCCAGACGTTGTGACCCACAGTAAAAGTCTTGGTCGACTGACCACTTTTCGTGAAATGCCCGATCGGTTGAACTCATTGTGTGATTAAAAAGATTTAAATATGAGGAGACGTATGGCTAGATTGATCCCGATGATGGTGAACATGTAGCAAAGGCCAGGCAAGTTACCAATTTCTCTCGAGTTTTAGGATAGTTGAAATGACATCTGTACATTTTTCCAATTGAGTGGTTACAGTGGATGAATCTATTATCAAATATCGTCGATTGAGGCGTTATTCAATCCTCCATATTCGCACAATCTTGCCCCATGTGATTTCATTTTTTAATACCGTACACAGCCGCATAAAGGGAACCCATTTCGACAACGTCAGCAGTCAATAATGTTATTACTGGTATTTCAGGTGGTGTGTTTGAACAAAGGTGAATTGCATTGCCTGACTTAGCTGTCGGAAGTGCATGTAGTATAAAAAAAAGATGTTATACAGTTTATTTTGAAAAATAATAACCCATTGTGCGAGCACGAATGAAAGCATGGACATGTTCTTCCATTGAACAATATGGAGCATAACATTAACATAACGTCATTTTGACGTCGGGCCCCATATCGCGTGATGACGTTGTGTTGGTAGCGATAAAATTGCCCATGATATATTAATGATGAGTTGTCATATGAAATCGATGAAGCATTTATCAATCATCATGGATGTGAATTTTCAGTTAACCCAAGGCATATGGATGTTGCAGCATAATAATACTGGTTATTCAACCAACACTGGAAATCGAAAACTCTTACAAGCAACCTATCCGTGTTGATCGGTGGCTGGTAATAATGTGATGTGTTGGCAGTTTCAACATTGGCCACACGAGTGACCGTACAACTTTATGTACATATTGTGCTTGCAAATCTTCTAAAATTATCCCGCGGGACCATAACCCAAAACGTGTAAATATAATACATAATACATGGTGTTATTTTAATTACTATATACAGACCAACATAAATTGCAAGTGATAAAAAGTTCATGTACAAACTTTCAATTTCTTTTTCTTTTCATTTCAATATGAAATACATTTCAGACGCACTGATTGGCATTCGGGATGAACTATATTCCCAAGGGGCGCTTGTCCCCGAATCCCCAATCCCCACACTTCGTCCCCAGATCAATTGATTGTGCCCACACGTAATTTTCACGATAATTGTTTTCTATTCCAATATTCTATCATACGGATGTGTACGGAATTGCTGCAAATGGAGTATTTGTTTGTAGACATTGCACCTGTACATCTGCAGTAGGCCGCTTATAACATTAACGTTGTGACAACACAACGTCGGGCAGATTTGGTAGCGTGATACCTTATAATTGTCTCTGTGTGTCTTCCTTGAGGATCGCATTACCATCGCCTGATATACATTATTATGCAGTCAAGTGATAAGCTGATGATTTGATGCTACAAATCGTGCGAAAAGCAAGTTTATGACCATCAAATTTCCAATTAATTTCAAGACTTTTCGAAAACTCCACCGACCTCACTGTGTGGTTTGTGCATTATGTATTGCTTATACACAAACAATCAAGAAGCTGCATTGAAATCACTGATTCTCAATCTCTTAGAGAGATTTTGATGCATTTGTTTTGCCAAATTCAATACAAACCCCGGATAATTATGTCATTATATAGCTGCGTGTCTACCTCCGTTTATGATAAAAATGAGTGGCATTAAGTGGCATATCATTCGCTAAGTACTGGCTATAATTGTTCAAAAGTCTGAATTTACCAAGATAATAGATGGTAATATCATTGGCATACACTAGGTTCATATTTAAGGCTATAATTTAGGAATCAAAGTGCAGTGTAAGTGAAGACTTCGCTGATATGTAGCCAGTTAAATTATGCGTTCACCATTTTGAATTCATGAGGACAACCGACAAAAAAGAGTGACAATGTCAAAGAACGACAGTTATGCGACAATGTACAGCGCCTCAAGCATTTGCAAGTCATTGATGCTGCGAGGAACTCGTGCAAGTATACATGCTATAATATTTTGTCACGATACAATGGCCATAATTTCAAACATGGATTGACATTCAGTGACGTCACAAGTGCGTGATGTCACGTCATGACATCATAATATGTGTACTGAGGCATCGCGTCTCATATTAGTGAAAGTTTCAGTAAGTTATCATTTTCTGTTTTCTGTTCACACTTAATGTTAACTGACACCAATAAACGTAAATGGGAGGGCAAACTGTAAACTTTTACGGCGACGTTAGACAATTTGAATCATCGTTTTTCCTACGTTGTTTATCGCTTTTTATGACGTCATTAAGCCCGGTTTTCGTATGGCGCGGCCCATATATATTACTTTTGAAAGTTATTTGATTAGTGTTTTCATCCATTTCAGCCCTACACCACACTACAATTATAGAGAAACACTCCTCCTTCAAACACATTATATCAAGCTGCATTTGCTGGCTAACTGATCAGAAGGTAAAATTATAGTTAGTAACTACTCCATAAGCAACGTTATATATCAGGCTGCATTTGTTGGGTTAACTGATCAACAGCTATAAGTATAGTGAGTCACTACTCTATAAGCCACGTTATATCAGGCTGCATATGCTGGCTAACTGTTTGTTTGTTTGTTTGTTTATTGGTGTTTAACAGCCTATCAACAGCTAAGGTCATGTAAGGCCGGGCAAACGGGTTCGATCCCGTTTTAACCTGCTGCATTGGGGGGAAAATTCCAAAATCAGAACTGAATATTTACATCGAGATACAATATATTCAGCCCTGAAATTAGAATAACCTGACCTGATGGCAGGTCCATACCACACCAAAGTCACTTGGCCCCTTCCCCTAAAATAGGATTACGAACAATCGTAATACTCACATAAGGGGTATAACCAGATTCAACTGTCACATACAAAATGCCAAAGACGTATGTGAGGGCCAAACCAGGTCTCCAGTCGGAATTCCGGTAAGGATGAACCCCGATCGTTAAATTACCCATCGCTTGCACCCACCTTCCACCCACCTGGCTAACTGATCAGCCGGTACAAGTATAGTGAGTCATTATTCTATAAGCCACGTTATATCAGGCTGCATATGTTGGCTAACTGATCAGCCGGTACAAGTATAGTTAGTAATTATTCTATAAGCCACGTTATATCAGGCTGCATATGCTGGCTAAGTGATCAGCCGGTACAAGTATAGTGAGTCATTATTCTATAAGCCACGTTATATCAGGCTGCATATGCTGGCTAAGTGATCAGCCGGTATAAGTATAGCGAGTCATTATTATATAAGCCACGTTATATCAGGCTGCATATGCTGGCTAACTGATCAGCCGGTATAAGTATAGTGAGTCATTATTATATAAGCCACGTTATATCAGGCTGCATATGCTGGCTAACTGATCAGCTGGTACAAGTATAGTTAGTCATTATTCTATAAGCCACGTTATATCAGGCTGCATATACTGGCTAACTGATCAGCCGGTACAAGTATAGTTAGTCATTATTCTATAAGCCACGTTACATCAGGCAGCATATGCTGGCTAACTGATCAGCTGGTATAAGTATAGTGAGTCACTATTCTATAAGCCACGTTATATCAGGCTGCATATGCTGGCTAACTGATCAGCCGGTACAAGTATAGTTAGTCATTATTCTATAAGCCACGTTATATCAGGCTGCATATACGGACAGACAGACAGACGGAAGGATAGGGCGAAACCTATAGGGTGAAATATGCACCGCCGATTTGATGGCGATGTTATTCATGGAATACATGTATGGCGGCCGTGACACTTTCGATAAACAAGAGGGCCATGATGGCCCTAATTCACTCACCTGACTCCATGAACACCAGAGGAGAATGTGACATTGAGTTCATGTGTTTTAAAAAAATTGTGCAATTTTTAGATGGCGGTCATCTTGGATTAAGTGATGACTCATTTTACCAAATCTGAAAATGCTTCACCCAAGGATCTTAACTTACTATGAAGTTTGGCCAGCATCGGCCATGTGATTCCTGAGAAAAAGACATTCAAAATCTCAAATAAATGGACCTTTTGGAGGCCATCATGGATGACATAATCATCCGATTCTGACAAATATTGCACCAGAGCAATCGCCTCGTTGATACCTTCAATTTGAGATATGACATGAGCATATTTGGTCAAAAATAAAATTTGACCCCATGGGCCACGTCCATTTTTGACCCCGGGGTCATCATTTTAACACATTTGAAAGAGCATTCTACATCGATCATTCCTACCAAGTTTCGTCGAAATCCGGCTGGCGGTTCATGAGAAGATTTTTTAAGAATTTGTGCTATTTTTAGACGGCGGCCATCTTGGATTAGTGACCACCTCTGTTTTAACAAATCTGAAAAGGTTCCACCCAAGGACCATAACTGTGAAGTTTAGCTACCATGGGCCAAGCGGTTCGTGTGAAGAAGAATTTTGAAATCTCTAATAAAAGAACAACCATTTGACTTTTCAGTGGCCATCTTGGATGACATGACCATCCAATTTCGATAAAATAATGTACCAGAGCGATAGACATGACCATATTCGGTCAAAAATAAAATTTGACCCCAATTTGACCCCACGGGCGACCCCATTTTTGACCCCGGGGTCACCATTTTAACAACTTTGAAAAAGCATTGTACATCGATCATTCCTACCAAGTTTCGTCGAAATACGGCAGGCGGTTCATGAGAAGAAGATTTTTTTTTAATTTATGCTATTTTTAGACGGTGGCCATCTTGGATTAGCAATGACCTCCATTTTAACAAATCAGAAAAGGCTTCACCCATGGACCATAACTTTCAAGTTTGGCTACCATGGGCCAAGCGGTTCATGTGAAGACGAATTTTGAAATCTCTAATAAAAGAACGACCTTTTGACCTTTCGGCAGCCGTCTTGGATGACATAACCATCCGATTTCTACAAAAAAATGCACCAGAGTGATCGCCTCGTTGATACCTTCGATTTGATATATGACATGACCATATTCGGTAAAAAATTAAATTTGACCCCAATTTGACCCCACGGGCCACGCCCATTTTTGACCCGGGGTCACCATTTTAACAACTTTGAAAGAGCATTGTACATCGATCATTCCTACCAAGTTTTGTCGAAATCCGGCTGGCG
Source organism: Conchocele bisecta (assembly GCA_029237695.1). Lineage (NCBI taxonomy): Eukaryota > Metazoa > Mollusca > Bivalvia > Lucinida > Thyasiridae > Conchocele > Conchocele bisecta. The sequence goes on along the minus strand of CM055276.1, from coordinate 57,885,230 downwards.
GTTCTTGAGAAGAAGATTTTTGAAGAATTTGTGCTATTTTTAGACGGCAGTCATCTTGGATGACGTAATGACGTCATTTTAACAATTTTGTAATCCCCCTATCTAAGGACCATGACCATGAAGTTTGGTGACTATAGGCTCAATGGTTACCAAGGAGAAGACGTTTGAAAATGTTCACAGACACCGACGGACGACGGACACATTGCGGTAACAATAGCTCACATGAGCTTCGCTCAGGTGAGCTAAAAATCTTTGTACGACCAATACCTATCATAGACTTATGAGGAAAGTTACGAAAAAGTTTGCGCGAAGTTGACATTAGTGAAACGGTAAAATGCGTACGATAATTTCTTATCGTAAGAAGTTTAGTGAAACGGGCCCCATGGTCCCAGGGTTCTCCGGTTTAGAGCGGTTTCACTGCATATGTTTTCTCAAAACATAGGTCAGGGTGGCAGCACAACTTGTGTTGGAATAAATGTGGGCGTGACTGGAGAAATTGGGGTTATGGAATTTGTGACCAGTGTAGTTCCTGATCAAATAGCACTCCAGTAGCCTGATAACCATCTACAGTATAAACTCTCTAAACCAGACACGCGGCAGTCTGTGTATCCTTAATTTTATTGGTTTCATTGATGTATACATGTATATAGTTATGATGATAATGCCTGTTCAAGGTAGAAAAGCACAGTCGCATAGTCCGATTTACTATAGGAATGAATGGCCTTTTTTTTAAATTTATCGGGGAATAAACTTGGAAAAGTCGCGGGAATACTGGATGAAGGCCGGAAGGCCTCGTCCAGTATTCCCGCGACTTTTCCAAGTTTATATCCCCGATATATTCCACAAAAAGGCCATTCATTCCTTATAATTCCAGCATTTGAAATAAATTCATCAAGAAAATGTGTTTATTTTCCGTTTTCTTAAGAATTATTTTAACTGCGCCTCACGGTTACGGAAAGTAGTTCGGTGTCAGAGTTTACTGGGATATAAATTTTGGACAGAGACTTGCTACGGGCCAATCAAATGTTAGGGAATTGTGTAAATATTTTTGTGCTGGAATTATTGCCTGTTCAAGGTAGAAAAGCACAGTCGCAGTCCGATTTACAGTGAAACATCTCTAAACCGGACACCCTGGGGACCTCCCAGGGTGTCCGGTTAAGAGAGGTTTCACTGTATAATGCTTGTTAGAAGCATGACAGGTGTTTCATTGATGGAAATGCAAAGAGTGCCGATCCTGATCAGATTAAGCGGATGCACATATGCTGATCTGGATCTACACTGGCCGCAAAACCCATAATTCCAATTTCTCCAGTCACAGCCACAAATATGGTAAGCTTAATTTATGACTGTGACTGGAGAAATGGAGCTTATGGGTTTTGTAACAGTCTGAGCAGGATCTGCACTGTTTGCCATTCCGTCGAAGAAGCACGTTCTATTTGATCAGGAGCGACACTGGTCACAAATTCCATAAATTTTTAAGCTCTATTTCTCCAGTCACAGCCACATATAACCCATTACAGACTGGATACAATTACAGTAGTATGAACATTTTGATTTTGTTTTTTGCTATTTTCTTTATTTCTGTTCGAAAGTATATGTTGTTACCACTCATTTGAACCGTCTCAACGAGACAGTTCAAATGAGTGGTAACAACATATACTTTTATAGAGAAATAAAGAAAGTAATCAGACTTTTTCAATAAAAAGTGTTGTATCCACAGACTTCAATGGGTGAAACATTCCAGACTTGGTGGGTGGAAAGAGCCCTTAAGTGTCTCTTCAAATAACACAATGTTTCTGCCAATTAATCTAACAAGTCCATTCTCCATCAGAAAAGGCTGACAAACGTGACCAGACTGTCCATGTACAACATCTTAAACCTGGTCTGGAGTGTGGAATGTATGGAGTTGAACATCGCTTTCCATCGCAGACAGTATTGTCTCCAACATGGAGGATTCCAGGACCTCACATCCATGAGGAGGGATAGTAGCTAGTTATCTCACGTTGAATTTATTTATAGAAATCCAGTCCAACTGGTATGTATGGTTTAGGGCCTTATTGCTTGTAAAAAGGGTGAATGTAGCACGATTTGTTCTGAAAAGAAACCATTATAGTCATAGCTTTTTTGACTACTGGCTGTTCCACGTTTTTTCTGCCGACATACTTTTGTCTATTAAAAAAATATTTCAATGCAAGTACTTTTTCACCAGTAACAAGTCACCCTCCCCAAATTTGTTTGTTTGATGAAATTCCATCAAATATTGATTTTATTCGAAAAAACAATTTTCCTATGGGAATTTCACATGGGGGGAAAAGAGGTGGAAGCGCTGGGGGAAGAGTCAAATCAAAGTACTGAAAGTACTGAACATAGGTACTACAAGAATAAACTAGATTGATTGATTGATTGATTGTTGGTGTTGCAGTTTCATATTAACCCTTAAAGGTACATGCCCACTCAGTAGGTACAAAATGTTCTTTACATCAGAGACATCATCTGAGACATTTCCTGGCAAAATAAACATTCATGTGCCATTATCCCACGTACTGATTAGCATTATTATACATTTTATATCAGACGTAAATTTACACACTGATATCACGGGCGATAACCGTGTTTGCTTAAAATGTTAACGGACATTACTATTTAATCTCTGTATTTATTTTATGATGTGCAATGATCATACTTTAAAATCTGTCGAAAATATTATTTTTTCAGGTGACGCATTTCTTTAGTATAAATAATTAAAAAATATCATGCCTCATTTGCATATGAAAATAGCCTGATACCACCGCGCGTTACTATCAGTTGTTCACTTATTTAATTCCTATAAATGACATTTTGGGCTTACTGAGTGGGCATGTACCTTTAAAGCGCTGGAAACGACAATTGTCGTCTGCTGTTTTAAATATTTTTGATATTTTCTCCTCAAAAACATACTGAGACGATTCTACTGCGCTGCCAAAACAGGTTTTTAAAGAGATTAAAATATACAAAATGAGCAGACGACAATTTCATTTTTCAGAATTTAATGGTTAAGGGGTAAACTACTGATATGGCACAAATTGAAGTACAGTATGCACTGCTACAGTATATGTACCAAAACATTCAACAACATTACAGATTATGCATAGAAATATCAGAAAGATACGGTAACACATATACAAGACATCATCAATTCAAGTATACAGATTCCAGATATCTATGACCATTATAGATAAATTGAAAACTGATTGAAGAGCAATAGTTACAATAATTCCGCCACGGAAGCGGTGTCGCGCCTGAAAATGCCTTATCGGTACATCGCCAAATTTACTTCTGTTTTGTGAATGAAATAGTTGGCCCCGGATCGAGTATATTAAAACATACAAATGACGTCATTGGGGAAACCGCTGACAAAATGTTCAATGTATGGAAGCCCAAACTTGTTAGATTTTTTGTTGTCGTATTTCAGTACTTGCATTAATATGGGTATTAATATACGCTGGATGTGTTATACTGTCATTAATTTGTTCCCCGACTGTAAGTTATCACCTTAAATACTGACTTATTGACCCCCTTCCCTGAACGTAGAATTGACACTCATGTTGGCGTGTATTGGCCACCATAGACAAATGTCAATCAGGCCGAATTCGGGAATGTCACTAAAATCCGCTGTAAATCCATCGATAGAGAGAGAGAATGAGGATTAAACATCAGTTAGACCTACACGTGCGAGTTTTGTTTCGCACAGGTGTCGGGTGAGTTTAAAAATAGGCTGTCGGAAGGTCAAACTTGATGTAGTTTGTGTGTTAAACGTGTCGCTTGTTTCGGAGAGTATTCGGAGGGGAGTAACTCTGTTACTAAATTTAGCGATGACCGCAAATGGGGGCAAATCACGCGCAACAAAATAATCCGATGTATTTTTGTACGTAGAACATCCGTTGTTGATGCAAGTAGTTTTTCATAATATTGTTTTCAATTAGCGGTTGCGTATGACAGTTAAACGTTGAGTAACACAATGCATTTTGTTGTTATGGTTATTCCAAGATATCACTACGGAAATGCCCATCGAGGGGGGTCTGGGGCGTGGCTAACTGTCCGACGTGATTCCAATACATAGGCTACCCTATGTAAAAACGACTCCGAAACCTGGCGAGATAGCTTGGAAATGATTTAACTAAGAAAACAAGTTAGATTTCGAACATCAGTCCACAAATACAAAAATTATTTTAAAAAATCTATTTTTAGCCCCCATGTTAAATTCCCACAGGAAAATATTTTTTTCGAAATAAAATCGATATTTGACGGAATTTCATCAAATGAAAAATTTGGGAGGGCGACATTTTTATTATTGATGAAAAAGTACTTGCATTTAAATATTTTTTGGATTTAATGTGCTTAATGGTTAAAAGCAAAACGTGGAACAGACTGTAGTGCATGGTGATGCAGTTCATCCTACATATCTGCGCAATCTGATCCTGGATTGCATTATTTGCCAGATTCATATTTTCACACTTTATATGAATGTTATTGCAATCAGTGTAGACTCAGATCAGACTGCACAGATGTGCAGTCTGATCTGAGTCTACTCTGTTCGTAAAACACAATTTTTGTTCTATTCTTAGGAAGAAATAAACGCTAAAATACAACTTAGGACCGGATCTCTATGAATAGATCTGCAAAGAGAATTAAATAACTATCTATGATCCGTCATTCCATTGTATACAGTTGCTACACCTTTGTAGTCACTATTTTGACTGTTTTAAAAATTCCACAATACTACGGAGCCCTGCAGGGTACGTAGAATTCTTTTTTTTATTAATTCGTTCCCGAAATAACAATTTGTTCCCTCGATTTAACAATTCGTTCCCATGAATTAACAATTTGTTCCCTTAATTTAACAATTTGTTCCCACGAATTAACAATTCGTTCCCAAGGGAACAAATTGTTCATTTGTGGGAAAAATTGTTTTATCATGGGAACGAATTGTTAATTCGATGGAACAAATTGTTAAATTGAGGGAACAAATTGTCATTTCGTGGGAACGAATTGTTAATTCGAGGGAACAAATTGTTATATCGTGGGAATGAATTGTTAATTCGAGGGAACAAATTGTTAAATTGAGGGAACAAATTGTTATTTCGTGGGAACAACTTAATAAAAAACTAGAAAATGTGTTCAGAGAACACGGATGCCCCACATATCGCTCTGATAATAAATGAGGCCAAATTCCAAGTGAAAATCTTTTTTTACCTCAGCGTTAAAGCTTTGGAAGCACCAAGTATGTGACCTTGACCCTGGGCTTGGCAGGGGCAGGACAAACGTGGATTTGGCACAGGGCGGTAGAGAACCATTAGAGCAATGTGTATATGAAATATGAAGCAGATCGGTCGAAGGATGAAGAAATTATGAGACATTTACCCGAGCGTTAAAGTTTTTGAAGCACTAAGTATGTGACCTTGACCCTGGGCTTGGCGGGGGCAGGACAAACGTAGATTTGGCACAAGGCGGTAAAGGACCATTAGAGCAATGCGTATATGAAATATGAAGCTGATCCGTGAATGGGAACAGAAATTATAAGATATTTACCCGAGCATTAAAGTTTTGGAAGCACCAAGTATGTGACCTTGACCCTGGGCTTGGCAGGGGCAGGACGAACGTGGATTTGGCACAGGGCAGTAGTACCATTAGAGCAATGTGTATATGAAATATGAAGCAGATCGGTCGAAGGATGAAGAAATTATGAGACATTTACCCGAGCGTTAAAGTTTTTGAAGCACTAAGTATGTGACCTTGACCCTGGGCTTGGCGGGGGCAGGACAAACATGGATTTGGCACAGGACAGTAGAGGACCATTAGAGCATGCGTATATGAAGTATGAAGCTGATCCGTGAAAGGGAATAGAAATTATAAGATATTTACCTGAGCGTTAAAGTTTTGGAAGCACTAAGTATATGACCTTGACCCTGGGCTTGGCGGGGGGATTTGGCACAAGGCTGTAGAGGACCATTAGAGCAATGTGTATATGAAATATGAAGCAGATCGGTTGAAGGATGAAGAAATTATGAGACATTTACCCGAGCGTTAAAGTTTCATGACGGACGGACGGACAAGGGTAACACTAAATGCCCCCTCCACTATTGTGGTGGGGCATAAAAATCCATGTCCCCTGCGGGGCTCCGTACAATAAAATATATATTAATGTCTCCCATCCAAAATGCATTGTAGCCAGTATGTAATGCCTCATGCACTTTGTCCAGTGGTTCCTGGTGAATGTCTCATGAACGACATTAATGTGCTTACACTAGCGTTTATTAAATAATGAACAGCAGGAAGTGTTCTGGGCATCCAGTCTGCGGAAATGTCAACAACCACAGCTTAGAACAGCAGTATGACTTCCAGTACATTATCCATTTATATGTGCTGCTGTTTTATTGGTATATTCACCCATTACATGCGGAATACACCTTTACGGGTTTGAAATTTTTAAAAATATTTTATTTTTATTTTTGTTATTTCTCAAAGAAAGTATATGTTGTGACCACTCATTTGAACCGTCTCGACGAGACGGTTCAAATGGTGTTCGCAACATATGCTTCTGAGAACATATAAAGAAAATGTTTAGGATTTTCCAGAAACAAAATGGAGAATCCTCAGCATGAAATGGGATAAAATAAAGGTTGCATTCCAGCACGGGTGATAGTGAATATTGCTAACACTCGGGTTAACAATATCCACTGTCGCCCTTGCTGCAATGCAATATTTACATACATGTCGTATCAGGTTAATCCTGCAAGACAGGAATTCCAAGGCTCGTCGGGGAAATCCCACCATTTCCGTGCAAGGCCTGATAACTACATGACTGTATATCAAAAGATTAGCCTGGTGTATTCTGTTTGTTAGGCAAACACTCAGATCAGACTGGCTAATTATAATTTGCTGACTGATGAGTCACGAATTATTATATTCACATATGCTCATTTACGAGAAGGATATTCATCGTTTAATATTACACTGTTATCACATATACCTCATGTTGTCATGTAAAAGGAATTAAGTGTAATAGTATCATAATAGATAGATATTGAAAACTAGATGGCCGTGACTGCATGTTTCGCCCGCCGAGGCTTCGATAGTATACCGAAAAACTTTAACCAAAATACTTTAACCCGTACGCACATACGCACGTCAATGTGCCAACTCTATTGCGCTGTCCGCAAGCAGGCGTGACAAAAATGAATTGGTAAACATGTATGCTATGATATTCAAAAAAAAAATTTGTTGAAGGGAATAAGGACACGTTTAAATTGCATCCTTACACTGACATCATTCAGTAATGTTAATTGACACCATTCCACCAATGAATAGTCAGTGAAAGTAGTTTTCGAATATGTATTGATATTGATACCTACCTGTCCGTGTGTATTCCGTCAATGCAAAATGAGTTTTCCGATAAAATGTTGATTAACTCTTTGCATGCTGGGAAATTTGCGGGCTATAAATAGTTCAAAACTAGCGGACAAGAATTCATCATATTTTCTTGTATTTCTCCCCGTAAATGTCATGAATATGTCTTGGAATTTCATTAGAATTGAGTCCTGAGGACTCAATTCTAATGAAATTTCAAGACATATTTACAGAGAGCAATAAAACAGATACTCCTAATTCGTTTTGGTGGATATTTTCGCTGCAAGCATGCAAAGAGTTAACTCTGCATGCTCGTGGTGAGTATTTTTCTTATTTCTTTCTGTAAATATGACTTGGAATTCCATTAGAATCGAGTCCTACGGACTCAATTCTATTAAAATGCCAAGACATTTCATGTTATTTCAATATTTGCAGGGAGAACTAAAAGAAAATCAAATGAATTTTCCAGTGAAATTTTTAAACAATTTATAGCCCACAAGTTTCCAAGCATGCAGAGTTAGGTCACAGGACAGGGCTACAGAGAGAACTGGGTGATGAATATTCCCCTGTAACAAGGTGGAGAAATACTGCTTATTTAACCAGGTGAGCTGATTATCGTGATATAATGCATGAGTGATTGGGTCCATATATGCTAAGCAAACAAGAGAGCATCTCACGATTCAGAGGGTGTGTCCGATAAACATGATTTGATTGGTCAAAAGAATATGTCATTGTGAAGTTACTGACATCATTTCTCCATATATGGTAAGCACGAGAGTGGTGTAAACTACTGCTGCTCTGCAGAACCGAGTGGTGTAATTCACCATTATATTTTTGTAAACTACAGCTGAAATGTAAGAATATTTTGTAGAACATTTGATGACATGGTAAAACTCCACTATAAGGTTTGATCAAGTCCAGCCGTGTGCAAACGTTTGCTGTGGCCCGAGGGAACTGTTTGAACCCGCGGCAGCCGCGGGTTCAAACAGTTCCCTCGGGCCACAGCAAACGTTTGCATGTCCAGCCGTGTGCAAATGTTTGCTGTGGCCCGAGGGAACTGTTTGAACCCCAAGGCCACAGGCCTTGGGGTTCAAACAGTTCCCGAGGGCCACAGCAAACGTTTGCACACGGCTGGACATGACCAAACGTTATTGTTACATTTCCAACAAAAAACTGATGTAGCAATAACGGAAACCGTGTAACAATAAATGTTCACACCCGGCAATCCACAATTCATTTCAGTTTAGGCGAAATGGGCGAATGTTTGATGTATGAACCAGTGGTTCTAGCATAAATCTTTCTCCGATCATTTTTTGTATTGAAATACCCCGACTACTCTGGTCGGTGAAATGGTTCATAGGTTATTAAGACGTGAAAAATGTAACTGACGCACGCATTTACAGACGCACGTACATGGATAAATGCTATATGCCATAATGCCTATCGCCGAGCGGATAAAAATGACTAGGAACTGGTACAGACATCTAAGCACATACATGTATAAAGAAAATATTTAGGATTTTCCACAAACTATATCACTTATCTTCAACATGAAATTGGTTAAACTTCCAGTATAAGAATATCCCACCTTTGACCTTGTGTCCTCCTCCACATCCACATCCACTCGAACACCGAAATCAAGCGACTCGTGCCTCGACAACGGAGGCCGGCCAATGGCGCGGGTTGCTAGGTGGGCGACCGTACTCCTGTCTTTCGTCGTGTTCTGACGAGTCGGATGTGTTTTACCGCGCTGTAGCTTCCGCCCTAGGGTGTCCAATGGGCCGACGAATAAACGACTAACCAAATCATCAGCCATAGTTAATTGAATGACAAGACAGCGGGAAATAAATAAACTCAGCATCCAATTACAGGATGTAATATTTTCTTGCTGTTGTTATCCATGAAAGCGGATTGACATTTCGCGAAATCTGTCTATCTTTGTACAGAACCTTTATCTCCGTCTGCTGCTGCAAAAAAACACTTCTGGGAATTGTTTCACCGAGAAATCTCAAATTACTTCTTAATCCTTAAAAGGTGGTAAATGAATATTGTCGTCTGCTGTTTTACATCCTTAACTCTTAGAACGTGAGAAATGAAAATTGTCGCCTGCTGTTGTTTTATATTTTCTCTTCGTTTTCAGAAAAGTATGGGTTTGCCATCACTTTAGAATCATTTCCAATGGAAATGATTCTAAAGTGTTGTCAAACCTTGTTTTTGCTAAGAAAAATTTCAAAATAAACAACAGACAACAAAATTTTATTCAGCATCTTTAAATGGTGAGAAATGAAGGTTGTCGTCTACTATTTTACATCATTAATTCTTAGAGTGCGGGGAACGAAAATTGTCATCTGCTCTTGTTTTATATTTTGTATCAGCCCTCCATTAAAAATATGGTTTGAAAGCACTTATCTGCACTGTTTGCAAACACTGCTATAGATGGCTGTAGTGTTGAAAGGGTTCATGCAGTTCAGTACCGTCTGCATTTTTATTGAGTTTACAACTAGAATTTTGGTTCAAACCACGTTTAGCTCACATAAAGTTGAGTTATTTTTTTTGTGTGCATATCCCTGTTTTCTCTTTACTGTACATGCACAAACTTTCAGGAAAAAACGTTTTGCGTTTTGTTTAACTGTGCACACGCAGAGTTGATTGTGCAAATTCCGTTTTTGTTTCAGTGTTCATTAAATGGCTGGAAACATTAAAACATCCAATTTTTTGGCTAAAATTGTAGATTTTGAATGCAAATAAGGAAATGTTATTTCATGAACAAAAAGAGGTATACAGTAAATATGCGTTTGAACCACGTTTGGACCATGTTTAGACTATGTTTGGACCACATTTGGACAGCATTTGGACCATATTTTGACCACGTTTTGACCACATTTGGACAGCATTTGGACCATGTTTGGACTCTGTTTGAACCTCGTTAGACCATGTGTGGACAATATTTGGACCATGTTTAGACCACGTTTAGACCATGTTTGGACCACATTTGGACAACATTTGGACCATGTTTGGATCCCGTTGGACAATGTTTGGACAATGTTTGGACCACATTTGGACAATGTTTGGACTACGTTTGGACCACATTTGGACAACGTTTGGACCACATTTCGACCACGTTTGGACCACATTTCGACCACGTTTGGACCACATTCACTACTGGTTTCCAAATGTAATAAAAACACAGACGCGGCTGCACTTGCAGAATCTAAAGACTTCAATATCAACATTCAATTTTGTTACATGCTGATGCATAACATAATCCAATTCACAATGCACATTCAATTTCGTTAATTCTAGAATCCAAATATTTACAAGCCACTTTAGTGTAATCCAAACATTCCATGATTTATCAATACTTGTATCATATAGCCCACACTGGGAAAAAACCTGTGCTTATTGGCTTAGTAATAAATATGGTAGTGTAGATCCACACCAGACCCAGGGTTGTGCCATTCAGAGGGACAATTTCAGATTTTGGGCCCTTATTGTATTAAAATAGGGAGATTTTGAAATTTTAAGTGACATGGACAATTTTAGGTGGGAAAATGTCCCCCGGGCTCGCTCTGGCCACAACACTGTAATAAGACCATCTGCAGTCTACTGAGCCCCGCAGGGGACGTGAATTTTTTTTATTTTATTAATTTGTACTCACAAAATAACAATTTGTTCCCTCAATTTAACATTTCGTTCCCACGAATTAACAATTCATTCCCTCAATTTAACAATGTGTTCCCTCAATTTAACATGGGAACGATTTGTTAATTCATGGGAACGAATTGTTATATCATGGGAACAAATTGTTAATTCGAGGGAACGAATTGTTATATCGTGGGAACGAATTGTTAATTCGAGGGAACGAATTGTTAATTCGAAGGAACAAATTGTTATATCGTGGGAATGAATTGTTAATTTGAGGGAACGAATTGTTAAATTGAGGGAACGAATTGTTAAATTGAGGGAACAAATTGTTAAACGAATTAATTTAAAAAAATGGGCTCCGTAGACCTCTGACCAATGTCTAAATATTTGTTATTTTGTCAGCGAAATATGTGCTATTTGTACATCCAGCAAACATTGGAGATTAGTATATATACTATTAGATTAACTCTTTGCATGCTGGGAAATTTGTGGGCTATTAATAGTTCAAAAATAGCAGATGATAATTCATGATATTTCCTTTTATTTCTCGTTATAGATGTCATGAATATGTCTTGGAATTTCATTAGAATTGCGTCCTCTGGACGCAATTCTAATGAAATTCCAAGACATATTTACAGAGGGAAATAAGAAACATACTCATAATTTGTTGCATGTTATTTTCACCACTAGCATGCAAAGAGGTAACGGTGCTCTGGATAATTTAGAAACTACGTGCATGAAACAAAATTTGCAACGTTACATCAGTTTGCAGCCAGTAACATCCTTACTATGCTGATTTAACTCTTTGCATGCTGTGAAACTTGTGGGCTATAAATAGTTCAAAACTTGCGGACAAAAATTCATCATACCGGTATTTTCTTTTATTTCTCCCCGTAAATATCATGAATATGTCTTGGAATTTCATTAGAATTGAGTCCTGAGGACTCAATTCTAACTAGAGCAGCTTGAGCTGCATCAACAGTTTGAGCCTCAAACATTGATTTCATGTGTAACTAAGCTTTAGCCCAAGGTGTAAACTATCGGTTGCAAAAATAATTTCTGAAGTTTTAGAATGAACAGTCCAACATTATTGTGTTCGCATCACACCGATGTGGGGCCGGTTAGCTTAGAGGTAGAGCGATGGACTCGGAGCGAGGGATACCGGGTTCGATCCTCAGCCAAAGTTTTAGCTAAAGGATTGAAATATCGACTACAGCAAAAACATTTGAAATCGAATGATAAATAACGAAGCTGACGTCACATCCATTTGCTCTATTTTGAAAACTTGAAAAAATACGTTCATCTTTGACATCGAAATAGCCTGAGTCACTATCAGTAAAATAAATATTACTAAATGATTATATCTGTATAGCGGTCACTCATAACTTTTAGAACTGGTGGAATAGTGACACAAGTATACTCTTATTTAATTCCTGTAAAGAACATTTTGTACCTACTGAGTGGGCATGTACCTTTTTCACTTTTCACCTTTTTTTAAATGTTAGAACAAAAACATCATTTCTAATGGAGATGATTCTTATATGCTGCCAAACATGTTTTTGCTAATATATGAGATATAATAAAAAAATGGCAGATGTCAATTATCATTTCCGACCATTTCAGGATTAAAGCAGAATCTGTGAATTGATTTATCTAAAATATAGCTCCTAAATACAAGGTGCATGATCACGTGGTTACCACAACAACAACAACAACAACGTCTGAAAGTATTGAAGTGCGCCCACTCCAAAGTAAATATTATTTGATATTTTCCTTAATATGCAACGTATTTTGATGAAATATGGCTCAGCAAACGCGTCTTCATGACCTGCATTTGGTGGTCTCGGGAAGTCGGCACAGACGTATGTCGTTTTTGCAAAGAATCAATTTCCGTGTCAGTATTGACATTAAACACGAAAATCGATTCTGCGCAAAAACAAAATATGTTTGGGCCAAAGTACCGAGACCATCAAATGCAGCTTAAAAAGACGCGTTTGATGCACCATATTTCATTAAAATCTGTTACATAATGAGGACAATATAACAGAATACGTACCTTGAATCGGAGGCGCTGCTGGAAGTTTCAGTAATTGTTGTTGTTGTTTTAACGATGTGATCTGATGATGCACCTTGATATATATGTTTTTCTTTAATCACAAATGAGAGTTGTTTCTTAATCCTTCACCCCTAAGTACGGTAACTGGAATGGAATTTGATACATTAATTTTGCAACCAATCCAATGGTCACAAAATGATTTTCGGACTAGTCCATTTATGAAAAGTTGGTGTTTTTGTTCTCAAAACTATGAATATTATTTGCAAAAAGTGCAGATCCTCATGATGAGACGGCTCGTCACGAACCGGCTCATCTGGATCTACACTATTTGCTAATACCACTATACAACAGGCCTGTGGTGTTGAAATGGTTAAATGTTACAAAATAATTTATTGATAATCCAATTCACAAAGACAACTTTGAAGAAAGAGCTAAGAAAGTTTTATAAACATGTTTTCACTGCTCTATTATAACATCACCAAATATTGATAATCCATTTCCATAATACAAATTTTGAGATCGATTGGCGATAAATAGTCACAGCCACAAATTCCTTCAAAGTAAATTACAGATAGAATTGTGCATGTTTGTTATTATGTCACACACAAGATGATCAGACTACTCTGAACCATAACAAAATACATGTACCGTATTGATAATCCAAATTCCATCCTACAAATTTCGAGAAGGATCCAAATTTAATAGTCACAGCCTTCAGTGTAAATTACAGATATAACTGTGCATGTTTGTTATTATGTCACACACAAGATGATTCGACTACTCTGAACCATAACAAAATACATGTATTGATAATCCAAATTCCATCCTACAAATTTCGAGAAGGATCCAAATTTAATAGTCACAGCCTTCAGTGTAAATTACAGATATAACTGTGCATGTTTGTTATTATGTCACACACAAGATGATTCGACTACTCTGAACCATAACAAAATACATGTATTGTCATCATAATCCAAATTCCATCCTACAAATTTCGAGAAGGATCCAAATTTAATAGTCACAGCCTTCAGTGTAAATTACAGATATAACTGTGCATGTTTGGTATTATGTCACACACAAGATGATCAGACTACTCTGAACCATAACAAAATACATGTATTGATAATCCAAATTCCATCCTACAAATTTCGAGAAAAATCCAAATTTAATAGTCACAGCCTTCAGTGTAAATTACAGATATAACTGTGCATGTTTGGTATTATGTCACACACAAGATGATCAGACTACTCTGAACCATAACAAAAATACATGTAATTGATAATCCAAATAAATTCCATCCTACTAATTTCGAGAAAAATCCAAATTTAATAGTCACAGCCTTCAGTGTAAATTACAGATATAACTGCACATGTTTGCTATTATGTCACTCAGGAGATGATTAGACTACCCTGTGCGGTAACAAAATATTGATAATAAAATTGGAGCACACGTTGCCGCTACATCTGACAGACAGTAATAATCCATTACCACATGGAACATAGGGCTGAAGTGTCGGCACATGGATAATGGTAATCTATCGCGCCATGATCAGTAGCCGATTTCATCAAAATTGCAAAGTATACTTATCTAGCAAAGTATACGTTGAGGGAGTAATCATTGATTTTTCCAAAATGCATTATTTCATACAGAACTAATGATTGCATATAGTTGATGATTAAAACTATATTATACTTATTATACTGCATTTATTACATTATCACAGCCAAAATGGCTGTGATAATGTAATAAATTCAGTATAATAAAAATTAATAAATTTATCCTAAAATTGAAAATTTCTCCCTCAAAGTATACTTTGCTAGGAAAGTATACTTTGCAATGTGGGTGAAATAGGCTACTGAAACTGCTCATTTAATTAGGGATCAGTGTAGTTCCTGATCATCCTACACTGATGTGTCGGCACATGAATAATGATAATCTATTGGGCCACGTTCTGGACGAAACGGCTCGTTTCACTTAAGGGATCAATGTAGTTCCTGATCATCAAACACTGATGTGCCGGCACATGAATAATGGTAATCTATCGGGCCACATATCGTGATAGAAATGGCTCATTTCATTAGGGATTCATGTAGATCCGGATCATCATACAGTATACTGCCTGTGCTCATCTGGTCAATATTTATTAATTTATTTCTTTCATTGTACCAAAGGCAAGATCAGTGCAAGCAGTTGTGTAAACCAGACGAGGATGGCCACGGCCCGCATGTCGAGTCCACCGAGGCATTTGATGGTCTCAGAGTGTATTTATTTGAAGTTTGATGCCCAATAAGCATACAAAGTTTCAAACAAATCTGACTTACGGTTACAGAGATAGTAGGTATGTGAAAACTTTAACGCAAATTTTGACAGAAACTTTAACGCAAACTTCTAAGTCATTTGACCTTGACATAGGGGCAAAGGGGCTGCATGTGTGGGACACAGAATGATTATATGGATGATGACTAATAAGCATATGAAGTTTCAAGTCAATGTGACTTAGGACTGCAGAGATATAAGGTATTTAAAAACGTTAACGCAGATTTCGGAACGCAAACTTCTAAGTCATTTGACCTTGACCTTGGGCACAGGGGCCACATGAGTGGGATACAGCATGAATATATGGATCATGACTAATAAGCATATGAAGTTTCAAGTCAATCTGACTTAGGACTGCAGAAATATAAGGTATTTAAAAACTTTAACGCAGATTTCGGATGGACGGACGCACAGGACACACGGACGCACAGACACGCAGACACCCGGACGTCATTGTGATCACTATAAGGCCTAAATTAAAATATTGTTTGTTTGATCTTTACCGCCTGCCTCAGTTTTTTCCAGCCGACTCCAAAGTTTTTATTCCAATTTCAAAAAATATATATATTTTTTTCTTTTCTTTTGCGTTGGCCGGCGAAGAGGAGGTTTCCGATTTCAACAGCATCATTTTGTGTATTTCTGTAGTCCTGGCGGAGGAGCATGGGACATGCTTACTAGTTTCAAATACAAGAAACGAGGCAAAGCCACGAAGGCCAGGTTTTTTCCAAGCATAGACACTTGGATAACATAATTATATCCACTTTTTGTAGACTAGATGGCCGTGGCCTGCATGTCGCGCCTTGGGGCGAGGCATGGACACTAAAAAAATAGATATAGTAGATGGAAAAACTTTAACCGGACACACGGACATACGGACGTATGCCAAAATGCCGACGATATCGCGCTTTCCGCAAATGGGCGCAACAATGATGATAAACACCCATGTGAAGTATCAAGGTAATGGGTGAAGCAGTTGCAGAGACATAGTACACAAAAAAACTTTAACAAAAAAATTCAAAGTAATTTGACCTTGACATTGGGCACAGGGGCCGCACGGTTGGAGGGTAGAATGAAAATATGGATGATGATAAACACCCATGTGAAGTTTCAAGGTAATGGGCGAAAGCAGTTGCAGTTAAGTAGTATAACAAAAAACTTTTAACCAAAAAACTTTAACCAGACCTACATTAAAAAGTTAACGTTGAAAATGGCTAAGTCAATTACGTAGAAATAATAGGTGAAGGTAAAAAAAAATGGTCACATGTTGGATAGTTGTATGAGGTAGGCACCCCTTGGTTATGAAGCTGTGAAAGTTTGGTGGTCCCAGGTGGTACAGTACCAAAGAAATGAACTTAAACACGAAAACTTAACATTGTAAAAGGGAAAACTTAACATTGAAAATGGTCGACTGCGCGGAAAAAATGGGTCAAGTTCAAAAAAAGGTAACATGTTGGATAGTGATATGTGGTGGGCACCCCTTGATTATGAAGCTGTGAAAGTTTGGTGGTCCTAGGTGGTACAGTAACAAAGAAATGGACTCAAACACGAAAACTTAACATTGATTGTGGACGCCGCCCACCCGCCCGGCTTTCGCCAATCAAATAGCCTGGATTTTTTTTCAAAAAACCTGGCTAACAATTAGGAAATTGTCAAATACATTGACATGGAAGGCTGTTTTGGGAGAAGTATTAATAGATAAATCGAAGCTGTTAATTTGTATACGAAAGTATAATGGCATTTAATATCAAAGCATTGATCAAAGCATTTAATATGGTCGTCAACAGGAAACAGGTTGTATGACCGAACAAAGGTGTTATGTACAATGTGCAAAAAAAAATAAAATGTATTTTTTAATCTCAAATAAAATAAAATAATTTACCTACCTACCCAAGCCTGAAACAAACAATATTTTAATTTAGGCCTATTGTCTCGCTTTCCACAAGCGGGCTCGACAAAAAACGAAATTATCATCTACACTAGCTACGCCTCTGCTAATGTTGCCAAGATTTATATGTTTCTTTTATTTCAAAATACTTGCAATCAAGCAGCTTGATTGGCTACAGCTCAGACTCAGATGACTCAAATGTCTTGATTGTAAGTTATTGCCAATAGATGTTCAGAAACATTGATAACCTGGGCAAGAATAACACAGGCGGTTGTGTAAAATTTATAACAAATTGTGCATTACCAGGCGTTTTTTGGAAAATATGTAGTGGTTTCGTTCAGATTTAATGACCCCTACATGTAGGTGGAACATGGTAACATGAACCCTTCCTACGCTGTTAACGGAAATGGCCGTCAGATGTTTTTCATTTTTGCTTTAATTCTTAACAAAACTAGATGGCCGCGGCCTGCATGTCGCGCCTTGTGGCGAGGTATGGACACTAAAAAAAAAGATACCGAAAAACTTAACCAAAAAACTTAACCAAAAACTTTAACCAAAAAACTTAACCAAAAAACTTAACCAAAAACTTTAACCAAACAAGAATTCCGCCACGGAAGTGGTGTCGCGCCTGCCGAGGCATTTGACCGTGAACATTACAAGTAAATAAATTACCTTGACCTTCAGAATTTGGATGTGGGGGTGTGCATAATGAAGCATCATCCGTAGACAAACATTGATGTGAAATATTATCAAAGTCTGGCAAGGGGTTAAAGAGATATTGTGAAAAAACAATAACTTTAACGCATTTCTGTTACAAAACCGGTGAACATTACAAGTAAATAAATGACCTTGACCTTCAGACTTTGGATGGGGGTGTGGAATGGAAGCACATCCGTAGACAAACTTTGTGAAATATTATCAAATCTGGCAATTAGATATTGTGAAAAAACAAAATTAACGCCATTCTGTTACAAAACCGGTGAACATTAATAAATAAATACCTTGCCTTCAGACTTTGGATGTGGGGGTGTGCGTAATGAAGCATCATCCCTAGAAAAACATTGATATGAAATACTGTGCGACCCTGTTAGTACACGGAAGTCCGGCGACATACAACCTTCCGTGTTGCTTATCCAAACCGTGCTATATCCGTTCTCGCCCAAGACGCATCATAATGTCAACAAAAAATACATGTACACTGTACACTGTGACTGCGAATGAACGACGTCGCCAATGCCTATAATATGCCATAAGTTGTCACTGTCATCTTCGCATGTAATAAATATATTGAATCCAAGAATTGTTAACGTCATGTTTTATTTATTCATCATGTTCATGTAGAATGTAGATCTACGCAGGTCTGTGCAATCCATTATTGTAAATGCGTGTAGAAAAAATTGTAGTAATGATGACGCAATGACCCAATGACCGATATCCTGTTCCATCAGCTACAACATCACGGACAAGCTCGTGCGTTGCAATCTGTGTTTACTCATATGGTGAGCACAGGTGGAAGACTCGGGACCTATGACACCAAAATAAATGCCTATTAAAAAAATCCCATTATCCCACCTGGTATCGTACTGTACATGACGTTAATAATAGAACGAGATCAAGTGGGTGGGGTAATGGATATTTTTGTAATGGTCATTTTCTTTGTGTCACACGTCCGACTATTCCACCTGTGGGTTTGAGTACAGACCTGTATAGACATGTTTTGCCGGACTGTTATAATATTGCACCAGTTCATGAGGTAATCAGGCTTATCACGTGAGATTTTCGACGAAGATGATATTTTCTGTAAACGATATTGAATGTTGACGAATATTAAATTAGTAATTATTACGCATTTGCTCTGAAAATGTATCAACTTTCCGATATATTTGCAGAAAAAAGTCAAATCATTCTCGGCGAAAATCTCAGTTATATAATAAAGTTGATTATCTCGTGCACTGGCTCAATTATGACATAGCGAAACAAGGCCATGCAGTTGTCACGTACACATTTGTGTACATGCGCCGGGGGCGTGGGCAGTGCTGTAACAATTTAGTTAATCTGGGTCGAGTTAATCTGCGCGACTGATACGCGATCTCCGATTGGTCAGCCTTTACACCTAATTAATATTCCACCAATGGTGAGCGCGAACGCATGCCGGAAAAATGAAATCAAGCACATAACAATTAGCACTGCTTTGTTACTGGTCTTACTGATCTTATTCCCAGTTTGCTCGGATTAATTTACGAAATGTGCAAACGTGATCAGCTGCACATTCACATCGGTGAGATAAAAGGAGGCTATGCGTCCATAAAAAAAAAAAAATCGTCCATTTTGGGTCTAATTTGGGAAAGAATCGCAAATTTAACACGATTTCTGACAATAGTCGTGTTACAAATTTAACACGATTTTGATACACAAATAGGAAAAAAATTCGGGAGCCAAGGCACAACCGTGTACTAACCGAAATCGTGTTATAGTGAAGCGTGTACTAACGGGGTCGCATTGTATTATCAATGTCTGGCAAGGGGTTAAAGAGATATTGTGAAAAAACAATAACTTTAACGCATTTCTGTTACAAAACCGGTGAACATTACAAGTAAATAAATGACCTTGACCTTCAGACTTTGGATGTGGGGGTATGCGTAATGAAGCATCATCTCTAGACAAACATCGATATGAAATATTATCAATGTCTGGCAAGGGGTTAAAGAGATATTGTGAAAAAACAATAACTTTAACGCATTTCTGTTACAAAACCGGTGAACATTACAAGTAAATAAATGACCTTGACCTTGATAATTTGCATGTGGGGGTGTGCGTAATGAAGATCATCCTAGACAAACCTTGGATGTCGGAAATATTATCAAAGTCTGGCACGGGTTAAAAGCGATATTGTGAAAAAACAATACTTTAACGTATTTCTGTTACAAAACCGGTGAACATTACAAGTAAATAAATGACCTTGACCTTGATAATTTGCATGTGGGGGTGTGCGTAATGAAGCATCATCCCTAGACAAACATTGATGTGAAATATTATCAATGTCTGGCAGGGGGTTAAAGAGATATTGTGAAAAAACAATAACTTTGCCTTACAAAAAAACCGGACGACGCGGACGACGCGGACGACGCGGACGACGCAGACGCAGACGCAGACGACGGAAAAAGTACCGACTATAGTCGCGCCTCTGCTAAAGCAGGCGTGATAATGAAAATATAGATGATGATAAACACCCATGTGAAGTTTCAAGGTAATGGGCAAAGCAGTTGCAGAGATATAGTATAACGAAATACTTTAACGAAAAACTTTAACCAAAAAACTTAACCAAAAAACTTAACCAAAAACTTTAACCAAAGAACTTAACCAAAAACTTTAACCAAAAAACTTAACCAAACAACTTAACCAAAAACTTTAACCGGGCACAAGTACGTACGTACGCCAAAGTGCCGACTATATCGCTTTCCGCAAGCGGGTGCGACAAAAACTTAACCAAAATATTCAAAGTAATTTGACCTTGACATTGGGCACAGGGGCCGCACGGGAGTGGGGTAGAATGAAAATACAGATGATGATAAACACCCATGTGAAGTTTCAAGGTAATGGGCAAAGCAGTTGCAGAGATATAGTATAACGAAAAACTTTAACCAAAAAACTTAACCAAAAAACTTAACCAAAAACTTTAACCAAAAAACTTAACTAAAAACTTCAAAGTAATTTGACCTTGACATTGGGCACAGGGGCCGCACGGGAGGGGGGTAGAATGAAAATATAGATGATGATAAACACCCATGTGAAGTTTCAAGGTAATGGGCAAAGCAGTAGCAGAGATATAGCATAACAAAAAACTTAACCAAAAAATTAAACCAAAAAACTTAAACAAAAAACTTAACCAAAAACTTTAACCAAAGAACTCAACCAAAAACTTTAACCAAAAAACTTAACCAAACAACTTAACCAAAAACTTTAACCGGACACACGTACGTACGTACGTATGTATGTATGTATGTACGCCAAAGTGCCGACTACTATATCGCGCTTTCCGCAAGCGGGCGCGACATAAATGGTTTTGACAGCACATGAGAATCGTCTCCACTGGAGACGATTCTCATGTGCTGTCAAAACCAGGTTTTTGTTGAGAAATATTGAAAATAAAACATTTCCAGCAGACGACAACATTTAATTCAGCATAGTAAGGGTTATTTAGGAGTCAAATTAATGTGTGAAGGGAATTTATAGACATCTTCGTATGGACATTTTTTGTCGTACAAAGTTTAGTGAAACAGTAGCCTATTTCATCAACATTGCAAAGTATACTTATCTAGTAAAGTATACTTTGAGGGAGAAATTGTCAATTATAGGATAAATTTATAAATTTTTATTATACTGAATTTATTACATTATCACAGCCATTTTGGCTGTGATAATGTAATAAATTCAGTATAATAATTCTGAATACTTTAAATCATGATATATATGCATTTGTTAGTTCTATATGAACTAATGCATTTCGGTAAAAATAAATGATTACTCCCTCAAAGTATACTTTGCTAGAAAAGTATACTTTACAATGTTGGTGAAATAGGCTACTGGTGTTCCGGGGACCCTTATGCTATACCGATGATTGCATGACTTTAAGAAACACAATGAAACTCCAGAAATCTGACGCGATGCAGAAATATACGGTGCCTGGTCAATGGAGATCATGATCATCATAGAACTCGTGGACATTAGCCTGATAAGAATCTATGGCATCACGGGACAGTTGAAAATAGTCAAAATTCACTGCTTTTCTGAGCGCAGCAGGGGGCCTTTTCATTAAACTTTGTAAGACTAAAATGTTTGTAAGCTCAAATTTATAATCGTCTGGAAATTTCAATTGATGGATTTACATTCATTGAGCATAGGTTGCATATGCAGCCTATGCTCAATAAATGTAAATCCAATAATTGTGTACAATAAAAAATTGTTAATGTGATATTTACTGACTATCATAACTTTGCACTTACGAACATTTTAGTCGTACGAAGTTTAGTGAAACGGCCCCCGGGTAACTTATAAAAATCACCACCTGTCACAATCAGTTAAGGAGGCTCTTGCGACAAATATTGAAAAATACTCGCAAATGAAATACAAATCGTGCGCCACAATAAAAATGCAGTAATCGCACCAGATGTGTATATTTAATTTTATACAAAGTTACCCCACCCACCTGAATTTGTTGGAATTGTTTTCATGAAAAATATGAGGCTTTGTTATGACTTGTTCTATCACTTGTAACTCCATAACATTTCCTGAAAATGATTCCAAAACGGGGACATAACCACCTCAAATTTTCGCTACAAATGCCTGAAAAATACCTTAAATTCTGACGCGAAACCGCACCGGCGAGACAGCATAGCATGCGCCATTTTCCAAGATGTCAAAATCAACCGGAGCTAACATTCAGTTTCGTAGAATTATGAAATACATGTAAGTTAGACTTAGTGGCTGACAAATGGAGTTAAACCCACAAAGTGGTCCAGATGGCTAAGTTATTTAAGCAAAAAAAGTAGGTCAAGGTCACATGAAGGTCAACTGTTGTATGTCAGTTTCTGATATAGAGCAGTAGTCAATTGAACTAAATGTGCAAGTTTGGATGCTGTAGGAGTTATACTAGCCGAGGAACAGACAGACTTAAATGCACAAAGTCGTCTGGATTGTCGAGTCATTTAAGAGGAAAAAGTAGGTCAAGGTCATATGTAGGTCAAGCATTTATGTCAGTTTCCGATGTAGAGCAGTGGTTGATTATTTTGTGCATGGTTGGTAGCCGTAGCCGTTATAGTTTCCAGGGAATGGACTTAAATGCATAGTGGTCCAAAGCACTACGGATGGACGAACGGACGTTCCTACAAATGGATACATAAAAAAAATTATGTGGCTATTCTTTTGTTTAACTCTTTGCATGATGGGAAACTTGTGGGCTATAAATAGTTCAAAACTAGCGGACAAAATTCATCATATTTTCTTGTATTTCTCCTCGTAAATATCATGAACATGTCTTGGAATTTCATTACAATTGAGTCCCGAAGACTCAATTCTAATGAAATTTCAAGACAGATTGACAGAGAGAAATAAAACATTAATTCGTTTTGCGGATATTTTCGCCGCTAGCATGCAAAGAGTTAAGGCAGCCACGTAAGAGAAAAATATAGCCACATAAGAGAATGGAATGAGTAGTATTCACAGTTAGTTACCCATTGTTCTCTAGTCACATAGGTACATACCTCGCCATGTGTATGGATGGATTAACACAGATGTACAGATGGAAAAGGGTAAATTATAATGCCCTGAAAATAATTTTGTGGGGTCATAAAATGTGTGGGGCATAAAAATAATCAGTAAGTCCCTTTTCATCATGATAGTTCTCCTATATATATACGATTGTGACTGGAGAAATGGGGCATATAAATTTTTTCGACCAGTGTAGATCCAGTAGCCTATTTCACCAACAGTGCAAAGTATACTTACCTAGCAAAGTATACTTTGAGGGAGTAATTAATCATTTATTTTTCCCGAATTGCATTATTTCATATGACACTAACGACTGTATATATTTGATGATTAAAAGTATTCAGAATTATTATACTGACTTTATTACATTATCACAGCCAAAATGGCTGTGATAATGTAATAAATTCAGTATAATAAAAATTAATAAATTTATCCTAAAATTGAAAATTTCTCCCTCAAAGTATACTTTGCTAGATAAGTATACTTTGCGATGTTGGTGAATTAAATAGGCTACTGATCAGCCTGTGCATCTGCACACTCTGATCAGGATCTGCCCTGTTTGCCATTCCATCATGAAACACCCATTATGCTTCTAACAAGAAATATAGATCTGGTCAGGGCTTGTAAAAATTTCAGTTTATCGGTTCTGGACCGGATTTTGAAATCTCAGACCAATTGAGATTTAAAAACTGTACTTAAAATTTGGTCCGAAAATAATGAAATAAGGCTGATAATTTCCGTAACAACCGTGTAAATTGTACCGATGTTGACACCAAGTAATGTCAATTTTATGACACATATCCGGGGCATTTCCGTGTTACAACATTGTCGGGTAATAAATCATTGTGTGTTTGGTCGCCTTTTAACACATTTCTCCCAGTATCGATTTTTCATAGCATGCGCGTGGTAATTGTTACAGGTGAAGGTCTCGATAGCTGTAGAGCGGTTTATAAATAGACTGGCTTTAGCGTATTTAAGACTCGCCGTTTCTGATGATTTTAAAATAAAATAAAGAAACCATGCACTGTGGTTATCCTTGTTTGTAATATTTATATTACACATTTCATCCCCAAGTAACTGACACAGACTATTCCATATTAACCCTTAGCCTGCTGAATGAAATGTTGTCGTCTGCTGTTTATGTTTTATTTTCGATTTCGATAAAACATGGTTTGACAGCTCTTTAGAATCATTTCCAATGGCTGTCAAACCATGTTTTTATTGAGAAACAGGGAAAAATATAAAGCAACAGCAGACGACAGTTTTCGCGATCAGCAGGCGAAGGGTTAAGTGTGGAACTGGTACATTGCACCGCGTTAGGGGTCATTTTTTTTGTATAAATAAAGTACATATGAATGGCGTAGATCCTGATGAGACGGCTCGTGAATAGTCGGCTCATCGGGATCTACAGTTTGCAAACATTTTGATAAAGGACAAAGGTACGTCTGCCATGTTAAAAGTGTTCATCTGCAATCCAAAATAAATCAGCATTATGATTCGTCTAGAGCTGTCTAGAGCTGTCGTTTCACAATTTTTCCGTCTTGCGAAAACATGTGAATTGTCTCCTAAAGACATGAGAATTGTCTCGCGTTTTCGCCATCTCGCCTTCTGCTTTTGGAAATATATTTTGCTGTAACCTGAATTATAAAACTCAGGTAAAGCAGGGCGACTTACCCTGTGTTACAGACAGAAAATTCGGGTTAGTTTTGCTCATGCATGTTGATACAGATCGCGAAGCAAAAATCGCGACCTTCCATCTGTGGGAGAGGTTGCAAAAAAGCAAGATTGAATATGATAGAATCGCGTGTTTTCGTCTCGCAATCTCACGATCATACTTCGCATTTTCGAGATCAATCTATGCTCAATATCGCGAGAACGCGAGATTGTAAAATGTCCCCAACAGGACACGTAAAGAAGTAGAACAAATGTGGACAAACACCAATAATTCTTGACATAAAACAACATAGTTTGACAAAAACATGATAATCGTCATCTTAGGAGAAGATTTTTATGTGCTACCAATACAGTACATGTTTATTGGGGGAAAAACATATTTTGATATGTGCTATAGGTTACTGCATCGCATCGTCGAGTTTTGCCTTACCTTTTTTTCGGGGATTCTGCACCTCCGACTTTTAAATTTCGATGTCATAAAGTTATGGAATAATTATGTGCAAAAGATAATTCCAGACTAAATCTTACTAAATAAAGTACTATTTTATTCCATGCCTAATAGTCTCCCGAAATGGATAAATATCACGGTGGGGAATCACGTGGTTTCCGAACGGCATGACGTCATGTTTTTTAGATGTGTTTACAGTAGAGTTCCTTTAATATCTTGCTAATGGAATGACATATTTTTATGACATATACCGCAGCAAATGCGGTACACGTTGCCCTTTATTGTATAGGTGTGTATCAAAGGTCAGATCGGCACGACTTTGTAACCTTTGATGTCTCACCCTCCACACGTCAGTCAGTAATTATTACAACCTGAAATTTTAGAAGCACTGGAAGCACTGGATCTGTAGCCTATTTCATCAACATTGCAAAGTATACTTTAGTAGCAAAGTATACTTTGAGGGAGAAATTTTCAATTTTTTGAAAAATTTATTAATTTTTATTATACTGAATTTATTACATTATCACAGCCATTTAATGGCTGTGATAATGTAATAAATTCAGTATAATAATTCTGCATACTTTTAATCATGAAATATATGCATTTGTTAGTTCTATATGAAATAATGCATTTCAGGAAAAATAAATGATTACTCCCTCAAAGTATACTTTGCTATTAAAGTATACTTTGCAATGTTGATGAAATAGGCTACTGGTCACAAATCCCATTAGCACCATTTCTCCAATCACAGCAACATTATGGTAAATAGTAATTAATAGACATAACTGTTTGACCCAAAGTGCCAACCGTAAGTAATTGTGCCTGTTAAGGGTCTACATTGTTTGCCATTTGGTAACAAATCAATAATTATAGACTAGAAAAAGTCGATGGCGCGCCATCGCAATATACCTACTTTCCCCAAATGTTAAGTCCGAAAGGGGGAGGTAATCCATGATGGAGGGTCGGATAAAAAATCCGAATTCACTTTGCGCATCAGCACATCAAAACGAAGCTACGAACCAAATATCAGACGCGTAGGTATTAAGGTGAAAAAGTTTTTCGACCTACGAGGAAAAATAGTGAAATTCTAAGTCCGAAAGGGGAGATAATCCATGATGGAAGGTCCGATCAAAAATCGGAATTCACTTTGCACATCATAACGAAGCTACATATCAAATATCAGAAATGTAGGTATTAAGGTGAGAAAGTTTTTTCGACTTACAATGAAAAAATAGGGAAATTCTGAGTCCGAAAGGGGAGATAATCCATGATGGAGGGTCGGATCAAAAATCCGAATTCACTTTGCGCATCTGCACATGATAACGAAGCTACATACCAAATATCGGAGGCGCGTAGGTATGAAGGTGAACAAGTTTTCGAGTTACAAGGAAAAAATGGGAAATTGTGAGTCCGAAAGGGGGAGATAATCCATGATGGAGGGTCGGATCCAAAATCCGAATTCACTTGCGCATCTGCACATGATAACGAAGCTATATACCAAATATCAGGAGCGTAGGTATGAAGGTGAAAAAGTTTTTCGAGTTACAAGGAAAAAATGGGAAATTGTGAGTCCGAAAGGGGAGATAATCCATGATGGAGGGTCGGATCAAAAATCCGAATTCACTTTGCGCATCTGCACATGATAACGAAGCTACATAGCAAAATATGAGCGCGTAGGTATGAAGGTGAAAAAGTTTTTCGAGTTACAAGGAAAAAATGGGAAATTGTGAGTCCGAAATGGGGGATATAATCCATGATGGAGGGTCGGATCAATAATCCGAATTCACTTTGCGCATCTGCACATGATAACGAAGCTACATAGCAAATATGAGCGCGTAGGTATGAAGTGAGAAAAAGTTTTTCGAGTTACAAGAAAAAATGGGAAATTGTGAGTCCGAAAGGGGGAGATAATCCATGATGGAGGGTCGGATCAAAAATCCAAATTCACTTTGCGCATCTGCACATGATAACGAAGCTACATACCAAATATCAGGCGCGTATGTATGAAGGTGAAAAATGTTTTTCGAGTTACGCGGAAAAAAATGGGAAATTCTGAGTCCGAAAGGGGGAGATAATCCATGATGGGTCGGATCAAAAATCCAAATTCACTTTGCGCATCTGCACATGATAACGAAGCTACATACCAAATATCAGGCGCGTAGGTATGAAGGTGAAAAAGTTTTTCGAGTTACGAGGAAAAAATGGGAAATTCTGAGTCCGAAAGGGGGAGATAATCCATGATGGAGGGTCGGATCAAAAATCCAAATTCACTTTGCGCATCTGCACATGATAACGAAGCTACATACCAAATATCAGGCGCGTAGGTATGAAGGTGAAAAAGTTTTTTGAGTTACAAGAAACGTGACGGACGTACGGACGGACGTACGGACGTACGGACGGATGGACACCCGTGACGAAAACAATATACCCGTTTTTTTTTACAAAAAAAGTGGGTATAATAATGCTCGGAGGACTGGGGCTTATGGGTTTTGCGACCAGTGTAGATCCAGATCAGCTTGTGCATCCGCACAGTCTGATCAGGATCTGCACCATTCGCCATTCCATCAATGAAATGCCCGTCATGCTTCTAACAAGCAGCATATAGATCGTTATCAGGCTACATGACTGCTATTAGATCAGGATCTACGCGTTTGACAAATCCCATAAGCACCATTTCCCCAGTCAAAGCATCAATTATACCTACAACAAACAATATAGGTCTCACGGGACAGTGCACGGCTAGCTTTAAAAAGGGGGTGGACAATTTTCTAAATACTTCACTACCGACCCTGCAAGTTATACCAGTGTGTCTAGAAAAATAGTTTTATGAATATTTCTTGACTTTGGGAGGCTTGACTAGGTGTACTATTTAGAGTACATGTAGATCCTGCTAAAACTTAGTATTGCTTTTCACCATGTCAGTGTACAATACTGTATGGAGTACCACATTGGTGCTTACGACCGACTAGTTCTACAGCTTCTATTGATGTATGCTGCCAGTGGCGGCATCCATGTCCCATGGACACATTTCGAGCTTTATCATAGCTCCTAATCAGCTAGTACACTCGTGCAGCCTGATATTGACCAACACTTTTCCACAGCACAGGTTGAAGTAACAGATCGAGGTCTATAAATACATTAAATATGCATAAAAGCATCAATAAATGAAAAAAAATAAGCTAAAAATATTTTTTTCAATCCTTCCATATAGACTTATAGACTGCTTTTAGGCATATTTAATGTATTTATAGACCTCGGTCCGTTACTTCAACCTGTGGTCCACAGTGGAATCAGGCATGTTTTCCAATTCAACACTAACAACGTAGCCCCAGATAAGTAGCCGATTTCACCAAAATTGCTAAGCATACTTATCTAGCTAAATATACTTTGAGGGAGTAATCATTTATTTTCACAAAATGGATTATTTCATTTTGAACTAACGACTGCATATATTTGATGGTTAACAGTATACAGAATAATATTATAATACTGAATTTATTACATTATCACAGCCATGGCATGGCTGTGATAATGTAATAAATTCAGTAAAATATTTTTTCCTTAAATTGAAAATTTCTCCCTCAAAGGTATACTTAGCAAGATAAGTATACCTGACAATTTTGTTGAAATAGGCTACAGATTGCGAATGCACATGCTAATCAGGGGCTAAAGTGGTTGCAAACAAAATAAACCATGTTTTAACAAGGTGGGCCACATACATACATCACTAAGCGATCATTATGAAGCAACAAAGTCGATATTTGAATGCTGTATGTAAATTATCAAAATCAATGAAGTCTCACAAACTTGTTTTTACAGCAATTATCTATCTCTGTGGAGACATAATATTTGTTTGAATTGTTTTGTTACAATGATTAACACGCAATCAACATTTCCAAAACTACAGATATGAACCAAATCCAGTGTTGGAGGAGTTATCATCATTGCAAACAGTTTTTTCAGGTTGCTATCCAAATTATCCCTCCCTGATGACAGACACTACGTATCCATGTCAGAATTTTTTTTAATTGGTTCCTATACCAAGGTGCATGATCATGTGGTTATAACAACAACAACAGTGGCTGAAAGTGTTGAAATCTTGCCCACTCTAAAGTAAGTATTATTTGATATTTTCCTTAAAAAAATCTTGAAAGTATTATTTGATATTTTCCTTATGATATTTTCCTTAATATGAAACGGATTTTGATGAAATATGGCGCAGCAAACGCGTCTTCATGAGCTGCATTTGGTGGTCCAGGGAGTTTGGCACAGACTTCTGTCGTTTTTGCGAAGAATCGGTTTCCGTGTCTCTGACACGGAAATCGATTCTTCGCAAAAACGACATAAGTTTGGGCGAAAATACAGAGACCACCAAATGCAGCTTAAAGGTACATGCCCACTCACTAGGCACAGAATGTTCTTTATATGAATAAAATAAGTGTATAATTGTGTCACTATTCCACCAGTTCTAAACGTCAGAGCCCGCTATACAAATATAATCATGTAGTAATATTTATTTTACTGATAGTGACGCGCAGTGGTATCAGGCTATTTTCATATGCAAATGAGGCATGATCTTTTTTAATTATTTATACTAATTAAATGCGTCACCTGAAAAAATAATATCATCGACAGATTATAAAGTATGATCATTGCACATCAAAAAATAAATACAGAGAATAAATAGTAATGTCCGTTAACATTTTAAGGAAACACGGTTATCGCCCCTGATATCCGTGTGGAAATTTATATCTGATATAAAATGTATAATAATGCCAATCAATACGTGGGGTAATGGTGAATGAATGTTTACTTTGCCAGAAAATGTCCCAGATGATGTCTCTGATTAAAGAACAGTTTGTGCTTATTGAGTAGGCATAACAAGACGCGTTAATTGATGCACCATATTTCATCAAAATCGGTTACATAATAAGGACACTATAAAAGAATGCGTACTTTCAATCAGATTGATTCTGGAAATTTTAGTACTTGTTGTTGTTGTTAGTACCACGTGATCATACACCTTGTATACGATGGTGTGGGATTATGTGGTCGAGTGTTTTGGTTTTGTGTAATGGAGGCACCCATGTGCATTGAGATAAATCAGGTTGAATTTTCAGGAATACGACTACGGTTTCTTCCTTATAATGATGAGCATGTTCAGATGTTAAGCCTTTCAACACCACAGGCCTGCATAGCGAGTGGTATTGGTAAAAGTGTAGATCCAGATGAGCCGGCTCGCCAGCCTATGCTCAATAAATGTAAATCCATCAATTGAAATTTTCAGACGTTCCTAAATTTGCACTTACGAACATTTTAGTCGTACAAAGTTTAGTGAAACGGCCCCTAGAAATATTAGATTTGACATCGGATAATAGTGGATCATGAAACAAATGTTTCCCGTGTCTCCTCCCGGAGCTTGTTCCAGACACCAATTATCCATTATTGAAAACAACTGTTACCCTTGATCAGTTCAGCTAATGCATAGAGATATGAATAATAAATAGACCACCAGCTGACAAAGTGGACCTTGTGACGTCTGCGACCGGCGTAGGCCATGATCAGCCTGTACATCCACAAAGTATGAATACAGGATACGCTGTTCGCAATTCAATGAAGGAAGTAACGTTATTATAGTCAGCGAAAGAATTATCGACATTGTATTTAATTTTATCCCGTCAACACAGTGCGTATGTGCCATGAAACACGGTGCCGTGAAACATTTTTGATATCCAGTCAATACAATTTTTGCATTTTACAGCCATTTGTAGGTGTTGACGGGATAAATAGAATAGTAGGTTAGTGCCGTGAATGGGAAAAAATATCTGGCGCGGCACAGAAACGGGATGGGCGAGGCAGAGCCTCGCCCATCCCGTTTCCTGAGCCTTGCCAGATATTTTTTCCCATTCACGGCACTAACCTACTATTCTCTATAAATTTGACTTTAGCAAGTGAGCAGGGGCTCACGGATGCCTCCGGCTGATGCCTTGTCCGACCAACAAATATTTTCATTTTGCCTTGACATTTGGCATGAAGGCCACCAAAGAATGAAAATATGGATGATGATAATAAAGTATATGAAGTTTCAAGTCAATCTGACTTCCGGTTGCAGCGATAATGGGTACCCAAAAACTTTCACACAAATCTTACGGAAAGACGAACGAACCGACCGATGAAAGGACAGACGAAATGACGAAAACTATATATCCCTCGACATACTTTGTATGCTGGGTGGATAATTAATGGTGTTTAACAGCCTGTCAACAGCTAAGGTCATATGCTGGGCCAGATTTCACCAGTACAGATGGCGGGGGGGGGGGGGTGGAATCCCAAAAATCAGAACTTACAGAAAAAAATGTAAATCCAGTCCTTATATTAGAATAACCTGATCTGGTGCCAGAGAATTCTCTAAGATGCTAATGTGAGGATATGAATGTTTGTTTGTTTGTTGGTGGTTGAACGGCCAACAGCTAAAGGCCGGGTTTAAGGCCATTTAAGGCCGGGTCAATGGGTTTAGTACTAAATCCCATATATTACCTGTACAAGTACATGTACAACAAGTACATGTACAAGTACATGTACAAATGGGGGGAAAACTGAGCAAAACGATCGGAATCTACAAGAGTTGAAGGTGTCATAAGGTCCCTTTTCTCAGATTGGGGGATCCAGGCCCATAAGCAAGAATTAATTTAGGGGGGTGTGTTATTGACGGCGCAAAGGGCTGAACAATGTTTTTGCACATCCATGGACAGACCTCAGCAGATTAACCCTTTTACCCATTTTAAAGTAAGTTGAATGGATTTTGATATGTTAATTTTGCAACCAATCCAATCATCACAAAATGATTTTCAGACCAGTCCATTTATAAACATGGGGTGTTTTTATTCTTAAAATTATGAAAATTACTTGCAAAAAGTGCAGATCCTGATGAGACGGCTCGTCACGAGCCGGCTCATCTGGATCTACACTTTTTGCCAATACCACTGTACAGGCCTGTGGTGTTGAAAGGGTTAAGGGCAGGGAGGGATGTGTCGCACCCCTTCTGCGGACAGGGCTGGGATCTAAATGAATGCAGGTATGAGATGTTATATGACTGGGACTGGGGCTGGGATTTGTGACCAGTGTAGCTCCTGATCACGTAGCACACTCTGTAGGCTGGTATTGCTTGGTGAATAGATTTTCTTTTATTTCTCCCTGTAAATCTGATCATGATTATATCTTGGAATTTCATTAGAATTGAGTTCGGAGGATTGAGTCCGGAGGACGCAATTCTAATGACATTCCAAGACATATTTACCGGAAGAAACTAGAGGATTGTTTTTCAGACAAAAACATATGTCTCCCCCAATACCACCACTGCATGTTATCAGGACTTGGAACCCCAGGTGCGCAACTTCACATGATGACCAGTATTCCTGTAAAGTTTCGCGACTCTTAACTGAAATACTTTTGGAGATATGCGCGACACAAGTTGAAAATCCCCACTTTTCACTAAGTCAAGGGCCATAACTCCGTGAATACTGGATGAATCCGCATCTAAAATCCCAGGTGCGCAACTTCACACGATGACAAGTATTCCTGTAAAGTTTCAGGACTGTAACTCAAAAACTTTTGGAGATATGCACGACACAAATTTTGCGATGGACAGACGGACGGACAGATGGACGGACGTTCCTACAAATGGATACTTATGTGATTAACCTAACCTTTTCCTTTGTTCATCCCTATTTTTCTGTAGCCACATAAACCCATTTTTATGTCTTCAAACTAACCTGAATGGTTGCAAACTGATAGGTTGCTATGAAATCGTCCTAATAATAAAAATCTGCCTACTCTAATCACTCAAATAACCCACCATAGACCATTCCGCTCTACCCACAGCCAATTGGCTAGTCCGCTATTTAAACTCCTCCTATTATTTTAGGACGCTATCAAGAGTGCAGGTATATTTGTCTCTCTCTTTATTTCGTGCTTATTTTGAATTTCTGCCGTGTATTGTGCCGTATTTGTCATTATATTTCGTTCAATACATATTATTATCACTCTTGTGTGTTACGTGATTATTCTCCATTGCATTTTTTGGGGTTTTTCACGGTGTTTTTACTTTGTGTCACATATTTTCGCGTGTACGCGATTCGTACCCTAACGGGTTTCGTCCCAAGTGGATTCGCTCCCGTGACACATTTTTTGTAGCGTTTTTGCGTTTCTTCTATCAGGTTTTGTTATACAATACTTGTTAGAATGCCGCAATCACGCGCTGCGTGTGGACACATGACTTCTCCTTGGGATACCCATACGGACAGGTGCTTTGCCTGTTGCGGGTGTTGCAAAGAGAGGCCATGTGATTTGTCCGTCCGTTGGACGGATTCGACGTGGGGCAAGGCTGGGTCTAGAAGGTCCCATACCTCACGTCTGTAGAAGTCTGTGTCCGAGTCTCAGCTCTTGGGAGCAGTGGAACCGTCCGAGGTTTCGGAGGTTGTGTTAAGTGATAGGCCGGTGATCCATACACGGGGATACCGGGCTGCTGGGGCCGGTGCCTGATCTCTATCACCCGGTTCGCAGAGGGCTATACCTATCACAGGGGTGTTTCGGCCTGGTTCTTGATACTATATCACCCGGTTTGAAGCTGACCCAGCCTCTCTCAGTAGAGGCGCCCGGCACCGGGCACCGGGCACCGGGCCGGGCACCGGTCACCCGGGCACCTGGGCACCGGTCAACCGGGCACCGGGCACCGGGCACCGGGCACCGGGCACCGGTTATGTCACCGGGCACCGGTCACCGGTCACCGGTCACCGGTCACCGGGCACCGGGCACCGGTTATGTCACCGGGCACCGGGCACCGGGCATTATGTCACCGGGCATTATGTCACCGGGCACCGGGCACCGGGCACCGGTTAGGCTACCGGGCACCGGTCAAACACCTGGCACCGGGCACCAGACTCTCCTTGGACAGCCTGCTGCTTCCGGTAGGAAGACGTTCTTGTCTTCGGTTGGTCTTCGTTCTACGTGTTCACGTAAGTCGAGGAGTCGATCTCGTCGTAGGTCAGGATTGGGTTAGCTCTTCGATTTCGGGTTCGGAGGTTAGATCTTGTTCTTCCTTTTCCTCGAGGTCATTCTCAGGTTTTGGAACAGGTTCATCTAGATCTCGTTCTCCTGTTCGTCGTAGGAGACGGTTGTATAGGGCTTCTACATGTAGTACTAGCTTCGGCAGTACATATACTATTTGGAACGATACAGTACAGTTCTGTTGAATCAGATTCCACGTATGTGGTAGATGACTGCCAGTCTAGGGTTGCTGCGGCAGGTGCTTATCACATTCACCCGGTCACAACGTACCCTAACTCTCGCAGGAGAGGTGCCAGGTATTGTGTTACGGGCACCGGGCACCGGGCACCGGGCAGGCACCGGGTTGGGTACCGGGCACCGGGGTAGCAACTATTTCTGACCGGGGTGTTGTGGGTTCGTATCCTGTGTACATATTGTGTTTTTGTATCCGGCTCTCGAGATCTAGCTCTTCCGTTCTCGGAGGAGACGGTCGAGGTGGTATTGGACGCCGTGGTGCTTTGGCTCCGTACTTGTCTGGCCTGCTCTTTATTCGAGTGTATATGAGTTCGATTCCCAGTCTATATTCAGGACTCGACACGCGATAGAGTTATGATGGTTCAGTTGGCTAAGATTCTGGAGTTCCTGTCTAAGTCCTAGTACTTAGTGGGTTTGTCGGCTCTTTCACAGCTGGTGGTTTTGCCAGTGGAGCCTCCCATAGGGTACTTCCTCGGATGGCTGTTGTGAGGCTGATTCGGTGGTGGTGGAATTGCCGGAGTTGTCGTGGTTTCATTGCTCTCCTACAGTAGGGCTTCTTGTTACGTACATTGGGGAGCTTTAGGTAGGATTTGGCCACTGCGGGGTTCCTAGTGCTCAAACTTTGATCGCCACACTGGGGTCTAAGTTCTACATGCCCCTCTATGCGGTATGGTTTTTGAGATCTCCGTTTCTGGACAAGGACGCCGCAGCGTTTGGGATATCTTCGGCTCCTGGTCCTGGTTCGCGTTGCGAAGGCATGGGTGTAGGCTGTTAAGTCGATTGTGGCTATGCCAACTTTCGATTTATGTTTGAATCAGTATGATTCATCGTCTCTGGACGCAGTGCTTCAGTCGGCGATTTGTGCCTCTAAGCCTCTTGTCAACATGTCTTGGAGTTTTCTATGGACATGCTCTTGTCCAGGTGAGACGCAGTGATAGCCGGCTATTTTTTCTTGAACGGCCATAGTTTTGCTTCGTTCTCCTCTTTTGACCTCTGTTAATTGTGCGATCGAACGGCCAAAGGGCAGCTACGGTACCGATGGTCCCCCTCCTGCTCTCTCTTCTTGTCTACCTCCTGTGGGGTCGTTTCCCCTGACGGGGGTATTTTCAAGGGTTTAGTAGAGTCTCTCTCTTGAAGTATAGTGCTATAGAGGAAGTTCGGGACGTGGTCGGAGCGCCATTTGCCCGGTAGACTGGGTTGTTTCCATAGATCTGCGGGTCTCGTACTTCCACGTGCCCTTCCGCAGATTCTCGGAAGTTTAAGTTGTTTCCGAGTTTTGTGTCTTTTAGATCTAGAGTAGTCGTAGTTGGTTCCCACACAGGATTTTTCTTAGGTGGGAATTAGCTTATTGACCGATCATCAGTCATCATAGTACCTTTGGACAGGGTGCGTGGCATCTTGTTTTAGTTTCCGGTTACTGGTCAGAGGTTCTCTGTCAGCTAGGAAATTTCTGCACTCCTGGAATTTCGGGGTGCAGAATAGGGGAAGGTTATGTTTGTGACCTCCAGTATTACTTACTAGGGCTATGGAGGCCGCACCCCGATCCTTTGGATCGGTTCTCTGCCTAGGATCACCATCTTCCTACGTTGTATCAGATGGTGGGCAGTGGAGGTCTGGTTCCTACAGGGATTTCCCATAGTGTTACCTCCTCCTACTCGCTTTCTGTCCACAGTCGCGTCGTGAGAAGGCTGGGGGGCTCATTGGAGCCCCTACATTGGTGTGTTGGTGTCAGTGCAGGAAACTCAGGGACACATCAACATGTTTTAGCTTTTGGATTTTGCAGTTCCGGGGGTTGACAGCGGCGGATTCTGTTCTGCACGGACAGTGGTTATGGTTTCTGCGGTCATCTCCGGTTCTGACGGAATGGCTTCTGCATCCGTTGGTGTCCAGTGCTATCTTGTCCGGATGGGGGTATCCATTTGTGGTTTTGTTGCGGCAAGGCTCAAACGTCGGGTTTTTATTTTATTTTTTCCACTGTTTGCGCCCACGTACCGATTCGGACTTTTCAATTTACTCGTTCCAGTATAACTTCGGACCCATGTACTGCATGTTGGACATTGCTAAGGAAGTGATTTGAGATACCAACTGTTCGTGTTTTAAGATCGCATGTAATTCACTCAATTGTAATTATTATAAACAAGCGTCCGTTAATGATTATGGCATTTACGGATCGATTCATGTCAGGCATATAATTGGCTATTAACAAGAGTATTTTTGTGATTTCACGTCACACTGTCGTTAATTGATTGACCACGGCTTACGTGGTCGGCTTTGACGGTATTCCGCGATTGTAACACGGTTACCGGCGGCATGTTTTGATCACTTTGTATGTGTGAAAAACTTACCTGTGCCAATTAAGTTTGACCAGACTTTACGACGCCCGCTGTTCAAATTGCATATCGACATTACGTATAATGTGTATTAATTATACCATCGGCACTTGTTTTCCACATCGATATAAACGAAATGTCGACATTTCCGATATCGATATATTCAGGTATGTAATGTATGAGTTATATAGCAGTTCGGCCTGGGACCACTAGCGTATATCGACATAAGCAGGTATATCGATGTAGGCAATGTCGACATAACGCGTATCGACTGTATATACAACATGCTGTTGTCACTCCATCATTTCTGAAGCAATTGGGTATTTCAAAATGTTAATTGTGTTAAATAGAAGCACACTACTGTTTTACACATCAGCAGTTTCTCCTATGACCGAGATTTCTCCCTCAGATACTTTATCCCTTCTCACATGATCTGGAATCAGTTGTGGTTCGGGCCTCCCTCCGTCACGCCTGTCAGCGACAGTGGTTCACACTTTCTGTCCAGTCCGTGCGATGAAGCATTAGGTTCGGAAGAATTAGGACATCCGGTCCGACCGTAAAGTTTTTTATTACCAATTTTAAGCCAACGGGAGGTATCGCAATCCTTTGTCTTCCGTTGGATAGATAGGGCCATTACTTGAGTTTATTCTACAGTAAGTGGTTCTGCAGCTGAGTTGTTAGGCCCTCAATGCACGAGGTTGCATGTAGTCTCAACTTCTTTCTATGATCGCTCTCTGCACTGGCAGGAGATGCGTAACTGCCAACTGTTACGATTTTTCCGTATTTATTCCGGGAAATACGTTAGATAGACGGTAGTACGGATTACTATTAAAAGTACGATTTTTGGTCGGCGCGGGTATATCTGGATATTATTATTTCGTTTAAATACAATTCTGCCAATAATCCTATTGTTTTATTTACCCGTTATCATTCTCGTCTAGGTGATTACCATTGATATTCCAGCGCTCAGAGATATTGATTTATTCATCACGTAATTCGTATAATGTCTGATCTAAGCGTGCAGCCAACTTATTTGGGGATTGTTTTATCGGAAGAAGTTAGGACAACACTTCTGTTCATCTATGATTACAGCGAGACATGGCCCAATTTGGTCCTGTCACAGCGCGGTGATGTTTTTGCGTCTTGAGCAATCAGTGTTATTGTAGTTATTCGGGTGCTCATGGTAGCCGAAACTTGGGCCAAGGCTATATTTAACTTATTTTATGCATATAAGTGAGTACTGATTTGTGTTCCGGAATACATATGTGGTGTTCCGGAAAGTAACCCCCTTTTCTCTCCATGTTCCTCATGTGACCGACATGGGGTTGGCATCTCAGGGAGATGTTTAAGAACTGGGTCCGTTAGTAGCAGCGGGTGCAGTTGTGGGTTTATCAGCCGGTAGCATCAAGTTTAGGAGGCTGTTTGGATCTACCTGTTCGCGATAGTCTGCGATTTTTTCTGATTACCCGATTATTCGGTTTTTGTCTTTACAGTCCCAGTGGAATCCTGGGGGTGGTAAGTGTGACTCTCCGCTCGATGAACTTCACTTGCTTTTGTTGATGAACGGGGATCTGTGGTGATCTATGGTTCTTACGGTTCATCACGCTGGCCCAGGAGGCATTGTTTTATGACATGTTTCAATTAGGGCGAGGCTACCTTTCTAGTTTGTAGCAGTGTTGTTGCAAAAGGATAGTGTTTCACTTTGGTTAATGATTCTATTCTCTTTGTCTACTATACATGGGTTTATAGGTATACAGTGGTCGACACTCGCAGTGTCCCGAGATCCCGAGGATCCCTGTTTTGTAGGAGGAATCACTGCATTTTCAAGAAAATCCCATTCAACATTATTGTAACAATAGGGATGTCCATGCTGCGGAATCCCTGGGCCAAAAGTTAGTGTCAAACCCTGGTATAGGTTTTGATCTGGCTTTAGGGCCAGTTTAACTCCTCAGCACTTGCTTGTTAGGATGACCTTAGTGCTTAGGGCGTTTATACTGTGTTCTCGATATGTACGAGTCATGTGTCGTCATGAGACTATGTATAGACTTTGAGTTTATCTCAGTTGAGTTATTGCGTGTGAAGTGCCGGGCGACTACATTCGCCAGGGCTTCGTCTGGTAGCAGCAGCTATACCTTGAGTATTCTCCGGCGTTCTAACCAAGTATAGCAGGTTGGAGTCTACGAGTCAGTCTACGAGACTAGCGTGGTGGTGCTTGTCTTTATCCACCTCTCTTCTACTTTCGTAGAAAAGGGGGGGTGGGGCCCGCTTTGGGCTCCCCTATGATTCTAGGGTGAGACCATGTTTATTACTATATAGGTAACACCCAAGTTTGTACCTAGACCAAATATTTTTGTCTGTTTTGAGGGGGGTTTTTTAATCTGCCTTACCATTCCGGTCGAGTATGAGTAGTGAGAATACCTCCCACCATCACTACGAATTCTTGCAACCATTCAGGTTAGTTTGAAGACATAAAAATGGAAAATTATTTCTAATTTTAGTTTTTATTATTCATACTCACCTGAATGGTAAGGTAGACCCTCCTCCCGTCCCCGCTTGATGGTTTTATCTTCTCCCTACTTAGTATACTTCAGGCTATTTTTATCTAGCAGTGTCATTTCCATATGGAAATGATTTACTTTTGAAGCTGTATACCTAACAATAATAGGAGGAGTTTAAATAGCGGACTAGCCAATTGGCTGTGGGTAGAGCGGAATGGTCTATGGTGGGTTATTTGAGTGATTAGAGTAGGCAGATTTTTATTATTAGGACGATTTCATAGCAACCTATCAGTTTGCAACCATTCAGGTGAGTATGAATAATAAAAACTAAAATTAGAAATAATTTTCCATTTTTTAGCCACATAAAATGAAAGAACAATAGAATAGTACATAACCTATTGTTCTCCTAGCCACATATGTATCCATTTGTAAGCTCGGACAGACGGACAGACGGACAGACAGACAACCAAGCCAAAATCAATATGTCTCCCCATTCATGAAACAAGAAAATATGGCATGTCTGCACATGAATGACCCCGGTGGCAGATTGGAGAAACTGTGGCAAAGTTAAATAACCAAAAGTGAAAAGTATACATAAGCACAGTTGTGAAGGTCAAATGGTGATGGTCATATTAAGGGCAGCATGATTGTGTGACATCGGTGCACAAGTATGATATACTGAACTATTAAAGTAATCCTTCAAAGGATATAAAAGATATGACAGAATTGAGAAACTCTGGCAAACTTATTAATTTGTGAAAAAATTGTGAACGTCAAAAGGTCAAGGTTTATTAGGGGCAGCATGGATGTGTGGCATTTGTCCACACTAATTCCGCGGAATCAAATGTCTCGCCTTGTTCTGCC
The DNA here is from genome assembly GCA_029237695.1 of Conchocele bisecta. NCBI lineage: Eukaryota > Metazoa > Mollusca > Bivalvia > Lucinida > Thyasiridae > Conchocele > Conchocele bisecta. The sequence goes on along the minus strand of CM055276.1, from coordinate 57,844,561 downwards.
TTGACCTTGACCCTGGGGCCTTGACCTTGACCCTGGTGCCCCGAGAATAGTCCTATATTCATCCACATATCATAGTAAAGGTATGTATAAAGTTTGATGACTGTAGCTGATAAGGTGTTGAAGTAATGACCGTAACACGAAAACTTAACATTGAATGATGATGACGCCGCCGCCGACGACAACTCCAGGAAAGCAAAACCTTAGTCTCAAGTATGACATATTGAAATATTAAAGTAATCCATCAAGGGATATATAAGTAACTTATGATCGACAGAGTTGAGAAACTCTGGCAAACGTATTAATGTGTGAACAATTTCTTAAGTTGTCATGGTAAAAAGGTCAATGTTCATATTAAGGGCAGCATGTATGTGTGGCATTTGTCCACAAGTGTGATGTACTGAAATATTAAAGTAATCCATCAAGGGATATCGATGTTATGACAGGATTGTGAAACTCCGGTGAACTTATTAATGTGTGAAAAAGTTGAAAGTTGTCAAGGTCAAACAAAAGGTAAAGGTCATATTAAGGGCGGCTTGAACGTGTGGCATTTGTCCACAAGTATGATGTATTTAAGTATTAAAGTAACCATTTAAGGGATATAGAAGTTATGACACAATTGAGGAACTCCGGCGAACAAGCACACATGTTGAGTACAGGCTACACTGGCAACATATGTTGTAAGGTATCAGCGAGCGGCCTGACTATATATAATGCCCGAGGTTGATACAAATCAATATTACAATTGAAATATTGTAGACTGTCATGACAGGCTATCTACAATAATTCGCCCCTGTAGCCTATTTCACCAACATTGCAAAGTATACTTTTCTAGCAAAGTATACTTTGAGGGAGAAATCTTCAATTTTAGGATAAATTTATTAATTGTTATTATACTGAATTTATTACATTATCACAGCCATTTTGAATTTGTCACAGGGTGGTAGAGGTTCATTGGAGCAATGCATGTGTGAAATGTGAAGCAGATCCGAGCAAGGAAATAGAAGTTAAAACCGATTTCTCTGATGTTAAGTTTTGTAAAGAGACTAAGTATGTGACCTTGACCTCGAGATCAGCGGGAATTTGTCACAGCATGATAGTAGAGCCTTAGAGGAATGCATGCATGAAATATTAAGAATTTTCAATGAAAGAAATAGAAGTTATAACATATTTCTCTGATGTTAAGTTTTGTAAAGAGACTAACTATATATATATATGTAACCTTGACCTTGGGATCAGCGGGGGTTAGATGGTTGTAGATTTGTCACAGCATGATAGTACAACCTTAGAGGAATGCACAAGTGAAATAATAAGAATTTTCAATGAAGGAAATAGAAGTTATAACTTATTTCTCTGATGTTAAGTTTTGTAAAGAGACTAAGTATTTGACCTTGACATTGGGATCAGCGGGGGTTGGACAGTCATGGATTTGGCACAGCATGGTAGTAGAGCCTTACAGGAATGCATGTGTGAAATATTAAGCATTTTAGATGAAGGAAATAGAAGTTATAACATATTTCTCTGATGTTAAGTTTTGAAAGAGACTAAGTATTTGACCTTGACCTTGGGATCACAGGGGGGTTGGACGGTCGTGGATTTGGCACAGCATGGTAGTAGAGCCTTACAGGAATGCATGTGTGAAATATTAAGCACTTTAGATGAAGGAAATAGAAGTTATAACAATATTTCTCTGATGTTAAGTTTTGTAAAGAGACTAAGTTTTTGACCTTGACCATGGGATCAGCGGGGGTTGGACGGTCGTGGATTTGGCACAGCATGGTAGTAGAGCCTTACAGGAATGCATGTGTGAAATATTAATCATTTTAAATGAAGGAAATAGAAGTTATAACAATATTTCTGTGATGTTAAGTTTACGGACGCACAGACGTACGGGCGGACAGACGGACGGACGGACAACCTGACTCCAGTATACCCCCACCACAACTCGTTGCGGGGGGTATAATAAATGATTACTCCCTCAAAGTATACTTTACTAGATAAGTTTTCTTTGCAATTTTTATGAAATCGGCTACTGATAATATGTTATCTACGACTACAATTTGATCCATTCAAAACATGTGAGCAACCAAAATTTATACCCAAACCTGTTGCATGTAAGTCAAAATTTAGTAGACATGTATATTTTATACCCTTAAACAAATAATCTTTGATGTAGAACTAGTAAATTACCAAAAATAATAGAACAGGGAACTCATTTTCCTATGGAAGCTATCTTGTCTCTTGTTGTTGTTCAACATTCAACATAACGAAATGAAGCTTTCAAATTTACAAGTTATACATGTTAATGTCAGATAAACACATTGACATGGTAAAATAACCAATTTCTGCATGTGAATGTTCTTTATTAATAATTCATACAGCTTTGACAGTTTTATATCGCTAACATATCCAACACGCCGGATAACCAATTGCAAAAATCACTCTTCCATGTGTTACATTAAAGAGATGGCATTAAATTGCTACCCTCGCGAGAGGTATGAGCACAGTAGCAATTTTGTTTCTAATGTCAGGCCAGCATTCCTGGACAAGACCTCACTCCATCTACTGAAGACTCAATATACACCACAAGGTCAGCCAACTGGACCAGGATTGATTGATTGATTGATTGGTTGAGTTCTTGAATGGTTGATTGATTTATGATTAATTGGTTGATTGACTGATTTATTGATTTATTAGGGTTTAATGTCTGTTCAACATCATATGTGGCTGTGACTTGAGAAATAGGGCGTATGGGATGCGTGACCAATAAAACTCCCAATCAAATAGCATACTAAGGTAGCCTGATAACAATCTATATTGCTTGCTAGAAGCATGACGGGAGTTTCATTGATGGAATGGCGAGCAGTACAGATCCGGATCAGACTGTGCGGATGCACAGGCTGATCTGGATCTACACTGGTCACAAACCCATAAGCCCAATTTCTCCAGTCACAGCCACAGATTAGAATGTATGGGTGGGTGGTGGGGGGGGGGGGTGTAATATAGGTTTAGTTGTGAAATTAAATTACAATAAAAAATTCAGTACTGAAACATACTTACTATATCAGTTCACTTGGCCCCAGGTGTGAATCCGAGACACTAACATTTGCATCCTTAACTTTAATGCATGCTGGGAAATTTGTTCAATTAATAGTTCAAAAATAGCAGATGACAATTCATTATATTTTATTTTATTTCTCGTTATAAATATCATGAATATGTCTTGGAATTTCATTAGAATTGCGTCCTGTGGACATATTTACAGAGAGAAATAAGAAACATAAGCGTAATTTAATTTGTTGGATGTTATTTTCACCGCTAGCATGCAAAGAGTTAAAGGTACATGCCCACTCAGTAGGCACAACATTATCTTTATATCAGAGACATCATCTGAGACATATTCCGGCAAAATAAAGTTCATTCACCACGTATTGCTTGGCATTATTATACATTTTATATCAATGGTGAATGAATGTTTATTTTGCCCGAAATTGTCTCAGATGATGTCTCTGATATACAGAACATTTTGTGTCTACTGTGTGGGCATGTACCTTTAATATTAACCACTAATCATTTGACAGGACCATCTATTTATCTGTTGAAACACCCCATATTCTTTAAAATATGGCCAAGAGTTCATTTTCATAGACGGGCCGTAGCGAGTGTCTCGTGATTCAAAGAATATGATTTGATTGGTTTAAGGAAACAGACGTCATTTCTCCATATATGGTAAATAAGTGAGTGGTGAAAACTACTACTGCTCCACAAAACTGGGTTGAAATGTAAGAAAGATAATTAACCCTTAGACCGCTACTCACAACAATTGTCGTCTGCTGTTGCTTTTATATCTTGCCTTATTTCTCAATAAAAACATGGTTTGACAGCACTTCAGAATCATTTCCAATGGAATGGAAATGATTCTGAAGTGCTGTCAAAGCATGTTGTAAATTATTCTAAAGTGCATGCTGTCAAAGCATGTTTTTGATGATAAAAATGGAAAATAGAAAATAAACAGCAGACAACAAAATAAGATAGCGGTCTAAGGGTTAACATAACTTGTCAGATCAGACTTATGTGGGTCCAAATAACAAAGTTTTAATAATCTATGTATATACCCTAGCTCGCCAGACATACATGCGTACAGCGTTATTAAAAGGAAGTTGTCAAAGAATGATGGATGATTTATTAGCGCATGCGCCATAGGAATGCACGTATGAAATATTACAAAAGTCCATGAAAGGAAACAGATATGGCATACGAAAACAATATCACATTTTAAGATTTGTCCAGACAATGATTAATGCAGAATTGATGCAACTTAAAATATATGGCTGTGACTGGGCAAATCATGGACTTATGGGTTTTTTAACCAGTGCAGATCCAGATCAGCCTGTGCATCCACACAGTCTGAGCAGGATCTGCAATGTTCGCCATTCCACACACGCCATGCATTTGAGAAGCAATAGAGATCGTTATCAGGTTACAGGAGTCTGCTATTTGATCAGGAGTTACATAGGCCCCATTTCAACAGTCACAGCCAAATATATACAATGGCAAAAGACAGATGAACATTTTTACCAGAATACTTTTGCCATACCAGTTAAATACTGAAGATTTTGTCAAATAATGAGATCTATGGGGAATTTTTGAAATGATTATGATCACACTGTACAACGTGCTGCAACAACAATCGTCGAGCACGTAAATTTAGCACTATTTAACCCCATGGAATTTAGGCGCACATTTTTCCCTAGCAGTTGCAGTTGCTAGGGAAAAATGTGCGCCTAAATTCCATGGGCTGCAACTGCTAGGGAAAAATGTGCGCCTAAATTCCATGGGTTAAATAATTTTGGGCGGTGATTTCACAGGTGCAGATATGAATGAACTTTACATGGCAGAAAAGTCAGGTTTTCTAACTGTGTCTAAAACATGGACGCAATATTTTCCTAATCGCATATATTACGTGATCAGTTCAGCTTCAATGTATGATGTACTTACGCAATAAATAGAATGTAATGTGTGTATTGATTTAATATGACATTTATTAACATTTTTGAATGTTTTTAGAAGAAGAGGGCATATAGCCACATTTCTTATTAATTTGCTTAATAAATATCATACTCACTCAGTAGGCACATTTGATTTGATTTATTGGTGTTTAATGGCCTATCAACAGGTAAGGTCATTTAAGGTCACGCGAACAGGTTCGATCCAATATTTAGCCTGCTGCATTGGGGGGAAAATTCCAAAATCAGAACAGACTAGAGGATTGTTTTTCAGACAAAAACATATGTCTCCCCCAATACCACCACTGCATGTTATCTGAGGACTTGGAAAAGTAGAATTTAAGGCAGCAACAGCATATATGTAGCTACCTTGTATTTTCTGCATAAGTTAGCTGTATATTGTGAGATAATAAAATAAAAAGTGAGGAAATATGGAAATTGAAACGTCAGGCATAAAAAGCCGAAGGTACATGATTGAGCTGAGAATGATTTCTATAAATGGCCACAGCACTAAGTCAAGTGCCATAACTCCGTGAATACTGGATGAATCCGCATCAAAAACACCAGGTGCGCAACTTCACACGATGACCAGCATTTCTGTAAAGTTTCGCAACTCTAACTGAAATACTTTTGGAGATACGCACGACGCAAGTTGAAAATCCCCAATTTTCACTAAGTCAAGGGCCATAATTCCGTGAATACTGGATGAATCCGCATCTAAAACCTCAGGGGTGCAACTTCACATGATGACATGCAGTATTCCTGTAAAGTTTCACGACTAACTGAAATACATTTGGAGATACGCGCGACAAAAGTTGAAAATCCCCAATTTTCGCTAAGTCAAGGGCCATAACTCCGTAAATACAGGATGAATCTGCATCTAAAACCCCAGATGCGCAACTTCACACGATGACAAGTATTCCTGTAAAGTTTCACAACTCTAACTCAAAAACCTTTGGAGATATGCACGGCACAAATTTTGTGACGGACGGACGGACGGACGAACAGACGGATGGACGGATGGACAACCAAGCCAAAAACAATATGTCTCCCCATTCATGGGGGAGACGTAAATATTAGCACTGAAGAAAAATATATTCAGCCCTGAAATTAGAAATAACCTGACCTGGTGCCAGGTCCATACCATACCAAAGTAACTTGGCTCCTACCCCTAAAATAGGATTACGAATAATCATAGTACTCACGTAAGGGGTATAGCCAGATTCAACTGTCACATACCAGAATGCCAACAATATATGTGAAGGCAAAACCAGGTACCTGTTCGGGATTCGGGTAAAGATGAATCCTGATCGTTAAATTACCCAATCCCATGATCCCACCTGCAATGCCGCCCATTTAATAGGAACTAGAAATGGACGCTTGTCGACAAGCGCATGTGTATCCCCCTCCCCAGATACACAAGTAGTTTGAAAAAAGGGTGTTCGAGTTATGCTCCGGAGACAAAATCAGTGACGGAAAAACAAAGGGAGATAACTAAAAAATTAGTGATGCAAGAGTTGTCATTCTTGTGTGACACACCTTTAGGGTCGTGGTCTATGCATGTGTGAAGTTTCATGAAAATATTCCAAAGGGTGTTCGAGTTATGCTCCGGACACGAACTCAGTGCATGAAACAACAAAGGGAGATAACTAAGAAATTAACGACGCAAGAGTTGTCATTCTTACGTGCGACACACCTTTGGGTCGTCTTCTATGCATGTGTGAAGTTTAATAAACTAGAAAATGTGTTCATAGAACACGGATGTCCCACATATCGCGTTGATAATAAATGAGGCCAAATTCCAAGTCAAAATTTTCTTTTACCTGAGCGTTAAAGTTTTTGAAGCACCAGGTATGTGACCTTGACCCTGGGCTTGGCGGAGGCAGGACGAACGTGAATTTGGCACAGGGCGGTAGAGGACCATTATAGCAATGCATATATGAAATATGAAGCTGATCCGTGAAAAAAAACAGAAATTATAAGATATTTACCTGAGCGTTAAAGTTTTTGAAGCACTAAGTATGTGATCTTAAACCCAACCCTGGGCTTTGGCGGGGCAGGACGAACGTAGTTGGCACAGGGCGGTAGAGGACCATTAGAGCAACGCGTATATGAAATATGAAGTTGATCCGTGAATGGAAAGAAAAATTATAAGATATTTACCTGAGCGTTAAAGTTTTTGAAGCACCAAGTATGTGACCTTGACCCTGGGCTTGGCGGGGGCAGGACGAACGTGGATTTGGCACAGGGCAGTAGAGGACCATTAGAGCAATGCGTATATGAAATATGAAGATGATCCATGAAAGAAAACAGAAATTATAAGATATTTACCCGAGCTTAAAGTTTTTTAAGCACTAAGTATGTGACCTTGACCCTGGGCTTGGCAGGGGCAGGACGAATATGGATTTGGCACAGGGTGGTAGAGGACCATTAGAGCAATGCGTATATGAAATATGAAGCTGATCCGCGAAAGAAAACAGAAATTATAAGATATTTACCTGAGCGTTAAAGTTTTTGAAGCACTAAGTATGTGATCTTAACCCTGGGCTTGGCGGGGGCAGGACGAACGTGGATTTGGCACAGGGCGGTAGAGGACCATTAGAGCAACGCGTATATGAAATATGAAGTTGATCCGTGAATGGAAAGAAAAATTATAAGATATTTACCTGAGCGCTAAAGTTTTTGAAGCACCAAGTATGTGACCTTGACCCTGGGCTTGGCGGGGGCAGGATGAACGTGGATTTGGCACAGGGCAGTAGAGAACCATTAGAGCAATGCGTATATGAAATATGAAGATGATCCATGAAAGAAAACAGAAATTATAAGATATTTACCCGAGCGTTAAAGTTTTTGAAGCACTAAGTATGTGACCTTGACCCTGGGCTTGGCGGGGGCAGGACAAAAGTGGATTTGGCACAGGGCAGCATTAGAGCAATGCGTATATGAAATATGAAGCTGATCCGTGAAAAAAAAAAGAAATTATAAGATATTTACCTGAGCGTTAAAGTTTTTGAAGCACTAAGTATGTGATCTTAACCCTGGGCTTGGCGGGGGCAGGACGAACGTGGATTTGGCACAGGGCGGTAGAGGACCATTAGAGCAACGTGTATATGAAATATGAAGTTGATCCGTGAATGGAAAGAAAAATTATAAGATATTTACCCGAGCGTTAAAGTTTTTGAAGCACCAAGTATGTAACCTTGACCTGGGCTTGGCGGGGGGGCAGGACGAACGTGGATTTGGCACAGGGCGGTAGAGGACCATTAGAGCAATGTGTATATGAAATATGAAGCTGATCCGTGAAAGAAAACAGAAATTATAAGATATTAACCTGAGCGTTAAAGTTTTTGAAGCACCAAGTATGTGACCTTGACCCTGGGCTTGGCGGAGGCAGGACGAACGCGGATTTGGCACAGGGCGGTAGAGGACCATTAGAGCAATGTGTATATGAAATATGAAACTGATCCGTAAGAGAAAACAGAAATTATAAGATATTTACCTGAGCGTTAAAGTTTTTTAAGCACAAAGTATGTGACCTTGACGCTGGGCTTGGCGGGGGCAGGACAAATGTGGATTTGGCACAGGGCGGTAGTGAACCATCAGAGCAATGTGTATATGAAATATGAAGCAGATCGGTCGAAGGATGAAGAAATTATGAGACATTTACCCGAGTGTTAAAGTTTTGTGACGGACGGACGGGAGGACGGGACGCACGTTCCTACGAATGAATACTTGTTGGGTTTTTACTGTGTAAAAATACCCAACAAGAGTACCCAACACTATCCTAACCCTACCCAATAAGATCTCCGTACGCTTACAACAAGTGCCAATTCGTGTGTGCGGACGGACAGACGGACAAGGGTAACACTAAATGCCCCCTCCACTATCGTGGTGGGGCATAAAAATATTCCAAAGGGTGTTCGAGTTATGCTCTGGATACAAAATCAGAGCATGAAGCAACAAAGGGAGATAAGTAAACAAGAATTCCGCAGAATCAAATGCCTCGCCTTGTCTCGCCTTGACCTCGAGCCTGGGCCTGAAAGCAATTTTCACTGGCCCGAACATATTATACAATTATTGACTAGTGAGCCATGGAATATCAGATTATATTCTATGGCTCACTAGTCAATAATTGTTTTATTATATGATAATAGTCTGTATATAGCACTTACGACCTTATGCTACTAGACAAAAATTTAAAAAGAATTTGAAAAAAAAAAAGAAAAATAAAAGTTTAAAAATTAAAAATAATAATGCTTGCTACTGGAGCCCAGCATTTTTTTTTAATAGTTCTATATTTATCTACATATATCTGCACAGGTCCACATAATGCCACAATATTTGCAACACAGTTTACGGAAATGTAATATCCAATGTAGTAATTTACCTGTATAAATTACCTGTGGTCAGAGTGGTCAAGACTGGACATTTGCACATGCTAGCACATGCACAGGTGAATGGTTCTCCCAGTCTCTATTGTTCAACCGGAGAAGGCTATTGTTCTCTCTACAGGTAAGGTGTACAGAGCACACGAGAAAATGGGTCTTCATGCATTATTGTCCAGTTTGTAGAGTGTGCAAAACAAAAAAGGGAAATAATTCAAAAATTAGCTACGCAAGAGTTGTCATTCTTGTGCGCGACACACCTCCGGGTCGTGGTCTATGCATGTGTGAAGTTTCATGAAAATATTCCAAAGGGTGGTCGAGTTATGCTCCGGACAGGAAATCAGTGCGCGAAAACAAAAAAGGGAGATAACTAAAAAAATTAGCTATGCAAGAGTTGTCATTATTGTACACGACACACCTTCGGTTCTTGGTCTAATTGAATGTGTGAAGTTTCATAAAAATATTCCAAAGGGTGGTCGAGTTATGGTCAATCAGTGCGCGAAACAAAAAAGGGAGATAACTAAAAAAATTAGCTACGCAAGAGTTGTCATTATTGTGCGTGACACACGTTCGGGTCGTGGTCTATGCATGTGTGAAGTTTCATGAAAATATTCCAAAGGGTGGTCGAGTTATGCTCCGGACACGAAATCAGTGCGCGAAACAAAAAAGGGAGATAACTAAAAAATTAGCTATGCAAGAGTTGTCATTCTTGTGCGCGACACACCTTCGGGTCGTGGTCTATGCATGTGTGAAGTTTCATGAAAATATTCCAAAGGGTGTTTGAGTTATGCTCCGGACAAGAAGTGTCTGTGACGGATGGACACATGGACACACAGACACACGGACACACAGTTTGTGTGTAAACAGTAGTGTGATTTTATTTTACCCAAATAAAATTTTGAAATACCCAATTGCTTCAGAAATGATGGAGTCATGACAATACACAATTACTAATTCCTTATATGGAGCCCTGAAGTAGTGTCCCATTTCTGAGCTGTTCAATATACAATAGTATAAATTATTTGTTAACAAATGCCATTAAAAAGCATGAAAAGCCACCGATAGTGTCATTAATAACTACTCTGGTCCTATCCTGGAAACAATGAAGCGATGCCAAGCTGCAATGTGGTTCCCAGTGTTATGAATTATTGATAGGGAACCAGTCGTAACCAGGATGTCGGAATGTATAATGTACAATAAAATTCTGATTTCTAATCTATTATAGCAGCTTTATGTGGGATCTGCTATGATAACAACGGCCAGAGCTCCAGATAAGCTGAGTATTTGCGTAAATACCCAATTAAAATTGCCAAAAACCCAATTGAAATCAGAAGTAGCGAGTCTCAAAAAGCAATAATAAACTAGAGCAGCTGAAGCTGCATCAACGGTTTGAGGCTTCATGTACTGACAAACGTACACTGGCAAAGTGATTAGAAGACATTGCCAATGACGAAAACATATGAAACTCAAAAAAAATTGATGCAATTCCAATGAAATTGAAAAAATAAAGTTTTGTATTTTCAGAATCGCTTGACTATTCTAAGCATTTTTCATTATATAACGTTCTACGAAATGTGTACCGTTAACCCCCTAGTCTGACATTGAAGTTAAGACGATTCTAAAGCACTCACAGCATGGTCAGTTTTCGTATATAAAACCAGTGTCTGATACAGCCCACCATACCTGTCTGGCCTCCACCTCGAAGTTTGTCAGCTGTACACACTGTTCTAGGCGGCTAAGTTTATATGCTCGTTCTCAAACTTCAAATGCATGTAGCTCGCGCATTTGAGCAGATAGCTAAAAACTACCAGTGAACCGGAGATAGAGAATTTTATTGGCTTTTTAATGCAAAAATAAAAAAAATATTTGAAATCGGTTGAATAATAAGGAAGTTATGACCATTTCAATTTTTTTTTAAAAACTTCAAATGCCTACAACTCTCTCATTTGGGCAGATAGCCAAAAACTACCAGCGAAACGGAGATAGAGAATTTTGTTGGCTTTTAATGCAAAAAAAATATTTGAAATCGGTTAGATAATAAAAAAGTTATGACCATTTCAAATTTGAAAAATGCATTCGGCCTGTTTTGGCTTTCATCGGTATAATTATCATGATTATGTTGAACTTAACAAAGAAAATAAAAAAATGAAAGAACCAAACTTCAAATGCCTACAACTCCTCTCATTTGGCAGATAGCCAAAAACTACCACGAACGAGCGGAGATAGAGAATTTTGTTGGCTTTTTAATGGAAAAAAAATAAAAAAAATATTTGAAATCGGTTAGAATAATAACAAAGTTATGAACATTTAAAAATTTGAAAAAAAAATGTAGCTCGCGCATTTGAGCAGATAGCTAAAAACTACCAGCGAACCGGAGATAGAGAATTTTATTGGCTTTTTAATTGCAAAAAAAATATTTGAAATCGGTTGAATAATAAGGAAGTTATGACCATTTCAATTTTTTTTAAAAACTTCAAATGCCTACAACTCTCTCATTTGGGCAGATAGCCAAAAACTACCAGCGAAACGGAGATAGAGTTTTTAATTTTTGTGGCTTTTTAATGCAAAAAAAATATATGAATCGGTTTAGTAATAAAAAAAGTTATGACCATTTCAAATTTGAAAAATGCATTCGGCCTGTTTCGGCTTTCATCGGTATAATTATCATGATTATGTTGAACAACATGTCTATAGCTCTCTCATTTGAGCAGAGAGCCAAACATTGTCAGCGAAGCGAAGATAGAGAATTCTCGCAGCTTTACAATTCAAAAAGAATTTTTGAAATCGGTTGGAAAATAAGGAAGTTATAGGGAATTATATGATATATGACGTCACTTCCGGTTTCGTAAAAAGTGACGTCATGAGAATTCTGAAAATTGAGTTATTCTCGTCTCACTGTTGATGCGAATCGGTATACAAAATTTGAAGTCGATCCGACCAGCGGTTTGGGCTGTAGTCTCGACGGCTGAATAAAAAGAAAAAGAAAAAAAAAACCAACGAAAACAAAAGGTTTGAGGAATCAAATTCCTCAAACCTAATTTGTGGTACCTTTATCATGCTACAGAAAACAATAACCAGACCACAAATATAGCATTTTTTTTTATTTTCTATGAAAACACATCTTGGTATTTCATTAGAATTGTCTAATGAAATGCCAAGACATGTTTTCATTCGAAGCAACCTATTCAATAATTGCTGTCTGTTGATGTGTAAACAGTAGTGTGATTTTATTTTACCCAATTAAAATATTGAAATACCCAATTGCTTCAGATATGATGGAGTGAAAATATTCAATTACTAATTCCTAATCTGGAGCCCTGACAACGGCCATCATAGAGTGGCTGCTATCCTCCAACCAAGGGGACACAAACGAGATGAGCCAAGTGAATTTGTGTCGAACAAGATGTGTGATATCTTATTTACAAAATTGATGATATTTTCCGTAAATGACGAAATGTTCACAGCAATTCGAAATAGAAATCCACATTTGCTATGAAAATTCTGTCAACTTTCAATGTCATTTACAGAAAATATTCACGAAAAATCGCACATCTTCTTAGGTAAAAAATCACATGGTTTGACCTGACCCTTGGGTTGATATCTTTTTTCTTAGACACGCATATATATGCGATTTTTCATGAAATATACTTACAGAAAATGTGATATTTTCTGCAAGTGACGTGAAAAGATAACAAAATGGAAAATTATTTCTAATTTTAGTTTTTATTATTCATACTCACCTGAATGGTTGCAAACTGATAGGTTGCTATGAAATCGTCCTAATAATAAAAATCTGCCTACTCTAATCACTCAAATAACCCACCATAGACCATTCCGCTCTACCCACAGCCAATTGGCTAGTCCGCTATTTAAACTCCTCCTATTATTGTTAGGTATACAGCTTCAAAAGTAAATCATTTCCATATGGAAATGACACTGCTAGATAAAAATAGCCTGAAGTTATACTAAGTAGGGAGAAGATAAAACCATCAAGCGGGGACGGGAGGAGGGTCTACCTTACCATTCAGGTGAGTATGAATAATAAAAACTAAAATTAGAAATAATTTTCCATTTTTATGTCTTCAAACTAACCTGAATGGTTGCAAGAATTCGTAGTGATGGTGGGAGGTATTCTCACTACTCATACTCGACCGGAATGGTAAGGCAGATTAAAAACCCTCAAAACAGACAAAAATATTTGGTCTAGGTACAAACTTGGGTGTTACCTATATAGTAATAACATGGTCTCACCCTAGAATCATAGGGAGCCCAAAGCGGGCCCCCCCCCCCTTTTCTACGAAAGTAGAAGAGAGGTGGATAAAGACAAGCACCACCAGCTAGTCTCGTAGACTGACTCGTAGACTCCAACTACTCCAACCTGCTACTTGGTTGAACGCCGGAGAATACTCAAGGTATAGCTGCTGCTACCAGACGAAGCCCTGGCGAATGTAGTCGCCCGCACACTTCACACGCAATAACTCAACTGAGATAAACTCAAAGTCTATACATAGTCTCATGACGAACATGACTCGTACATATCGAGAACACAGTATAAACGCCCTAAGCACTAAGGTCATCCTAACAAGCAAGTGCTGAGGAGTTAAACTGGCCCTAAAGCCGATCAAAACCTATACCAGGGTTTGACACTAACTTTTGGCCCAGGGATTCCGCAGCATGGACATCCCTATTGTTACATAATGTTGAATGGGATTTTCTTGAAAATGCAGTGATTCCTCCTACAAAACAGGGATCCTCGGGATCTCGGGACACTGCGAGTGTCGACCACTGTATACCTATAAACCCATGTATAGTAGACAAAGAGAATAGAATCATTAACCCAAAGTGAAACACTATCCTTTTGCAACAACACTGCTACAAACTAGAAAGGTAGCCTCGCCCTAATTGAAACATGTACAAAACAATGCCTCCTGGGCCAGCGTGATGAACCGTAAGAACCATAGATCACCACAGATCCCCGTTCATCAACAAAAGCAAGTGAAGTTCATCGAGCGGAGAGTCACACTTACCAACCCCCAGGATTCCACTGGGACTGTAAAGACAAAAACCGAATAATCGGGTAATCAGAAAAAATCGCAGACTATCGCGAACAGGTAGATCCAAACAGCCTCCTAAACTTGATGCTACCGGCTGATAAACCCACACTGCAAACCCGCTGCTACTAACGGACCCAGTTCTTAAACATCTCCCTGAGATGCCAACCCCATGTCGGTCACATGAGGAACATGGAGAGAAAAGGGGGTTACTTTCCGGAACACCACATAGTATTCCGGAACACAAATCAGTACTCACTTATATGCATAAAATAAGTTAAATATAGCCTTGGCCCAAGTTCGGCTACCATGAGCACCCGAATAACTACAATAACACTGATTGCAAGACGCAAAAACATCACCCGCGCTGTGACAGGACCAAATTTGGGCCATGTCTCGCTGTAATCATAGATGAACAGAAGTGTTGTCCTAACTTCTTCCGATAAAACAATCCCCAAATAAGTTGGCTGCACGCTTAGATCAGACATTATACGAAGAATTACGTGATGAATAAATCAATATCTCTGAGCGCTGGAATATCAAATGATAATCGCCTAGACGAGAATGATAACGGGTAAATAAAACAATAGGATTATTGGCAGAATTGTATTTAAACGAAATAATAATATCCAGATATACCCGCGCCGATCAAAAATCGTACTTTAAATAGTAATCCGTGCTACCGTCTATCTAACGTATTTCCCGGAATAAATACGGAAAAATCGTAACAGTTGGCAGTTACGCATCTCCTGCCAGTGCAGAGAGCGATCATAGAAAGAAGTTGAGACTACATGCACCTCGTGCATTGAGGGCCTAAACAACTCAGCTGCAGAACCACTTACTGTAGAATAAACTCAAGTAATGGCCCTATCTATCCAACGGAAGACAAAGGATTGCGATACCTCCCGTTGGCTTAAAATTGGTAATAAAAAACTTTACGGTCGGACCGGATGTCCTAATTCTTCCGAACCTAATGCTTCATCGCACGGACTGGACAGAAAGTGTGAAACCACTGTCGCTGACAGGCGTGACGGAGGGAGGCCCGAACCACAACTGATTCCAGATCATGTGAGAAGGGATAAAGTATCTGAGGGAGAAATCTCGGTCATAGGAGAAACTGCTGATGTGTAAACAGTAGTGTGCTTCTATTTAACACAATAACATTTTGAAATACCCAATTGCTTCAGAAATGATGGAGTGACAACAGCATGTTGTATATACAGTCTATACGCGTTATGTCGCATTGCTTACATCGATATACCTGCTTATGTCGATATACGCTAGTGGTCCCGGCCGAACTGCTATATAACTCATACATTACATACCTGATATATCGATATCGGAAATGTCGACATTTCGTTTATATCGATGTGGAAAACAAGTGCCGATGGTATAATTAATACACATTATGCTGTAATGTCGATATGCAATTTGAACAGCGGGCGTCGTAAAGTCTGGTCAAACTTAATTGGCACAGGTAAGTTTTTCACACATACAAAGTGATCAAAACATGCCGCCGGTAACCGTGTTACAATCGCGGAATACCGTCAAAGCCGACCACGTAAGCCGTGGTCAATCAATTAACGACAGTGTGACGTGAAATCACAAAAATACTCTTGTTAATAGCCAATTATATGCCTGACATGAATCGATCCGTAAATGCCATAATCATTAACGGACGCTTGTTTATAATAATTACAATTGAGTGAATTACATGCGATCTTATAAACACGAACAGTTGGTATCTCAAATCACTTCCTTAGCAATGTCCAACATGCAGTACATGGGTCCGAAGTTATACTGGAACGAGTAAATTGAAAGAAAAGTCCGAATCGTACGTGGGCGCAAACAGTGGAAAAAAATAAAACCGACGTTTGAGCCTTGCCGCAACAAAACCACAAATGGATACCCCCATCCGGACAAGATAGCACTGGACACCAACGGATGCAGAAGCCATTCCGTCAGAACCGAGATGACCGCAGAAACCATAACCACCTGTCCGTGCAGAACAGAATCCGCCGCTGTCAACCCCCGGAACACTGCCAAAAGCTAAAACATGTTGATGTGTCCCTGAGTTTCCTGCACTGACCACCAACACACCAATGTAGGGGCTCCAATGAGCCGCCCAGCCTTCTCACGACGCGTCTGTGGACAGAAAGCGAGTAGGAGGAGGTAACACTATGGAAATCCCTGTAGGAACCAGACCTCCACTGCCCACCATCTGATACAACGTAGGAAGATGGTGATCCTAGGCAGAGACCGATCCAAAGGATCGGGGTGCGGCCTCCATAGCCCTAGTAAGTAATACTGGAGGTCGCAAACATAACCTTCCCCTATTCTGCACCCCGAAATTCCAGGAGTGCAGAAATTTCCTAGCTGACAGAGAACCTCTGACCAGTACCCGGAAACTAAAACAAGATGCCACGCACCCTGTCCAAAGGTACTATGATGACTGATAGAATCGGTCAAAAAGCTAATTCCCACCTAAGA
This sequence comes from Conchocele bisecta, assembly GCA_029237695.1. Lineage (NCBI taxonomy): Eukaryota > Metazoa > Mollusca > Bivalvia > Lucinida > Thyasiridae > Conchocele > Conchocele bisecta. The sequence continues at coordinate 57,827,632 of CM055276.1, read as the reverse complement.
AAAATCCTGTGTGGGAACCAACTACGACTACTCTAGATCTAAAAGACACAAAACTCGGAAACAACTAAAATAACTTCTTCCGAGAGCATCTGCGGAAGGGCACGTGGAAAGTAACGAGACACCCGCAGATCTATGGAAACAACCCAGTCTACCGGGCAAATGGCGCTCCGACCACGTCCCGAACTTCCTCTATAGCACTAAACTTCAAGAGAGAGACTCTACTAAACCCTTGAAAATACCCCCGTCAGGGGAAACGACCCCACAGGAGGTAGACAAGAAGGAGCAGCAGGAGGGACCATCGGTACCGTAGCTGCCCTTTGGCCGTTCGATCGCACAATTAACAGAGGTCAAAAGAGGCGAACGAAGCTAAAAACTATGGCCGTTCAAGAAAAAACTAGCCGGCTATCACTGTGTCTCACCTGGACAAGAGCATGTCCATAGAAAACACCAAAGACATGTTGACAAGAGGCTTAGCGGCACAAATCGCCGACTGAAGCACTGCGTCCAGAGACGATGAATCATACTGATTCAAACATAAATCGAAAGTTGGCATAGCCACAATCGACTTAACAGCCTACACCCATGCCTTCGCAAACGCGAACCAGGACCAGGAGCCGAAGATATCCCAAACGCTGCGGCGTCCTTGTCCAGAAACGGAGATCTCAAAAACCATACCGCATAGAGGGGCATGTTAGAACTTAGACCCCAGTGTGGCGATCAAAGTTTGAGCACTAGGAACCCCGCAGTGGCCAAATCCTACCTAAAGCTCCCCAATGTACGTAACAAGAAGCCCTACTGTAGGAGAGCAATGAAACCACGACAACTCCGGCAATTCCACCACCACCGAATCAGCCTCACAACAGCCATCCGAGGAAGTACCCCTATGGGAGGCTCCACTGGCAAAACCACCAGCTGAAAAGAGCCGACAAACCCACTAAGTACTAGGACTTAGACAGGAACTCCAGAATCTTAGCCAACTGAACCATCATAACTCTATCGCGTGTCGAGTCCTGAATATAGACTGGGAATTCGAACTCATATACACTCGAATAAAGAGCAGGCCAGACAAGTACGGAGCCAAAGCACCACGGCGTCCAATACCACCTCGACCGTCTCCTCCGAGAACGGAAGAGCTAGATCTCGAGGAGCCGGATACAAAAACACAATATGTACACAGGATACGAACCCACGAACACCCCGGTCAGAAATAGTTGCTACCCCGTACCCGGTACCCGGTGCCTGCCCGGTGCCCGGTGCCCGGTGCCCGGTGCCCGTAACACAATACCGGCACCTCTCCTGCGAGAGTTAGGGTACGTTGTGACCGGGTGAATGTGATAAGCACCTGCCGCAGCAACCCTAGACTGGCAGTCATCTACCACATACGTGGAATCTGATTCAACAGAACTGTACTGTATCGTTCCAAATAGTATATGTACTGCCGAAGCTAGTACTACATGTAGAAGCCCTATACAACCGTCTCCTACGACGAACAGGAGAACGAGATCTAGATGAACCTGTTCCAAAACCTGAGAATGACCTCGAGGAAAAGGAAGAACAAGATCTAAACTCCGAACCCGAAATCGAAGAGCTAACCCAATCCTGACCTACGACGAGATCGACTCCTCGACTTACGTGAACACGTAGAACGAAGACCAACCGAAGACAAGAACGTCTTCCTACCGGAAGCAGCAGGCTGTCCAAGGAGAGTCTGGTGCCCGGTGCCAGGTGTTTGACCGGTGCCCGGTAGCCTAACCGGTGCCCGGTGCCCGGTGACATAACCGGTGCCCGGTGCCCGGTGCCCGGTGCCCGGTGCCCGGTGCCCGGTGCCCGGTGCCCGGTGCCCGGTGCCCGGTGCCCGGTACCGGGCGCCTCTACTGAGAGAGGCTGGGTCAGCTTCAAACCGGGTGATATAGTATCAAGAACCGGCCGAAACACCCCTGTGATAGGTATAGCCCTCTGCGAACCGGGTGATAGAGATCAGGCACCGGCCCCAGCAGCCCGGTATCCCCTGTATGGATCACCGCCTATCACTTAACACAACCTCCGAAACCTCGGACGGTTCCACTGCTCCCAAGAGCTGAGACTCGGACACAGACTTCTACAGACGTGAGGTATGGGACCTTCTAGACCCAGCCTTGCCCCACGTCGAATCCGTCCAACGGACGGACAAATCACATGGCCTCTCTTTGCAACACCCGCAACAGGCAAAGCACCTGTCCGTATGGGTATCCCAAGGAGAAGTCATGTGTCCACACGCAGCGCGTGATTGCGGCATTCTAACAAGTATTGTAATAACAAAAACCTGATAGAAGAAACGCAAAAACGCTACAAAAAATGTGTCACGGGAGCGAATCCACTTGGGACGAACCCGTTAGGGTACGAATCGCGTACACGCGAAAATATGTGACACAAAGTAAAACACCATGAAAAACCCCAAAAAATGCAATGGAGAATAATCACGTAACACACAAGAGTGATAATAATATGTATTGAACGAAATATAATGACAAATACGGCACAATACACGGCAGAAATTCAAAATAAGCACGAAATAAAGAGAGAGACAAATATACCTGCACTCTTGATAGCGTCCTAAAATAATAGGAGGAGTTTAAATAGCGGACTAGCCAATTGGCTGTGGGTAGAGCGGAATGGTCTATGGTGGGTTATTTGAGTGATTAGAGTAGGCAGATTTTTATTATTAGGACGATTTCATAGCAACCTATCAGTTTGCAACCATTCAGGTTAGTTTGAAGACATAAAAATTTGTGGCTGTATTCCGCATTTGCTATAAAACTTTTGTCATCTTTCGACGTCATTTACGTAATATCGTAAATTTTGTAAATATTTTTCCTGCACATGTACAAAATCACATGGCGTGTCTTATATATGATAATCCACGCGTTGAATTGTAATATAAGGTTTGATCATGTCCAGCCGTGTGCAAACGTTTGATGTGGCCCTCGGGCCACAGCAAACGTTTGCACATGGCTGGACATGATCAAACGTTATTGTTACATTAAATTTCCAACAAAAAACTGATGTAATTTGAGCATTATATTAAGTATTTTCAGTACTTTTATAAATCGCCCCATTCACGTAGATAATTTTTGGTATTCATATTCCGGGGCCGTGTCATGAACGTCATGAAGCAGTGACGTCTTGAAGGCACTTCCGCGTAGTGACGTCATGAAGGCACTTGGTCTACGCACGGCCCCGGAATGAGCATTGCCTAAAGCCATATGCAAACAGCACGCGCTATATGTTTGCAAACAACGGAAACCATGTAACAATACAGCATAACACATGGTAGTCTGAACAAAAACTAAGGACAATTCCTCAGGGCACACGCATGTGTAAAGTTTCAAGGAAATACTTCATACTGTATTTGAGATATGCTACAGACACGAATCTGTTTAAAGACTGACCAATCAACTGACCTGTCGACCAACGCAGGGATTGTCGAAATATCCCCCAAACCTTTAGTTTCATTCCAGACAGGAAAAAGTGAAAGTGAACGGGTTTAGCAACAGCTAAGGTCCTATAGAGACGAGACCACAGTTTAAAGTCTCATCCGACAGACCAGTGGAATGGAATACCGGTACTATGTAAGTATTTTCATGCCTAGGGTGAGGATTGCACTGACAACCTCTGTAGCCGATTTCATCAACATTGCAAAGTATACTTTTCTAGCAAAGTATACTTTGAGGGAGAAATCATTCATTTTTCTCGAAATGCATTATTTCATATAAAACTAACAACTGCATATATTTGATGATTAAAAGTATGCAAAATTATTATACTGAATTTATTACATTATCACAGCCAAAATGGCTGTGATAATGTAATAAATTCAGTAAAATAAAAAATAATAAATTTATCCTAAAATTGAAAATTTCTCCCTCAAAGTATACTTTGCTAGATAAGTATACTTTGCAATTTTGATGAAATCAGCTACTGGTATTGAAGTCCATTGCCATATCCGCCAGGCCATACCAGAGAAGCAAGTGTCTGCGGTGGACGCAGTGGCAGAACGACACCCATATCCATAATATTTACACTGTCCATAAATTCATAATGGAAACATGGGATATTATAGGAATGAATGGCCTTATTGTGGAATTTATCGGGGTATAAACTTGGAAAAGTCGCGGGAATACTGGACGAAGGCCGGAAGGCCTCGTCCAGTATTCCCGCGACTTTTCCAAGTTTATATCCCCGATAAATTCAACAAAAAGGCTATTCATTCCTTATAATTCCAGCATTTGACATAAATTCATCAAGAAAATGTGTTTATTTTCCGTTTTCTTAAGAATTATTTTAACTGCGCCTCACGGTTACGGAAAGTAGTTTGGCGTGGGAATTTACTGGGATATAAATTTTGGACAGAGACTTGCTACGCGCCAATCAAATTTTAGGGAATTGTGTAAATATTTTTGTGCTGGAATTATAAACGCAATACGTTCAAAGGGCGTTTCAAACGCACATTTAACGTATTGCATTTATATTCGTTTGATGCCATGAAAATACACGACGTTCATCTTCATTGTCAATAACATCACGCTATTGACCTATCAAATTTGCTGTTCTATGAATTGCGGAAGGCCTCGTCCAGTATTCCCGCGACTTTTCCAAGTTTATATCCCCGATAAATTCAACAAAAAGGCTATTCATTCCTTATAATTCCAGCATTTGACATAAATTCATCAAGAAAATGTGTTTATTTTCCGTTTTCTTAAGAATTATTTTAACTGCGCCTCACGGTTACGGAAAGTAGTTTGGCGTGGGAATTTACTGGGATATAAATTTTGGACAGAGACTTGCTACGCCAATCAAATTTTAGGGAATTGTGTAAATATTTTTGTGCTGGAATTATAAACGCAATACGTTCAAAGGGCGTTTCAAACGCACATTTAACGTATTGCATTTATATCCCAGTACATTACATTAGCCCCACGTGACATAGTGCGACATTGTTGATTCGTTTGATGCCATGAAAATACACGACGTTCATCTTCATTGTCAATAACATCACGCTATTGACCTATCAAATTTGCTGTTCTATGAATTGCGACAAAATTACCTAAAACAATAAGATTCCTAATTTTAACGCCATATTTGATAATTTACATTTTTGAAACGACATGTATCTGAGAAAATGCAATGTAAATATAAGTAACCAGATGGCCGCGGCCCGCATGTCGAGCCCGCCGAGGCATTTGATGGTATTTTTAAAAACTTTAACGCAGATTTCGGACGGACGCACAGACGGACACACAGACGGACGCGCGCACAGACGGACGCACGCACGGACACCCGGACGTCATTGTGATCACTATGTCGCGCTTTCCGCAAGCGGGCTCAACAAAAATAATTTTGTTACGGTTGAATTTATCCGGCAATTAACATCAAAATCCATTCCAGTTACTTCGGGGTGAAAGAGTTAACCCTTTCGCCCCTAAGTAAATGAAATGGATTTTTCATATGTTAATTTTTCAACCAATCCAATCGTTACAAAACGATTTTCAGACTAGGCCGTTTATGAAAAGGGGGTGTTTTTGTTATTAGAAATATGAAAATTACAAACCAGCTCATTAGGATCTACACTATTTGCCAATACCTGTGGTGTTGAAAGGGCTAAGTGTACCCCACCAGTTTGGTTACAGCACCTGGTATTGGCGGAATGCATTACAACAGTACTTCAGTGCAGGCATGGTGCCATAATCAATGAGCACTGAGACAATGCACATGCAGTGCCTGGATCAATTAATTACCCGCGTGGTGAACTTCCATGGTTTCCAGGTACAGCTACTTAACCCTTTGAATGCTGGTTTGTTTGCTTGTTTATTGGGGTTTAACGGCCTATCAACAGCTAAGGTCATGTAAGGCCGGGCCAATGGGTTCAATCCCATTTTAACCTGCTGCATTGGGGGGAAAATCCTCAAATGAGAACAGAATATTAGAATAACCCAACCTGGTGCCAGGTCTATACCGCAACAATGTCACTTCGCCCCTTCCCTAAAATAGGATTACGAATAATCGTAATACTCACATAAGGGGTATTATAACCAGATTCAACTGTCACATACAAAATGCCAAAGACGTATGTGAGTGCCAAACCAGGTCTCCAGTTGGAATTTCGGTAAGGATGAACCCTGATCGTTAAATTACCCGTTGCATGCTCCCACCTGCCACCCACTTAGAATGCTGGACACAGAAATTGTCGTCTGTTGTTGCTTTATATTTTGCCTTCTTTCTCAATAAAAACATGCTGTGACAGCACTTTAGAATCATTTCCATTGCAAATGATTCGAAAGTGCAGTCAAACCATGTTTTTTATGAAAAAAGGTGAAGATAGAAAATAAACAACAGACGACAAAATTTAATTCAGCAGTGTTAACCCTAACCTTAACCCTAACCCAGCCAATGGCAGACAAGTTAACAAACCAATTTTGTCATTAGGAGAGCGAAGATGGAGATGTACATCCTATAAAGATAGGGAATCTACGACTTGAACTTCAGTTTGTGAGAGCACTCAACGTAGTCATTAATATTATTGTAGAAATTGATAACCAGATTGAAATCAACAGTCTTCCAGAAGTAATCAGAAGCTATTAACATTTTTACTGTTTCCTCAGGATAGCTATATATAAGACCTTCATAAACACCTAATATGAACAAGACAACTGAAACTGTAAGCCATGTGATGCTTCGAGAAGTGGTGAAACACACGATATTAGATTTAAACTAGAGGATTGTTTTTCAGACAAAAACATATGTCTCCCCCATTACCACCACTGCATGTTATCAGGACTTGGAAAAGTAGAATTTAAGGCAGCAACAGCATATATGTAGCTACCTTGTATTTTCTGCATACTTTTGAAGATACGTGTGACACAAGTTGAATATCCCCACTTTTCACTAAGTCAAGGACCATAACTCCATGAATACAGGATGAATCCGCATCTAAAACCCCAGGTGCGCAACTTCACACGATGACCAGTATTCCTGTAAAGTTTCACGACTCTAACTGAAATACTTTTGGAGATACGCGTGACACAAGTTGAAAATCCACACTTTTCACTAAGTTAAGGGCCATTACTCCGTGAATACTGGATGAATCTGCATCTAAAACCCCAGGTGCACAACTTCACACCATGACCAGTATTCCTGTAAAGTTTCGCGACTCTAACTGAAATACTTTTGGAGATACGCGCGACACAAGAAAATCCCCAAAACTCCCCACTTTTCACTAAGTCAAGGGCCATAACTCCGTGAATACAGGATGAATCCGCATCTAAAACCCCAGGTGCGCAACTTTACATGATTACCAGTATTCCTGTAAAGTTTCGCGACTCTAACTGAAATACTTTTGGAGATACGCGCGACACAAGTTGAAAATCCCCACTTTTCACTAAGTCAAGGGCCATAACTCCATGAATACTGGATGAATCCGCATCTAAAACCCCAGGTGCGCAACTTCACACGATGACCAGTATTCTTGTAAAGTTTCGGGACTCTAACTGAACTACTCTAACTGAAATACGGACGGACGGACAGACGGACGGACGGACAGACAACCAAGCCAAAACCAATATGTCTCCCCATTCATGGGGGAGACATAATAACCAAAATAAAATACATATAGAATCGAGGAATATGGCTAAAGAGACTTCACGACAGACTATACCCAAAAGACAACTTACCAAATCAAAAACCATCAGACGTTAGTACTTACTTAAGTAATAAGATTACTATTACACAATTGACAAAATTGGTTTGTTAACTTGTCTGTCATTGTGTGATTTTCGAACCCATGTTAATTGTTAAAGAAGGTCAGTAGGTCAGTATTTCAGTCCAACTAATTGTTATAAAAAGTAAAACACACAGCTATGTCTCAATAGTTTGAATGCAGGTGCGCGTTTTGGATATATGAACAGCAACAACAGGCCAATTTTACCTGAATTGTGAGTAAACGGTCGCCTCTCTACAACAACCCCCTCTCTGTAGCAACCATAAATAACTGGAATGGACTGTCATATGTTTATTTAAGGACAGATTCAACCGTCACAAAAGGATTTTCAGACTGGTCCATTTATAAGAACTGTTGTGTTTTTTCTCCATAAACAATATGAATACTTGCAAAATCTTCAGTTCCTGAAGAGACGGCTCATTACGAACTGGCTCATCTAGACCTGCACTGGTTGCAAACACTGATAAAGAGGTATGTCGTGTTGAAAGTGTTAATTGTCTTACAGTATCTCTCACAACGGCCACCTGTCTACAACAACCCCCTCTCTCTAGCGGCCAGTATGTTATACCCCAACAGATAATTGCCTATACATTAACCTCCTTACAAGATACATATCTCACAACGGTCACCTTTCTACAACAACCCCAAATGGATAACTTCCTTATCATATACATCTCTCTAAAACGGTCACCTTTCTACAACAACCCCAAATGGATAACTTCCTTATCATATACATCTCTCTAAAACGGTCACCTTTCTACAACAACCCCAAATGGATAACTTCCTTATCATATACATCTCTCTAAAATGGTCACCTTTCTACAACAACCCCAAATGGATAACTTCCTTATCATATACATCTCTCTAAAACGGTCACCTTTCTACAACAACCCCAAATGGATAACTTCCTTATCATATACATCTCTCTAAAACGGTCACCTTTCTAAAACACAACAACCCCAAATGGATAACTTCCTTATCATATACATCTCTCTAAAACGGTCACCTTTCTCAACAACCCCAAATGGATAACTTCCTTCATATACATCTCTCTAAAACGGTCACCTTTCTACAACAACCCCAAATGGATAACTTCCTTATCATATACATATCTCTAAAACGGTCACCTTTCTACAACAACCCCAAATGGATAACTTCCTTATCATATACATATCTCTACGGTCACCTTTCTACAACAACAACGGATAATTCCTTTCATACCTATCTACAACGGTCACCTTTCCCCTAAACTAAACAACCCCAAAGGATAACTTCCTTATCATATACATATCTCACAACGGTCACCTTTCTACAACAACCCCAAACGGATAACTTCCTTATCATATACATATCTCACAACGGTCACCTTTCTACAACAACCCCAAACGGATAACTTCCTTATCATACACTACGGTCACCTTTATACAACAACCCCAAACGGATAACTTCCTTATCATATACATCTCTCTAAAACGGTCACCTCTCTGCAAAAAAAACCCTGTTTGTAACGGCCACTATTTTAAACCCCAAAAATATAACATCCTTACCAAGAATTCACCGATTTCTAAAACATAACAGTTACGTTTATTTTCATAGTTAAATAATTTATAATCGCTACAGCCAGATTTCGGAGCCGATTGCCAAAATATTTTGTATCCAACATTGCCTTGACCCGCCGCCATTGTAATTCAAGTCATGTTTACTGGCCCTTAGCACAGCATAGTTACCTATGTGGTATGACAAACTGTAATCGGGTGACATACTTTATTTGGCCGAAGATCACGCGACTTCCTCGTTTACTAAATTGAACTGGGCAATCCCCGTCGCTCGCATCCGCGCAGTCAGATCTGATGTATGGTAAGGAGCTACCATGCTCGCCATTATGACCTACGCTGTTCGCCACTTATTTTCGCTAATAACGTATAAATATTGTGCGGACGCACGCACGGACAGAAACCGTCTTGAAATGTACGATGAGCGCATGGACGAACGCCGTTACAACGCGGTAATTATATGATAGGCATACCTACATATACTACGACCACCAGATAATTTAATCACTATGTACATGTCAAGGCTGATTACTGTGTAGTGAGAAAAAGAAGGTGCTATTGGTATAGAATGCAGACATATATATTAGACGAAGTACACAATAACAATCGGATAGATTTTTGGACATCGTTTGGTGAAATTGGAGTTAATACTTGTAATAAGAAGTGTTTATTGATTAAAATTATTATTGATAACGACGGCACTTCAAATAAATTGTGCAACATCCTGTCTGAACAATTGCTAAATGGGAAACGAATTTCCGTACTTTGCTAAACCCAAGTTCAGACCAAGATGATATTTTTGCCACGTTAGCAATTTGTAACATATGCCGTTTTAGATACACACATTTCAATTTTAGATGTTAAAACTGCTATAGATAATGCCAAGAGAGGAAAGGCATGTGGCTTTGGTAGTATTCCAATAGATGTGTTAAAGAATTGTACACCTGTATCCTTTCTATACGTACTCTTCAATATCTGCTTTGACACTGGCACAATTCTATCTGCATGGGGTAAAACTATTATATGTCCAATACCAAGGTCTAGTACTGTGGACCCAAGAGACCCACTTTCATAAGATGTATTTCGCTAGCATCAGCAATGTATAATCCAATCGTCTATACATGTAGCTTTATTATAGGTACACGTCTATCGTTCAGGGGGCCGTTTCACTAAACTTCTTACGACTAAAATGTTCGTAAGTGCAGATTTAGAATAGTCTGTAAATTTCAAATGATGGATTTACATTTATTGAGCATAGGCTGCATATGCAGCCTATGCTCAATAAATGTAAATCCAATACTTGTTCACAAGAACACGTTGTTATTGTGAAATTTATAGACTATATCCTCATTTTGCACTTACGAACATTTTAGTCGTACAAAGTTTAGTGAAACGGCCCCCTGGTCGGAAGCAAATCGCACACTTCTTGACGAACAGAACGGTTTCAGGAAGAGGCATAGTACAATAGATCATGTTTAAGAAATATTGCTGAATCAAGAAAGAAACTAAAGTTGTCAACATTTTGTGCATTTATCGATTTTCGAAATACCCAATTGCTTCAGAAATGATGGAGTGAAAATACTCAATTACTAATTCCTTATCTGGAGCACTGATACCATGTGGGAAAACTTCAACTTTCATAACACAGTCAATACCCGTTTACTCAAAGTCCAGGGGACACACGAAAATACTTTTTGAGTTAGCGAAAATATGAGTTAAGGAGAGTTAAAGGTACATGCTCACTCAGTATTAAAGCACAAACTGTTCTTTATACAAATTAAATAAGTTAATAATTCTGTCACTATTCCAACAGTTCTAAAATTACAAGTGACCGTTATACAGATATAATCATTTAGTAATATTTATTTTACTGATAGTGACTCGCGGTGATATCAGGCTATTTTCATATGCAAATGAGGCATGGTAGTCTTTAATTATTTATACTAATTAAATGTGTCACCTGAAAAACTAATATTTTCGACATATTATAAAACATGGTCATTGCACATCGAAAAATAAATACCGTAATTACCCTAAATATTCGGACACCAAAACCAATTGTTATAAGTGTCATAAACATTTATCAAGTTGATTATGTTGTCCAATGAGGCCTCCGAAGCATTCTGTGAAAATGGCAAATAGTGCAGACCCTGATCAGACTGCTCCTTCAGGAGCAGGCTGGTCTGGGTCTACACTGTTTGCTCACATATTGGTGTCCGAATATTTAGGGTAATTACGGTACAGAGAATAAATAGCAATGTCCGTTAACATTTAAGGAAACACGATTATCGCCCCTGATATCAGTGTGGAAATTTTCGTCTGATATAAACTGTATAATAATACGTGGGGTAATGGTGAATGAATGTTTATTTTGCCAGATAAGGAATTAGTAATTGAGTATTGTCACTCCATCATTTCTGAAGCAATTGGGTATTTCAAAATTTTAATTGGGTAAAAGAAAATCACTAGTTATCAACAGACGGCATTATTGAATAGTTTGCTTCGAAATGAAAACATGTTTTGGCATTTCATTAGAATTGTCTCCTTGGAGACAATTCTAATGAAATATTATACCAAGACATGTTTTCATGGAAAATAAGAAAAATATGCTATATTTGTGGTCTGTTTATTGTTTTCTGCAGCATGGTAAAGGTACCACAATTTTTTTATTGCTGTGTGATACTCGCTACTTCTGATTTCAATTGGGTTTTTGGAAATTTTAATTGTGTATTTAAGCAAATACGCAGCTTATCTGGAGCTCTGGTTATGTAATCAATGAAAATTGGGGCAATATGTTACTTTGTACCTGGATAAATGTAGTTGTGACTCGAGAAATGGGACTTATGGGTTTTGTGACCAGTGTACATCCAGATCAGACTGTGCATCCGAACAGTCTGATCAGGATCTGCACTGTTCACCATTTCATCAATGAAACACCCGTCATGCTTCTAACAAGCAATATAGATCGTTATCACGTTACACCGGTGTGTAATGGCACCGATACAGTCGCTACACAACAAGACACCAATTAAAATTTATATATAGAATAATACGTCAAATCCATGTTATAAATGTTAATAAAAGTGATTGATGAACGTAGAACCCTGGTTCATATGTGTTTTATATTTACCGGTGTAACCCCTGTTGGGTACCCCACATCTTGTTCCGTTCCGTAAAGTACAGTTAGCCAATTTTTGTAAACGTATTTCATGAAATTACGCAGGGACCCAACGGTACAAAATCCCATTGCGTGCCTCATGTAATAAACTACAGTAATCTTTGAGAGGGAAATTTTCAATTTTAGGATAAATTTATTATTTTTTATTATACTGAATTTATTACATTATAACAGCCATTTTGGCTGTGATAATGTAATAAATTCAGTATAATAATTCTGCATACTTTTAATCATCAAATATATGCAGTCGTTAGTTCTATATGAAATAATGCATTTCGGGGAAAATAAATGATTACTCCCTCAAAGCATACTTTGCTAGAAAAGCATACTTTGCAATTTTGATGAAATCGGCTACTGGACTCACCTCTTTTGTATGGTGGTCGTCACTCTCAATGACAGCTATGCCAGCAGTGATCAAGTCTGTGTGTTCTCGATCCTCCGACGACATGTGTCGTATACCCACGCTGCCACGGTTACTCGAGTGGGACTTGGATCGCGATCTAAGGCACGAGATATCCTCCTGGTTATATGAGTCAAACGAAAACTGTTCGTCGTAGTCAATGGATGAGTTAGGCGAGCGGTACAACATGTTCGGTTGGCTTTCACTCATGATCAAACCACTGTCGACATTTTCATTTTTGTCTCGGTATTTGTCGTATCGCCGTTTATGAGTTTTTTTACGAAAACTGCTGAAGAACTTGAAGCGACGTTTGGTTGGCTGTTGTGGAGTATCCATGTTTGACCGAACATCACTGGAGCTTTTGGATTTTCGCGGATCGTCGTTTTTTGATGCTGGAAATGAAAGAACAGAAAATAATATTTACATATTCATCACAGCGCTCCAGATAAGGAATTAGTAATTGAGTATTGTCACTCCATCATTTTTGAAGCAATTGTGTATTTCAAAATTATAATTTGGTAAAATGAAATCATACTACTGTTTACACATCAACAGACAGCAATTATTGAATAGTTTGCTTCGAAATGAAACCAAGGAGACAATTCTAATGAAATACCCAGATGTGTTTTCATGGAAAATAAGAACAATATGCTATATTTGTGGTCTGTTTATCGTTTTCTGCAGCATGATAAATGTACCACAAATTTTTAATTGCTTTTTGATACTCTGCTTCTGATTTCAATTGGGTATTTAAGCAAATACGCAGCTTACCTGGAGCGCTGCACCATACCAAATTCAGCATTGTAAGGGTTAATCCTTTCAATACAATAGACAACAAATTTAACACTTGCAAACAATGTAGATCCAGATGAGCCAGCTCGTAACGAGCCATCTCAAGAGGATCTGCAGTGTTTGTCATAAATTTTAAGATTTTGAAACAAAAAGCTCTTTTCTGATTTAGGGAATAGTCAAAAATTAAAATGGACAACACCCTAGCTGTTATCTATTTAGGTGTAAAAGAGTTAGGAGACATTTTCACTATGTGTATGATGTGCAATCGTTACTCTAACGATATGAGAAATTAATGTTAATCCCTCAACTGTTGCTTATAATCTGTAGCCGATTTCATCAACATTGCAAAGTATACTTTGAGGGAGTAATCATTTATTTTTCCTGAAATGCATTATTTCACATAGAACTAACGACTGCATATATTTGATGATTAAAAGTATGCAGAAATATTATACTGAATTTATTACATTATCACAGCCAATGTAATAAATTCAGTTTAATACAAATTAATAAATTTATCCTAAAATTGAAAATTTCTCCCTCAAAGTATACTTTGCAATGTTGGTGAAATAGTCTACAGGTGCCAGGTTCTCATCTCACCAGAGTCAATGACTGCAATGTTGGTGAAATAGGCTACTGCAGTCTGCAGGTCTCCAGTAATACCTCGATCAAGCCTTATCACCTCATCATCTGTTTGCAATATTTTACATAAATAATGACAAAAATCTACACAAAATTCAATACCATGAGCTGCATTTTTGTCAAGTTTCAACTGTATGTGTGGCTGCGACTGGAGAGCCGAGGCTTATGATATTTGTGGCCAGTGTAGTTCCTGATCAAATAGCACACACGTGTAGCCTGATATTGATCTACGTTGCTTGTTAGAATCATGGACAGGTGTTTCATTGATGGAATGGCGAATAGTGCAGATCCTGATCAGACTGTGCGGATGCACAGGCTGATCTGGATCTACACTGGTCGCAAAAGCCATATGCCCCATTTCTCCAGTCACAGTACAGACAGGATTTTACGGACTGGATTTTCATGTAAATAAGAGCCATCATATACTACCCTTGGTCCAGACAAACAACACAGACATTGATCTACACTGACCTCCCAGGGTAGACATCAGTGATCAAGTATTGCTTGCTAGAAGAATGACTGGTATTTCATTAACAGATTGGCGAACAGTGCATATCCTGATCAGATCAGGCTGATTTGGATCTACACTGGTCGCAACATACATATAATGCCCCATTTCTCCAGTCACGACAGACACATTTATGATTGATTCTGCATTTAACCTTTTCAACACTACACTATAGTGGTATTGGCAAGCAGTGTGGATCGAGATGAGCCGGCCGTCTCATCAGGATCTGCACTTTTTGCCAATAATTTTCATATTTTTTAGAACAAAAACACCCCCTTTTCATAAATGGACTAGTCTGAAAATCATTTTGTGACCATTGGATTGGTCCTTTAATAATCATATCATAGTCCATTCCAGTTACTTAGCGGTGATAGGGTTAAATGAGTATTAGTGAAATACAGGTACACTTGGCCAGGTACACCCAGACCAGGCCGTCCTTAAAAAAGTGTTTGTTTCCTGTAACCCGATTTTAGAAGTGGGTCGGTCGGTAGGCAATTTATTTTTTTTCTGTCACATGACATATCGATGGTCTAGTAACAGAAGGTCGTAAGTGCTATGCTTTAAACTGTAGCATTAAATTGAAGAAAAAAAAAAGGAAAAAAAACAAAAACAAATTGTAAAAGAAAATAAAAAAAAATTGTAAACGAAATTGCAATAAAAACAATCGGGTCGCATCGTTTTTAGCGGGTCGGTCGGGTTACAGGAAACGGAGATATAATTATGGATGGCCCCAGGGATCAGTTACTAGTATCATAAATAAATAATGCACATCATCAGGCACAAGGCCATCATTTTCATAATTTTCTCTCACTCGCCACGCCAAAAAGAGCTTATTTTGTTTACAACCAGTGTAGCCGAAGATCAGCCTGCACATCAGGGGCCCGTTTCACTAAACGTTGTACCACTAAAATGTTTGTAAGTGCAAAATTATGATAGTCTGTAAATTTCACATTAACACTATTTTCTTGTAAACAATTATTGGATTTACATTTATTGAGCATAGGCTGCATATGCAGCCTATGCTCAATAAATGTAAATCCATAAATTGTAATTTACAGACGATCTTAAATATGCACTTACGAACATTTTAGTCGTAAGAAGTTTAGTGAAACGGGCCCCAGTAATTCATACATATACTGCAGTAAACCTCTCTAAACTGCACACCCATAATACCTCAGTGTCAGAGCTTCAGTTAAGGTGCGTAAGTTGACCAACTTGCAGTGAAATTTTGTTATTTCTTCATCAAAAATGGCAAGTTGGGAGTCCTTTAGAATCATCTCATTGAGACAATTCTAAAGAACTCCCAACTTGCCATTTTTGATTGAAAAATAAGACATTTATCTCCAAATTACGCACCTTAACTGGAGCTTTGCTCAGTGTATTTTACTATTTATGGCTGTGACTGGAGAATTGGGGTGTATGGGTTTTGTGACCAGTGTAGATCCAATATCCATCTGCACAGTCTGATCAGTATCTGCAATGTTCGCCATTCCATCAATAAAGTATCTGCCATGCTTCTAACAAGCAATATAGATTGTTCATTATCAGACTACAGGAGTGTGCTATTAGATCAGAAGCTACACTGGTCACAGATCCCAGCGCCATATCCACGTTGAGGTGTACCGAGGTGATATCTAAGAGACTATATGTTTTTTTAATTTGTTATGCTTTCATCATAAAAGCAGATCGAGAGTTGACTCGTGACCATGTAATGGTATGCCTCGGTGTTTATCCCGGGGACAAGCCCCCAGTAGCAAATATCATAAATTATTCTGCCATTCTCTATAATTTCAAAAAAAATCTATAAAAAGAGCAAAATATGTTGTTGAACATAGTTATCTAAAATACGTCAGGAAATGGTGTGGTGGTGGGGGGGGGGTGGTTGGGGGGGTGCCCAGGGCCCCCATACCGAACTCCCGAACTCTGCTATGTCAACACGGACAAATGTTATTGCCTCAGTGTTTTAGAGGCTCTGGCTACGCCACTGGATCCAATTTTATGAAGCCACATTTTTCCAGTCACAGCCAGATTTAACACAGATGCAACGTCAGATCATGAATACAAAGCACACAAGCATGCATTTGAGTGTTAATAAACCACATCACAGTGAATCATGAACACTACATAACTGGAATGGACTGTAATAATTTGTTAATTTAAACCATCATCACAAATTGACATTCAGACAAGTCCATTTATATAACTTTGTTTATTTGTTTGTTGGTGTTTAGCGGCCTACGTCATTTAAGGCCGGGTCAATGGGTTTAGTACTACATCCCATATATTACCTGTACAAATGGGGGGGGGGAGGGAGAATCCAAATCGGAACTGAATATTCACAATAAAAAAATTATATATTCATCCCTGAAATCAAAATAATCCTGATATGATTTCAGGTCCTTGCCACACCAGAATCACTTGGCCCCCACCCAAAAGTATTAGTATCAGTAATAGTCTTACTACTTTTATAATGGGCAATAACCCAATTAAACCCCAAGGTATTTTACATTTTACGAGGAAAAAGAAAATTAATTGCAAAAAGTGAAGATCCTGATGAGACGGCTTGTTATGAGCCGGCTCATCTGGATCTACACTGTTTGCAAACGCTGCTAAAGAGGTATGTAGTGCTGAAAGGGTTAATAAACCACATAAACCAGTGGATCATCTCTATATCGGACATACTGGGGATCTCCTAACGTGTCTGGGGGCCGTTTCACTAAACTTTGTACGACTAAAATGTTCGTAAGTGCAAAGTTATGATAGTCTGTAAATTTCACGTTACCAATGTTTTCTGGTAAACAATTATTGGATTTACATTTATGGAGCATAGGCTGCATATGCAGCATATGCTCAATAAATGTAAATCCATCAATTGAAATCAGACGATCCTAAATTTGCACTTACGTAACAATTTAGTCGTATGAAGTTTAGTGAAACGGACCCCTGTAAGGTTGAAAGGGTCAACCAGGAGCATTATAGTACCGGTGGTCAAAACGTCAATTTACGTCGGGATCAATGTATGTTACAAGACATACATGCAGGGATTCCGCTGGCGATCGCCACTTTCGCAATTGGCGATAAAAATAAACAATTGGCAATAAAAAATTTTGAAGTGGCGATTGTTTTATTTTCCCCAGCGGAATCCCTGTACATGTGTGGTATCTATGGAGCTTCTTCTGAATCTGATTTCAAATATAGACTTCAGTATGTCCTACAGTACTTATAATAAACTCTGACTAAAAGACGATCTATAGGATAAATTGTCTTTCTGTAAAGGAACTTGGCACCAGATCACAGGCCTGTAGCCAGGGGGGGTCGGAGCGGTCGGATGACCCCCCCACCCAGCCTCGAGGTCCACTTTTTTAGCCTCGAGGTCCACTTTTTTAGACCCCCCTAGATACCTCAGGCCCCTTGGGCCTTCGAAACAACCCCCCCTTCAAACAGGTCTGGCTATGGGCCTGGATCAGGACATTGTACATTCAATATATGGATGATGAAGTTTCTAGCCAATCATTAAAATTGGGCTACACTGGTTGTAAGCTCATTAAGCCACCCAGGGCTCCAGATAAGGAATTAGTACTTGAGTATTGTCACTCCATCATTTCTGAAGCAATTGGGTATTTCAAAATTTTAATTGGGTAAAATAAAATAACACTACTGTTAACACATCAAGAGACAGCAATTATTGAATAGTTTGCTTCAAAATGAAAACATGTCTTGGCATTTCATTAGAAATATCAAGATGTGTTTTCATGGAAAATAAGAAAAATATGCTATATTTGTGCTATATTTGTTTTCTGCAGCATGATAAAGGTACCACAAAATTGTTACGGCTTCATACTCGCTACTTCTGATTTCAATTGGGTTTTTGGAAATTTTAATTGAGAATTTAAGCAAATACGCAGCTTATCTGGAGCTCTGCCACTTATGTCATGCTGCGTCACATTTTGCAAGGAATGTAACATTTAGCCACAGGTCATGTAAATGCCAACACATTGCATGATGAAATATGGGTACAATAAATAAATTAAACCAAACTTTCATCATATTGATCCAAAACAAACTGTGATTATGAGAGGTAAAAATAAGGTCGGGGCAGATCTGAGGCAGATCCAAACTTTTATATATTATACACTCATTCACTTAACGCTTTCAACACCACATGCCTGTATAGTGTTATTGGCAAAATGTGTAGATCCAGATGAGCCGTCTCATCAGGATTTGCATTTTTTAACAGTAATTTTCTTATTTTTGAGAACAAAAACACCCCCTTTTCATACATGGACTACCTAGTCTGAAAATAATTTTGTGACCATTGGATTAACATATCAAATTCCATTCCATGTATTTAGGGGTGAAAGGGTTAATGGTTGTCAAGCATACCATGCATTTACCAAGAAGATCAGCTGAAATTTTTTCATCAGATAAGCATAAGCATAAATAATTCCAGCACAAAAATATTTACACAATTCCCTAACACTTGATTGGTCCGTAGCAAGTCTCTGTCCAAAGTTTATATCCCAGTAAACTCCCATGCCGAACTACTTTCCGTAACCGTCAGGCGCAGTTAAAATAATTCTTAAGAAAACGGAAAATAAACACATTTTCTTGATGAATTTATTTAAAATGCTGGAATTATAAGGAATGAATGGCATTTTTGTGGAATTTATCGGGGATATAAACTTGGAAAAGTCGCGGGAATACTGGACGAGGCCTTCCGGCCTTCGTCCAGTATTCCCGCGACTTTTAGACTTGTAGATGTCGTTGACTGGACAAGCCAAAAACGTGCTTTTCAGGGTCGAAAATAAGGGCACAAGTCTGGATGGTTTGTGGGCATAGCAACAGAATTTACATTAACCCTTACAATGCAATACAATTAATTTGTGTCGTCTGCTGAATATTTTTTATTTTTCCATTTTTCTCATCAAAAACTTGGTTTGACAGCACTTTAGAATCATTTCCAATGGAAATGATTCTAAAATGCTGCCAAACCATGTTTTTACTGAGAGAAAAGACAAAATATGAATTATCAGCAGACGAGTATTTTTGGTTCCTGCATTCTAAGGGTTAAACCAATCCTGCACTTGCTGGTTGTGATGTATTCGGAGTATGAAGAGGATGGGCTGAAAAAAGTAGGTCGCCAGACAAGCAGGGAATGTAATTTTCAAAGTTGGAAAAGAGGCATAACTGGATTGAACTACGGCAGAAACAAAGATTTTATGATACACACTCCAGTTTGATGGTTATGATGTACCTATACAGAATATAAAGACAATGAAAACTGTAGACATAGTTCAGCCAGACAGACGGCAATACCAACATTTGGGAGCTATGAGCTATGTCTATTGTTTGAGATCAAAGAAAAGTGAAAGTTTAACGTCCCAGCAACAGCTAAGGTCATATAGAGATGGAACTCGTCTAACAGACAACGATGACAGACATGATGGCAATACTCAGTAATTTTTCTTCACGCCTAGGGTGAGGATTGAATTCAGAGCCTCCAGTACTCAACTCTTTGCATGCTAGCGGTGAAAATATCCGCCAAACGAATTAAGAGTATATGTTTTATTTCTCTCTGTAAATATGTCTTGGAATTTCATTAGAATTGAGTCCTCAGGAGGACTCAATTCTAATGAAATTCCAAGACATATTCATGATATTTACAAGGAGAAATAAACGAAAATATGATGATTTTTTGTCTGCTAGTTTTGAACTATTTATAGCCCACAAGTTTCCCATCATGAAAAGAGTCAAGTCCAATAACATATCCTCTAGGCCAAGGCCCATTCCCTGAGATCTAATAAAAGCTCACACTATACAAAGATATTATGAGCTGACAGAATAAGTGTAATCTGCAGAGTCCACCTGACTCCATAATTAGTTGGGACAGATGGACAGACAGGCAGATGCACATTATATGCCCCTAGACTATCATCCAGGGGACATAAAGTAACACATATCTCCCTGAATATTCAGGTCAAAGCTCAAGCAGAAAAGGTGACTTTGAGGGGACAATATAAGTGCAAATAGGACTGGTTTGGAAGGTCCTCGAGCCAATTCCTACCCTTAAATATAAGATAATAATAAAGACTCTTCAATTACGTACCGAGGAAACTCTCTGGACCGGACACCCTAGCAGTGCTCCGGATAAGGAATTGGTAATTGAGTATTGTACCGACAGGCATTGGCCATCGACCGGGAAAATCTACTTTGCAATCCTTTTGGCCAGTATAGCCCCAGATTAAAATGAATGTCTATGCAGATTTCTCCAGACCTTTCAAATATTGGTTCAGGGCTCCAGATAAGGAATTGGTAATTGAGTATTGTCACTCCATCATTTCTGAAGCAATTGGGTATTTCAAAATTTTAATTCGGTAAAATAAAATCACACTACTTTTTTTACACATCAACAGACAGCAATTATTGAATAGTTTGCTTCTAAATGAAAACATGTCTTAGCATTTCATTAGAATTGTCTCCTTAGAGACAATTCTAATGAAATACCAAGATGTGTTTTCATGGAAAATAAGAAATATATGCTATATTTGTGGACTGTTTATTGTTTTCTGCAGCATGATAAATGTAACACAAAATATAATTTCTTTTTGATACTCGCTACTTCTGATTTCAATTGGGTTTTTGGCAATCTTAATTGGGTATTTAAGCAAATACGCAGCTTATCTGGAGCTCTGCCCAGGGTGTCCGGTTCAGAGAGGCTCCTCTGTAAATCAGACAAATGACTACTTCAAGAAAAGTGTGTGTGCATTGCGATCATGAAGATACATGTACATTTACAATGATGGTATCAAGATTTTAATCACAATTAACTTTTCTCTGAGAGAGGTTCGACTGTATAAGCACACAGGCACTTAGTGGTATGAGCGACAAAACACTCTTTAAAAAATACCCAATTTTACTCTGATATTAAATATCTAGAAGGTACGACACTCGCCATCTTTTCAGCCAATGGAAGTGGTACTAGTGTACCTTGGGCCCGGCTCGCTAATTCAGCAATTGTAACGCGCGGGAAGGCCGGGACACTGAATTAGTGAGCCGGGACCAATGTAATTAATCCACTTCCGTTGGTTGAAAAGATCGCGAGTGTCCTACCTTCTATATATTTATTATCAGAGTAAAATTGGGTATGATTTAAAGAGGTTTTTCTCGTTCATACCACACAGTGTATGTGTATAAGCACAAATGTGACAATAGTTATAGCATGACATGAGGGATTTGGCAATATATTCAGTAGTATATAAGAGTCATAATGATACAAGTTTATATGGAAGCCACACACTACGTGTGGTGGCTTCCACACGAAACTTGTAATCATTATGACTCTTATATACTACTACCGCGAGACCATATATTTATGACATGAGAAGATACACCCTATTAGAGATAAGAATCCCTATGTTATACTCAGTATATATATAACATAATGGTTCTAGTTAACTGTGCGTGGTTGAAGACAGGTAGTCACAAGAGATGTTTTCGCACCGGTATTTACGAATATTGCAAACATCACTGTGCATGGATGCGAAGAGGTTCCGTTTCACCTCGCCCATGTCGGCATTGTGGGGTAGGGACCAAAGCCGAATCATTGCTATGTCCACCATGCGGTGGCACTCAGGCTACTCATCGAATGGCTAACAAGGGATTACGTGCTCGCAAGTATTATCGTTTAGTAATAATTCAAATCGGAAAGTCAGTTAGAAAGATAGAATCGATCTAATAAGTCACGGTGTTTCTACAGCATTAAAACACTGTAAAAAACATTATCAAACTAATTTTTATAAAATTGAACAGAAAAAACGAGTACCAATATAAAAGCGAAAATGGATAATTCAATACAATTTGAATTGCAAATTTTTAATGACTGTGTTGAAGAAGTTTACGAAGAATACGGGGGTTATAATCCTGTATATAAATTCTATAAAATGAGAACACTAGGCGATATCGAATATATGAAATACCAGCGTAATTTATTACGCTCCGATAAAAACGTTACATTTCCAATATTATACGGCAATTATGTCAACTATAAGAGGCAAATACGAACATTAAGACAGATAATGCGTATCGGATATGAAACTAAGGCGTATTATATAAAACTATTAAAACCCAACGATTCGTTTACGAATGTACATTTTTACGATATCGCTTATAAAGATATTGAAAAATTATTATTGAAAAAAAAAAACTACTAATTTAATTTATAGCCGAGTGTATTTTTCTTATCGAAGGTATGTAAACGGCTATCTGAAATTATTTTTCATCAACCTCGAGCGGTCGGAGTCCGACTGCTGTTGTCATGCAGTTGTTTACCATGACAACGGCGGTCGGACTCCGAACGCCGTTGTCATGCAGTTGTTTACCATAGCGACCACATTTGTAGGGATAGAAATAAATAAATAAAAATGTTTAGCTCCAACCGCGGCGCGAACCCACGACCCTCGTCTCTATAGATTATCGCCTTAACCACACGACCACGAAGGCTGTTATGATAAACACTACCTAGTGTTGTACAATTATCGATTTATGACAATGTTTCAATTACACGGGTTATGAACCATGCGTAAATTGATAGCCGAGGTAAACAGAGCCGAGTGTATCAATTACACAGACGGTGTGTACAGTGTAATCCTAGACTGAATTTGTTATGCGATTACGGCGTAATTCTCAGTGAAAAACACATGTTGCATAGGTATGTAAATTTGTTTACTGCACCAATATAAGAAAACAAATTATTATTTTTTAAAAAATCACAATGGTGCTGTAAACATTTCTTTCGACTTTATCTCCAAGTTTTTGCCCTAAATTTATCCCAATCAGTACACTCAATCTTGGGCATGGTGTCGCGTACTTGATTCTTATATCATTTTTAATTTTTCATATATCCGCATTTCTTCCACCACGGATTCAAACTCTAAATTTGATATTTTATTATCGGCCCAACGCTTTGGACACCATAACGTCGATTGCTATTTTTTCTTAGGACCTGGCGAGAACGGATATTCTATCATGTTTTCTACATTTTTTTATTTTTTCTCGAGTTTTCCACCCGACGCCCTAATTACCTATACACAACAACCCAGAAACGGCCGACACCGCACATAAAATCCCCGCTACGGGAACCGTTATAATGGTGGATATAGTTGCAGCTGTCCCCGCCCACACAACACAGAAACACTCGCCAGAGCCGTGCTAGATACTCAGCCATGTTCACCGCGCGCCTATATATTTTTTTAGCGTTTCTTTTTTCATTTGTATATTCTATTTGTATATTAAATATCCTGCATAGCGGACGATATTATTCAACTAAAATCTGAACTTCTTTCGTTAATTTGTACACAGTGTTGATGGAGTGGTATTGACAATGGAAGCGTTGATTCGTTTCATTTATTTTAAAATTTTACAAATTTATTTCAATATATTAGTATTTACACAATAAGTTCAAATTAACATGAGACAATAGTGGAGGAAGACTCTCTTGAGTCACCGATTTTCGTAACAAAGTTAATAACACTACCTTGGGAAAGTCTAATTCGATCATTACCGGCGAACGAAACAATCGTCGAACTATCTCCAGAGATTTTAGTGACTCCAACCCCCGTTCTTCCCCATCTACTACAATATTTATCGCGACCACGCGCCCACAGGTTTACCATTAGCATTACCGAGCAGACCGCCATTTGGATAACTTCACCTGCAGCTGTCATAGTGTTATCCCCCATATTTATACTCGCTTTGGGCACCGAAGCGAATATTCATAGTGCCCCTCAACCAATGGGCCCCGATTCTCAGCCCAAACTGTTATGACACGTTTTGGTGTTTTCATTGTTTTCACTATTCCGGCAAGCGCCCTGTTTGCGTTATATGCCTCAGTACGAATCTCTAGAGGCCTCCTCAAGAGCTTTGGTCGCGCTATAACGATCATTGTTTCAGTTTATCAGAAACTTCGGTTATTTTTCCATCTAGTTCGGTAAGTGCCGCTTCTCTGCTGAGAGTCCTCTAAGCGCAAGCGCAAGCATCATAAGCCTCCGTAATGTCGCCTGGTGGCCTCTAAGGCTAAGGCTTTATCAATACCCGACCGGGCCCTCTTTTGAAATTCGGTTATTTTTTTTCCATCTAGTTCAGCAACCGCCGCCTCTCTGATGAGAGAGTCCTCTGAACGCAACACCTTATAAACCATTGCAATGGCTACCTTGTGGTCTTCTCGGGCTTTCTCAACCCCCGACTGGGACTCTTTTTGAAATTCGGTTATTTTTCCATCTAGTTCGGTAAGTGTCGCTTCTCTGTTGATAGAGTCCTCTAAGAGCAACACCCTATAAGCTTCCGTAATATCCGCCTGGTGGTCTTCTCGGGCGGGTTTCTCAATACCGTTCGGACTCCATCAAGATCAAACCGGGTCTCTTTTTTAAATTCGGTTATTTTTTCGTATATGTCAGTAAGTGCCGCTTCTCTGTTGAGAGAGTCCTCTGAGCGTAATGCCCCATAAGCCTCCGCAATGGCCTCTTTGTGGTCTTCTCGGACCCCCTCAACCCCCGACCTGGTCTCTTTCAGAAATTCGGCTATTTTACCGTCTAGTTCGGTAAGTGTCGCTTCTTTACTATGAGAGTTCTCTAAGCGCAACGCATCATAAAGCCTCCGCAATGGCCTCCATCAAGGTTCGACTGGTGGTCTTCTCGGACTTTATCAATACCCGACCGGGTCTCTTTTCGATATTTGGTTATTTTTTTATCTAGTTCAGTAAGTGCCGCTTCTCTGATGAGAGAGTCTTCTGAGCGCAACACCTCATAAGCCTTCGTAAGGTCCACCTGGTGGTCTTCTCGTGCTTTCTCAATACCCGACGTGGCCTCTTTTCGAAAATCGATTATTTTCCCGTCTAATTCAGCAAGTGTAGCTTCTTTGCTGAGAGAGTCTTCTAAGCGCAACGCATCATAAACCGCCGTAATGTCAACCTGGCGGTCTTCTCGGGCTTTATCAATCCCCAACCGGGCCTCTTTTCTAAATTTGGTTATTTTTTTACCTAGTTCGTTTAGTTCCGTATGCGTTTCTTCACGACTTTGTGTAATTCACAGCCAGGGCATATTCTCTAAGTTGTGATAGTAGACTTTTGTGAATCTCGTCCGTGGCCCTCGATATAGTTCTATTGATCAAGGCCTTTGTTTTTTTTTTTTGGGTAGTTAAAAAGTCGCCCTCTGTCGGGATGAATCCCCCTTCTGCCGGTTCCAAATTATTTGAATTTGTCACCCAATCGGAAGAACTACCTGGTCCGTATATACTCATTTTCAATAATGTTGATAATATATATTACGAACATGCGTTTAATTCTAAATAATTTTCTTAAAATTAATTAATTTGAAATTTCAATAGGACTACCGAAATCGGGTAATCGTTCTTCAACTCTCGCCCTTTATCATCAAGAATAGAAATCTTCAACTCGTGGATGTGTCCCGATTCCAAAACTTTCATCTCGGGGTGTGGGAAGTCTAAGGTCACAGTCTCACCATAGAAACAGTCGCTGGCGGGCACGGTTTTCAGTAATATGCTGGGAGTGCCGTCTACCGTGTTGTACGAGTGTGTTCACCCGATCCAGGTGCACCCGAGAGTTTTCGTGACGGCGAAGTTCACTGGATTATCACCGACGTACTCACCCGGGGTAAACACTCCTTTGTTTGAGGAGTATGTCTCTCTAAAACCGAGTTGAATACCCAACCCCGGGAGACCACTACCTTATTATCACTGATGATGGTCATTGTTGCAAGCCCGGTAGCATTCGATACTGTGAGGTTGATTATACCGTCAAGCTCTGAGTTGACAACATCTTTGAGCTGTCTTATTCCCCACAGTCCGTGAGGCAGCTTTACACCTAATTGTTGTCCATCCTTCACATAGTAAAAACCCTTCGCTCTTCCCCACATTCTGCCATCCAACCGTGAAGGTGATTGATCTAAGGCCTACCCGGCGTTGTCCGCAGCAGTTGTCTATTAATTTTTGAAGTTCACAACTCACCCTTTTTGAACATTAGTGATAGTAGCAAACATAATAATATCTTTCAATGGATACAAAAGCATTTAGCTTTAATTCTAATGCAAAGTACGCGGTCGGAGGTAAATACACGCAAAAAGACGTTGTTGTTAACCTTGTACACCCAACCGTAACGGTTAGACCGGACAGTGGCTTTGCCACCAATTTCCCTAACACGTTTGAGAAATATAGGCTGCCCAAGATTACTACGATGGAGTCGGTAAACGGGTGGAAAGCCACACCGATGCAGTTTTGGCAGAACCAGCTAAATTTTGCTGTATGGTGCGCAACATCCGGGTGTGGAGTTTCACATAAAGACCATCTGACATCCAAGATTGTCATGCTCCGAAGTGTCTACAACTTTCACACGTATATACTATTAGGAGGATTCTCAAAGAACTAGGTATTTCTCTACCTCAAGACGACGCCTGGGATCCCATTTCCAACGCATACGACCGTATGGCGTTTGAAAGATTGTGTAACGAATTTAACGTTTCAAAAGACGCGGACTGGAGGCAGAAAGCATTTCCTACCACCACCGGCCTCGGGGACGTTCTCATTCGGGGCCAGTCCGGGAATTGGACGCAGACTGATTTTAGACACGATTACTCCGGTGACCACATCATCAGTCGGAACGCCGGAATTTTGACCCCGCGACTATGACTTTCGGGCCAGAAGTGTCTGGAGGTCGGCACTGTGGCGTGTTTTCTTGTAAAATGTTACCTCCGAAACTGGCTCACGTCGATTACATACAGCAGGCTGCTGAGGTTCAGAACGCGTGGACCACATTTATGTTAGATAAGGGTCTAGGGTTCACGCAGGCCGGGGTTTCTCGCGTCAACGAATCTATTCGCACGTACGTCTGGGCCATCCTCGGCGCACAGAAGCAAACTCGCAGTTCTATACTGGGCACGGGAACGGCGTTTGATGCACAAAAACAATTCTTGGCACTTGTAGAGGACGCCATCTCAGCTAAGGTGGACCTGGAGAAGGCGATCAAGAATTATCAAGACGTTTTGCAGACTGCCAGCACCCCAGTGGACTATGTATTTGGAATAGGTCTTTATATGGCGCCGAGCAATATGATACTACGAGACGACCCGGTTGATGGTTACAATAATCAGATCGTAATCGCCACCGCCAATCAAAAAATCGGTCACAACGGTAACGTGAACACGGATATCATCAAGCGCACCCCCAGCACGATCGGGTTCAACAGTGTTGAGGGAACCGATTTCATAAAACGCCCAAAACACAAAATGGATACACCTCCCTCAACACAATCGAACCCAGTACCCCCAATTCGTAAATTGGATGCACCATCGAGTTCCATCAACAGACCAATCGCGATTGGAGAAACACCAATCATCAACAATGTTGAGATTGGAAGCACAACACACGAGGAGGAGAAATTAGCGCTCGTCGTCGCCCTCGTGGCGATCGGATTATTTGCGCTTTGGTTTTAGGAACTCTCTGGCGAAGAATAGTAGGAGACCGGCGATTGCCACGATTAAAGCCCAAGTATTTTTGGCTAGCCATCCGGCCGTTTTTGATATATAAGATAACAAGAAGGAGAGGAGACCCCCGATCAGTCCAGGTAGTGCGGCAGCCGCCTTTTCGGCTAATTTAGCCAGGAGACTGGCGAGGGCTTTTAGTTGTTTTTTTACCCACCCACTCTTGGCTCCGCCTGATGGCGCGGGTGCCGGTGCTGGTGCTGGTCGCGGTGCTGGTGCGGCACCAGCATTGACAGCTACAAATAGAGACGATATAGATAGAATTAGGGTCGATATAATCATGCTGAAAGCTGCGACGATGGTTAATATCGTGACGCCCTTCTCTCTGAACAGAGTGCGAAGACGCTCACCGAGTGTCGTGTCCTCGTGCAGAACCCTCGAGATTGTTTCGCGGCTCCGACTTAATTGGCCGGAAAGCGTCTCACGGTTAGTCGAAGCAGCCTCCAAGCGAGCTTCTCTTTCGTCCCGCAACGACCGCAGGAGTTTGTTGATCGCTCGGTAGATTCTCTATCGTCACAGATTTCCCCAAGTTTTCTTTCTTCTAGCGCGATATGTTTGTCCAGCGCCAGTGAGTTTGGAGAGGTTATTGACCAGTTCGCCCCGAGTTGTTTGCAGAGCCTTATCGAGTCCCCGGAGTTCGCGAAGAGGTAATGGTGGGTCATATTTCGTGCCGTTCATTTTGTTGACCGTGGTTTCCACTGTGTTAATAGCGTCGTGGCTATACGAGGGACATCGCTGAGCTCGCTCATTTCTATAGCGGCGGCCGTCTTCGCCAGCGTTTCGTCGGTAGACTGTAGGGTTTTTACCATTTGTTGAGGCAGCTGCGACCGATCATCGATCACTCCGAGAGCTCGAGCGAGGGATACTCCATATCGGTTCACGGAAGAGGGGCTGAGGAACTGGGTCGGGTCGTTCTTGTACGTCAGCAACTTCCAGCTATTACCCCATTTAACCCCACAAGTCTCCTCTTTTAGTGCTGCGGAACTCCAAACGTGGCCTTGATGCCGTTTTTAGACACCTCACTCTCCCACCGTTTCACCCGAGAATTCGTTCCTCGAGAGGCGCCAGCTCATCCTTGGAGATCCCCGCAGGAATCTCGGCACCGCCGCCCACGCCGGAGTTTGCGGGTGGGGCCTCCCACATAGGGACACAGCAAATGAAGTTCCCGGTGCGTCTGGACCAAACAAAGATGCGCGTGGATAAACCAAAGGCGTATTTCGTGGTGCGCCTGGATCAAACAAAAGTGGAATTGGGGGTGCGGTGTCTCTATGAAGGTCGTTTCATCATAGTCATCGATGTCATTCATCATCGCGGAAATCGTCCTCTGCCGATTTCATCCATGTTAATATCGTAATCATCCATCTTTATAACTTTCTTAAAATTAATTAATTATGTAAAGAAAACAAAAACCATAAGGGTTTAATATAGTTTCACTAAAATTTATGTCTTCGAGTCAATACGGTCGCAAACTCAATGCATACCGCAGACTGCGTGAGCCCCTCGGGGCAAAAGGCGTGAGACAGAGTGTCGTTATTACGAACAACCCATCGACGATCGACCAGAACCAGCAGCTCTTGGTCCGCTTCCCCAACCTCGGAGCTAACGACGTCATTGTGCCGGGTACTGTTCGCCTCGCTTTCACTATTTCGCTGACGTCGACGGACGCGGACCGAACCGTCGTTCAGAACCATAGTCAAGAAGACCATGATAAAGATTTCTGGTAATGAGGTGATGTCGATCGACGACAGCGACGTCTACCATTGTTATCAGGACCTATGGAAGACGGCGCAAGAGCGCGAAAACGCCGTCTATCAGGGTATTGACACCAGCAAAAATAAGAACGTAACCAAACTTAGAATCGGGGCTGGTAACAAGGTAGATAACAACGCGAGTGATAATGCGGTCGCGGGCGCTTACGGCAACCGCTTCTACATCCCGCTCGACTTTGAGTTGCTGGAGAGTCACATGCCCTACTATCAGAGCGCTTTGGCTGACCGCCTCGAATACGAACTAACGTTCAACGACTACGGCCGAGTTATCATAGCCAGCGACATGTTATCGACGTATACGATCGATAATGTTTCACTGGATTATGACATGGTCACGATGCCGAACTCGCGCGATTGATCAGAACCCAGGTACGCCGGCGCGATTTGCCATAACTTTACGACCGAGTTCTTCGCCACTAGTAAGATGGACGAAAGGACAAAGGTGACACATTGTGGAATATTAACGTCAACGTACCCGCCGCTCGATGAAAGTATACTGATGCTGTTCGAGGAGGCTCGGGTAGCGCTCGGTGTTAGAAAAACCGACAGATTCTATAACCCCAAAATCACGAAGGTAGAGGTGACGATCGAGGGAGTTCGCAATCAACTCTACAGCGCGGGTCTTCGTGCGCACCAGCAGTGGGACGAAGTAAGAAAGCAGTTTGCTGCCGGCTCTAAGCGCTCTCCGGAGGTTGCAGCGGTTGCCAAAGACCTGCATCTCTCGGCCGTCTCCCTCGCGGAGTTCCTGAATACCAAATACGCGTTATGGCTAGACATGCGAGCCAGCGACGACGACCAAATACACGGCAGCGGACGCCAAGTTGAGAACGCTAGCGAGGGTGTGACGATCCAGATAACCAAAGAGGCGGACGGAGCCGGGCCATTGAATCGTGTACTTATATATAATTACAGACGCACAACTCAACATTGAAGATGGCCGATACGTCTCAGCACTCTATTGATTTAATAAAAAAATCATCTAACGATTTATTAATTAATAATTTTGAAAAAATTAAGAAAAATTAGCAATCATTCTAACGATTTATTAATTAATAAATTTGATAATTCTAAAGAATTAATTAAGAAAATTAGCAATCAATACCAATTCACGATTGGAGATGCCCACACTGCCATAATATGTGGGCAGACAGGATGTGGAAAAACGGTTTTCATCCTCGACTTGCTCGAGGAGTCCTACCGCGATGCCTTTCGTCACATTGTGATCCTGTGTCCCACTGTGCGGCACAACGATACTTATCAGCGGCGAACGTGGATATGGACCGACCCTGAGGTATACGTTATTGACCCCGGTGATAGGCTTCACGATTGGTTGCGTGGTTTATACCAAAGATTCCAGGGTGAGCCCACCCTATACGTGATTGACGATTGCTCGGCCAAGGCGGCGATGACCAAAAAGAAGGACATGCTCTCCGAGCTCGCATTTCTGGCCGCCATGCTAGGCAAAGCGATGGATATCCACTCAAAAGTACAACGCCGTCCTCAAGGATCTGCGCGAGCAAACGAAATGGGTCGCCCTCTTTCACTGCAAGGACCGAGACTCATTCGATGACTGTCTTCGAGAGAATGACGTTATCCCAACACGCGAGGAGCGCCTGGAGGTTAGACGGATGCTTTCGGAAACTAAGCACGCCAAGCTTTTGCTAAAGACTGATCAACCAACTACTTACGAAGTTATCAATTAATTTTATAATTAATTAGCAATTACTGAACAAATGCTGAACAATGCTGAACAATGCTTAGCAATTGCTGAACAATGCTGAACAATGCTGACCAAATGCTTAACAAATGTTGAACAAATGCTGAACAATGGTTAACAATGTTAACAATTTGGTGCTCCGCTGCGAGCTTTGTTGCGAGCATAATGGTGATCATAAGTATCGGGTGGTGCGCTTTGCAATATGTTAAAGTGATGAGACTTGTTAGAATAGTTAAATTAAATTAATTTTAAGAAAAATGAACTGCGACGAACTTCTCGATCAGCTAATAGAAGAAAACCTCAACTCCGACTGCCAACATAGATAATGATCCGACAGAGCAATCGGAATCAACTCCAACGGCGGTTGGTATTGGGTTGAGTGCAACGACTCCGAATGAAAATGAAAATGCGGTCGACGGACGATAGGAGCGGGGGCTAGCTGCGCTGGATTGCTGGGGGACAATCGGGAAGCATTATCTCGGTAGGCGTCTCTTCAGGTTTTTCAGGTGGGGATAAAATGATGTCAGATGCGGAGATCGATAAAATGTATGCGCGATATACGAATCCAAATTGGGAGCGGAGATGACAAAAACTCTCGGATCGGCGGCTATTCATTTGTACGCAACCGCCGTTAGTATACTTCTCCCTATACCAAACACCGCGGGATTGATTGACGATCTAGAGACTGACCCTTTTATAGGTCACACTCTTAGAACAGCCTGCTGCTCAATTTATCACAAGTTTGGAATGTACTTAGCTCCGCTGACAAACGCGTTGACCACGGGTAAACACTGTCAATTTGGACATATATGCCCACGAACTATAAGCCCTGAAAATGATGACACAAGACACACCCAGCTGAGGAGTGGACGGAGTTGAACCCGATTGCTCCAACCCAATCGAACCCGAGTGTTACTCCGCCACTGGATGACATACCGCATATAAAAAAATCCCAAAAGACAGGCGGCTGGGCGGGCGGCGGCTGCCACCCGAAGTTAAACAAGATAAAATACTCGCCGAGCTTCGAGAGGCTAAACTCCAATCGAGATTGGGGTTGCAATCGGGGACGGAGACAGCAAAACATCTGAAGACAGAGTTGAGTACAACCCAATTCACGAATTGGAAGCACACCCAAATTCTTTGAATTTGTCACCAAATTCGTGAATTGGAGTTGGGTTGTTGGGGGTGGTGGTCTGGCAGTTGTTGGTGCCCTGTGCGTGTGGAAAATACCCATATTATCGGAAAAAAAACAAACCAGCCAGTGTTCAGAAGAAAGTTACGAAACACCAATCGCGATTGGATGCGCCCCATTTAAACATTGATTGCGACCCCTTTTATATGCAATAATGGCTGAACAAGACGGTAAAATGTTAGTGAATGCGCTTTATCACGCCGTGGTGATATCGGGTTTCAGTATCGGGTATGCTCGACTATCAAAGATGGCCCTAGGAGGATCCGCTCCCAAATTAGACTTTACTGTGAGAGACGTAGGGCTCGCGACCTTAGATGTAGCGGCCGCAGTTTGGACCCGAGATTATCTAGTTAAAGCTGGAATTCTACCAGTTAATATATGGAAATAAATGGCTTCAATCGCAATGATGATAGGTGGTGCGCTCTTAAAGCATTTGCGTTCACCGGCAGCAACTTTCTATTCTCTAAACTACAAAACTCGAACGCGGATGAGGAGAGTACGCGTCACGATTTAGCTGTAGAACAATTCAATAGCGCAAAGGAAGCGTGGTCGGAAAAACGAACCGCCCATCTTGACTGGGTCAATGAAGAGCTTCGCCGCGAAAATCACGCCGCACAAACTTTTCAGAACGTTGAAGAAGCCAACCGCGAGTACGCGCTGGCATATCCGCAGAAAAGTCTCGCGCCGCTGGATCGCGAGCCCCAACTTTCAGATTTCTATGTACCGTCAGAGGCCCAAAAAGACCGCGAGATCGCGTTCATCGTCGTGGGAATGGGTGTGGTGGGTCTCGTCGGCTACTATATTCAATCGAGATTTTAAATTAATTATTTTAAATTAATTATAAATATATATATATATAGAACGATGTCAGTTGACGAACTTTATTTTGCTATGATTGATGTAGGCTACACTGCCCTTAAACACCGCATAGCTGGTGCAAAGGGTATGATTCGTCTGGCCCGAGATTCTCTCGAGACGTGGCGGGAGGACGAAAAAGAGGCCACCCTTTTCGCAAAGCGAAAGTTATATTCCTCCACCAATCCTGGGGGATTAGATTTTCCCAATTTCCTTCAGAACTTAACCCCCAATCGCGATTGTACTTCCAACAAAGGTTTATTATTATCGACGCAGTTACCGGACGATCTGGCGAGGGCATGTTGGAGATTGTCAGATATATTAGAATACATCGCATACGATGAACACGCGCAAACTTAATACCAAACTATCGGTTCGCCTAACGCGCAAGCTAGCGAACACGTACTATAGCCCCCGCGGCTACTGGAAGGGACTCGCTGCCATCAAGAACCTCGCGGCGGCGACCAAGGTTTCAGAAAACGCTGTCAAGGAATGGCTCAAGAAGCAGGCCATCTGGCAGTATATTTACCCGCGCCTCACAATATTCCGCGCCCGAAATTCGACGTGCGGTACCGAACCAAGTTCACCAAGCGGATCTCCTGTTTCTCCTCACGATCGCGTCGGTCGTAAGACGTACAAGTACGCGCTGACAGTCATTGACGTAGCGAGTCGTTATAAGGGGGCTGAGCCGTTGGCCACTAAAGAGTCTAAGGAGGTGGCGAGGCTCTCTCCCGAATATATAAGAGGAGTCCTCTCAAATGGCCGAATCTTCTCCAGGTCGATCCCGGCCGCGAGTTCATGGGCGCGGTCTCTCATCTATTGTCTAAGCACGAAGTTTCTATCAGACGCGGCCGCGTCAACATCCACCGGGACCAGGGGATCGTGGAACGCTTCAATCGAACCCTGGCTGAGAGACTGTTCGGACACCAATACGCTAAAGAACTTGTAGACCCTCATTCGCGATCGACCGAGTGGGTGGCCAGACTGCCCGCCGTGGTCTCCGCACTGAACGGAGAGGTGACCAGATTGATAGGTAAGAAGCCCGTAGATGCCATCAAGTTTAAAAGGGTGACGAGCGAGCCCTCTGCCGTCTCGCGCGGGCGACCCGTTGGTTTAGAGGAGCAACGGCTTCCATCGGATATTGATGTCCGGTACCTCTATCAACCGGGAGAGCTCGAAGGTGGCAGCCGCCGCGCGACTGATCCCGTGTGGTCTCTCAATGTATATCATCTAGATCGATCTATTACCAAGCCCGATGAGCCCGTGCTCTACTATTTGGATGATGGGCCATCTCGAGGGTTTGTTCGCGAAGAACTTCTCGCGGGGCCTTCTGACCACCCAGCTACCCCCGGATCGTCAGAGTCTTTAGTATTCTCTCTCAGAGTTCTTTTTTTACCTATCCTATAGGCTCGGTGTGTAACCCGTCTTTCCATCACTCTCCTCTTGTCGTAGTACGCCGAGAGTCCTAATTTTTGTTGACAGTACGTCTTCATCACCCCATTAATCATTCGGAATCCCCTGTTCTCCGCCATATCCCTACCCCCTTCGAGAGCACTCTTATACCTCCCCCAAGTCAGATCGTTAGATCTCTTCGACATCCCCTTGGCGAGTGCTTAAATTTTCCATCACCGCTCACGTAGTAACACTTGCTACACAGAGCGATGGCTCTATCCCCTTCGAATTCCAGCTTGAACAGTCCCGGAGTTCTGTTGCTCCACACGTCCCACGCCAACCACTCGGTCTTCTCCTTATTAAACTTTCTCTTCATATTCTTTCTCACCACCGCCGCCAGCGTCTTCTCCGACAGCGCGAAGTACATGCTGTCAGTGTCCATCTGTATCAGTTCGAAATCTCCGCGATCCACGTACTTGTCCAAGAAATCGTAGTAGAACTCCAGCATCGGAGCTTGGCCAACTGGTAGACCGCTATGCCACACTGAAACGGTCTGTTGATCACCACTCGAGTCTTCCTGCTCGATATCTCGTAAGCCTCCCCAATCTCCTCCAGGTCTTCGAACCACGCCGACCTCAGTGCCCGATCGACAGTCTTCTCATCCTTCGTATATGTGGTGTTCAGGTGTCTCTCTTGTGCCTCTATCAGCTTGCCACAACACGCGTTGCCAACCAGTTTGAATTATATCCGCCAACACCGCCTTGCTCTTGTCGACGTCCCCGTCCGTCTAGCAGGAGGGGTGACCTCTTTAGCGAACCATTGAAACGGTTTGCCGGGCGTGTAGTCTACAACCCTATGCACCGCCTTGACGATCAGACCGTGCTCCAGATACCACTTTAGCAGCGGGGAGTATATGATCATCTTCTTGGCGGACATTGCCCCCACGAGCTTTCTCTGTCCTTCGACTCTTTTCCTACCGGTCCCGGCCAGGTAGTCCTTCATGTGCTGCGGAACCTCGTTCTCATCGACTTCTCGATTAACGAACAGCGGTGACATTTCCGAGAACTTGTCTCTCAACGTTTCAGGGACCTCTATATCCAACTCCGCAAATCCGAACCACTTTTCACTCCTGACCTCCCTCACGAAACGGTCTATATACGACTGTCTTTCCGGGTCGTCACACGTCCATATCTGCTCCTCACCACACGGCATGTCCTTCGACAGAGTAGATAGGTAGAGCATTGGCATCGTACCCCAGCACCGCCTTGCACATCTTCTCCTCCCGACTCCCACCTGACCCCTGATCGTCGACCTTCCAGCCTCGGCGTATCTGGAGAATACTATGGACGGACCACCGACCAATCCCTGCTTCATCATCTCGTAAGTTTCAGACTTCGGTGACCACAGCTCGGGCGTGTCCGCCTTCCCATCGATCGACCCGCGGAGTAGGTACTGAAGGGAAACACCGGGCAGAAGACACAGCATCCTTGAGTATATCCACGCCTCTTCCCTTGTAGAACTCCGTCATTTTAGTCAGAGCCTCTAGGAACGGTCCTACATCCAAGTCGTTGTAGTGTTGCAACCATTCCTTGAACGTCTTCATCCCCTTTTCTCGGAATACCTTCTTACACTCTTTCCACTCGGACAATGACAGTAGGAACTCACCCTTCAACTTCGAGTACCACTCGGGATAGTCTGGCAGCCCCGGATGGTCGAGCTTGTCCGCGCTATCGAACCACTCGTATGGAAAGTGAGACTTTACCGTTTTACAGTCGTACGCCTTAACCCACCGGTCGTACGTGGTACCGGGTCCCAGATACTGGATGATGTCGAGAAATTTAAACTCCGGGGTAAACAGAAACATCGTCGTGCTGGCTCTCTTTCCGACCATCACCTTATTCACGGTGGCCGCCAACTTATCTACAAAGTACTGCTTGATGAGGTTCAGGTCGTACCTGCTACAGTTGAATCCCACCACCGGGACTTGGTCAATCCATGAGATAATCTTTGCTTGCTGAGACTTTGATAACATATCTATGTCGGCCGGCAGATACTTCTTCCTAACCCCCTCCCTGATTGCCTTGCCTCTCATCTGCAGCTCGGTCACGAACTTCTCGACTAGCGTGTCGGGATCTCGTTCGCATAGGTGTGTGATCCCTTCATGCATCGTATCCCCAACGACACCGATATAGGAACGTGCTCGACCTCGAAGGTCAGGTCTTTGGTGGGTCGCGTGCTTTTTGACTTGT
Organism: Conchocele bisecta; assembly: GCA_029237695.1. Lineage (NCBI taxonomy): Eukaryota > Metazoa > Mollusca > Bivalvia > Lucinida > Thyasiridae > Conchocele > Conchocele bisecta. The sequence continues at coordinate 57,790,085 of CM055276.1, read as the reverse complement.
CGAGATACGCCTCGAAGTCGTAGACTATCTGGTGGGGTACAGAGTCGTCTCCTGCCTCGCGTGGCAATTGTGGATAGTAGGTATTAATTTTATCAAAATTATCATTCAACCACTCGCACTCCCACATCACCACCAGCTCGTAACCCGCCTTCCTTATCTTGGCGTCTTGAATTTTCGTCCTCTTGTACAGCGATCTCGCATTACCTCTCATGCAATGCCTCGGACACCCGTGCCAGTAGCATCCGTGAAACTGAAACACGGTCTCGGTCTCGTGACAGTAACCGTCGACGGATCACCGGCCACCCACCTCTCACCACCGTGACCGCAGTTGGCGTGATGTATGTGCTTTCCCACCCTCTCCTCTTCTCTGCTCAACCATTGAATCGACCTCACACTCGCTGACCCCTTAGGATAGAACGCCTTCTCGTAGGCCGACTGTGGTCTCTCTACCCTCTTACCTGGACATGTCACCACGGTCTTCCCACCCATGCAGGTGGTCGCGTGCCTGTGCATGTTACACGACTTTGTGAACCGTTGTTGACATCCGGTGCACCCGTACTCGTTCGTCATCTTGCGGAGATTCGTTATGAGGAACGAGTGACCTCCAAACATTCCTATCGTCATTGTCTTCCCCCCAACCACGTCGTAATTTGCCGGAACCTTCATGAGGTACCACACTCCATCGACGGTGGGCTCGTACACGCGAATGCCCATCTTGAAATGCTCTTTGACCTTCTTAATATCGTCCAGGGGGATTCCCTTACTACCCGGTCCGTTATCGTGCCCGAGGTATTCGCGAGCCAGAGCTCGTGCCTTCCTGCAACACCCGTCGGGTCTCCCTCCATGTTGGATGGCTATGCACCTAAACAGACACAAGTAGTCGTCGTACGTGTCGACGGAATACATTCCCTTTTTCTGTCTTAGCCAGTCTGGGAGTTTTCCCGCTCCCATGAGAAGTTGTTGCGCGTCGATGATCATCTTCACCTCGACCGATATCCAACGAACGAAGGTCCATTTTGTGTTTGGTCTATCTTTGTCGATGTCCATTCGACCTTTCTCTCTATCGGATATCCAACTCTCGGCTTTGGCGATCTCGTTTATCCACGGACTGCCCTTTGATTGTTTGTGATAGATCATAGTAGCGTCGGTCTCTATGTGCCTAATACGATACGAGCACGAATACCTCAGGTAACATGCCGTGGTCATCTCTGGGCAAATTTTATTCATTATGCGATTAGCGATCTCCCCGTCTACCCCCCTCTCGAAAGTCCATACTATCTTCCTCCTACCCCTATCAATAGTTTCCCTAACTTCGGCTTCTTCGGCGAGAATCCTGGGACCCTCCTCCACCAAAGCTCTGGCGATATCTCTCCTCTTCTTGGGAGGTCCCCCCACCAACCCTTGATAAATCTTATTGTAGTACGCCTTGTATAGGGGTTTTCTACGTGCGCTGGGATCTTCTTTTACACGCTGCGCGTAAGCGGTGGCGCGCAGACTGGCCGTCGTCTCGTTCTCCAATTTCTCGGAGCGTTTTTCGGGGTCGGCGGGCAGTCGTCCGGTCGAAACCGCACGCCGCAGCCTCTCCTCGTAGACGACGGCTCGCGCGTCACTTATCCTATCTGCTATATCTTTCTTGAGTCTCAAACCTCTTAGGGAAATTCCCCAACTCTTAGCTTGCTCTCTCATTTGCTTTATGGTAGGCATTATACTGAGTATAACCAATAGATTTTTTATCTTCAATAGGGTGTAAGTTTATATTTATTCGTAATAAATATATGACAGATTGTTGTATATATATACTGAGTATAACTTATGGATAACTTGTCTTTAATAGGGTGTCAGTATATATTTGTGACAGATTGCTGTAAAATACTGAGTATAACTTATAGATTTCTTATCTTCAATAGGGTGTCAGTTGTTATTTTATTCGTAATAAAAGTATGACAGATTGTTGTATATATATACTGAGTATAACATAGGGATTCTTATCTCTAATAGGGTGTATCTTCTCATGTCATAAATATATGGTCTCGCGGTAGTAGTATATAAGAGTCATAATGATTACAAGTTTCGTGTGGAAGCCACCACACGTAGTATCATTATGACTCTTATATACTACTTATTCAGAAATAGAAATGTGGCCTGTCGGCACACGAATGCCCAAGCTGGCAGCCAAGGAAAACGAGACACATTTGAAAACAAGGAAACAGAAATTATAAGCCATTTACCCGAGCGTTAAGGTTTCGAACGCACCAAGTATGTGACCTTGACCCTGGGCTTAGCGGGGGTGGGACAAATGTGGATTTGTCACAGGGCAGTAGAGGACCATTGAAGCAATGCGTGTGTGAAATGTGAAGCAAGGAAACAGAAATTATAAGCCATTTACCCGAGCGTTAAGGTTTCGGGACGGACGTACGTACGTACGGACGTACGTACGTATGGACGGACGGACGGACGGGCGCCAGTAACACTATATGCCCCCCTCACCATTCGGTGGCGAGGGCATAATAAAGTAATCACATTGGATCATGAGGCAGCAAAACCTGTGATGATGATCAAATATTACATATACTGTAACATACACTACCGCCTGCACTAATCCTGCCAATATTTATCAATTTCTTTTATTTAAAATACTTGATTATTGAGCTTGAAATCAAACAGCTTGATTGGCTGAGCCTGCACTGTGTCACAGCTTAGGCTCAGACAATCAAATTTATCGATGGCGATGTTCAGAAACGTTTATAATCTAGGTAAGATTAACACAGGCATTTGTGCATAAAACTAAACCCGGTAAAATCATATCTTTGAAAATTTAGAAGAAAGTACTTTTTATTACCTCGATTATTTGACTGATCCGTTTCGGAAATACTTCTACAAACTGAACGAAATGCTCCACCTCTTTTGTAAATTAAGTTGTCAGCCATTCTTTAATTATCTTACATCACCTATATCATAACAACTCTATTGATTTTGCCATGTTCAATACTGTCATTACTGCACATATGTGGCTGTGACTGGAGAAATGGGGTTTATTGTGTGTGAGGCCAGTCAAGCTCTGTATAAGACACTGGAGAAATGGGGCTTATGATGTGTGAGGCCAGTCAAGCTGTGTGACTGGAGAAAAATGAGTGGGTTTATGGGTTTTGCGACCAGTGTAAATCCAGATCAGCCTGTGCATCCGCACAGTCTGATCAGGATCTGCACTGTTCGCCATTCCATCGCATGCTTCTAGCAAGCAATACAGATTGCTATCAGGTAACATGGGGGTGCTATTTGATCAGGTGCTACACTGGTCACAAATCACACAAGCCACATATCTCCAGTCACAGTGACATATGTGACCAATCATATCAAAATGGGCTTATGGAGTTTGCAACCAGTGTAGGCCCAAATCAGCCAGTTATTGCTTTTTCATATTTGTCTCATTTGTTCACTTCTCATCAGAGGTAAATGTTTAGTGACCAACAAAGCTCCAGATAAGCTGCATATTTGCTTAAATACCCAATTAAAATTGCCAAAAACCCAATTGAAATCAGAAGTAGTGAGTATCAAACAGCAACAAAAAATTTGTGATATCTTTATCATGCTACATAAAACAATAAACACACCACAAATATATCATATTTTTCTTATTTTTCCATGAAAACACATCTTGATATTTCATGAGAGACAAGAGGACAATTCTAATGAAATGCCAAGACATATTTTCATTTAGAAGCAAGCTATTCAATAATTGCGGTATACTGATGTGTAAACAGTAGTGTGATTTTATTTTACCCAATTAAAATTTTGAAATACCCATTGCTTCAGAAATGATGGAGTGACAATACTCAATTACCAATTCCTTATCTGGAGCCCTGAACCAATATTTGATAGGTCTGGAGAAATCTGCATAGACATTCATTTTAATCTGGGGCTATACTGGCCAAAAGTATTGCAAAGTAGATTTTCCCGGTCGATGGCCAATGCCTGTCGGTACAAAACTATTTATTGATATTTTTTTTTCAATGTCCGTCTGAGCCACAAACATGCTGTGTCAGCCAGATAAAGATGTAAAATGTGGCTGTGACTGGAGAAATGGGGCTTATGGTGTGTGTAGCCAGTCAAGCTCCTTATAATTATGTGACTGGAGAAATTGGGCTTATGGCAGCTGTGGCCAGTCTAGCTCGTGATCTGCGATTAGAGAAATGGGGCCAGTGTAGATCCGGATCAGCCTGTACATACGCCTGTACATCCGAATTCTGGTCTGTCAGGCTGCTGGTTTGTGACTGTGACTGGTGAAATGGGGCTTATCGCATTTGCAGCCAGTCTAGCTCATGATCTATGACTGGTGAAATGGGGCTTATGGCATTTTTGGCCAGTCTAGCTCATGATTTGTGACTGGTGAAATGGGGCTTATGGCATGTTTGGCCAGTCTAGCTCATGATCTGTGACTGGTGAAATGGGGCTTATGGCAATTTTGGCCAGTCTAGCTCATGATCTGTGACTGGTGAAATGGGGCTTATGGCAATTTTGGCCAGTCTAGCTCATGATCTGTGACTGGTGAAATGGGGCTTATGACATGTTTGGCCAGTCTAGCTCATGATCTGTGACTGGTGAAATGGGGCTTATGGCATGTTTGGCCAGTCTAGCTCATGATCTGTGACTGGATAAGTAAACAATAAGTAAGTTATAGATCACATATTGAAGTTTTCATAAAACTAATTTATTAAATATTCAATATGTGATCTATAACTATTACTTATTCACTTATTTATACTGTAATACATTTGAAAATTTACTTAGTTGAGCTGCAAAAAGCAAACAGCTTTTTTCAGCTCAATTAAGTAAATTTTCAACTTTATAGCAGTATTTCCACTCAATTTGAAAATCAATGCGTATTTTCACATTGCTGTGAGTATTTTGTACTCCCACTGTTGATAATCAATGCGTATTCAGGTAAAATAGTTGCGTAAAATATGCCAATATGCACCTCATCTGGAGCACCGTGTTCCAGTTTCTGTACATAGACTATTCAATTCATCAGAAAGTTGCAATTTCATAAAAATTCAGAAAATATCCCGAAAATGTGCAGATATTGCTATGAGTCTATTGGAAATGATTTTAAAGTGCTGTCAAAGCATGTTTTTCATGAAAAATAATATGAAAAAATAAACAGCAGATGACAAAAAGTAAGCAGGGCAAGGGTTAAATGTGGGTTTGCTAACAACAATATGTATGCCATCTGTTGCTCTGTATTTAATGACTTCACGTCCTGTATATGGATATGTGAGAATATGTGACCCACAAGGAGCAAGGATATATGGAATTGCCAATAGTGTATTCCCAGATCAACATGACTATATATCCACACAGTTTGAGTACGACTTGGGGAATCTTCAACCTTTTCAACACTACAGACCTCTTTCGCAGTGTTTCACTTTGAAAACAGTGTAGATCCATCCAGATATGCTGACTCGTAACGAGTCGTCTCATCATGATCTGCACTTTTTTACACGTAATTTTCATATTGTTTAGGAACAAAACATCACCTTTTTATAAATGGACAATTTGATTGGTCATTAACCCTTTCAACACCACAGACCTCTATAGAGACAATGTTTGCAAACAGTGCAGATCCAGATGAGCCGGCTCGTAACGAGCCGTCTCATCAGGATCTCCACTGTTTGTTAATAATAATTTTAAACGTCGTACAGATTACCCTTTTAGAAGAATGGGATAATTTGAATGAACAAAATTAATGAAATAGCGTGAAACATTGGCATGGAACATCCTATTAACTTACTTGGTGTTGAAAGGGTTAAAGTAACATAGAACAGTCCATTCCAGAAGAACAGTTATTTAGGGTTAAAAGGGTTAACCAAAAATTGAAATTCAGTATGTTGTTGTTACAATACCAGTAGCCTATTTCACCAACATTGCAAAGTATACTTATCTAGCAAAGTATACTTTGAGGGAGTAATCATTTATTTTTGTCGAAATGCATTATTTCATATAGAACTACGACTGCATATATTTGATGATTAAGAGTATGCAGAATTATTATACTGAATTTATTACATTATCACAGCCAAAATGGCTGTGATAATGTAATAAATTCAGCATAATAACAAGAAACGAGGCAAAGCCACGAAGGCCAGGTTTTTTCCAAGCATAGACACTTGGATAACATAATTATACCCACTTTTTGTAGACTAGATGGCTGTGGCCTGCATGTCGCGCCTTGGGGCGAGGCATGGACACTAAAAAAATAGATATAGTAGATGGAAAAACTTTAACCAAAACACTTTAACCGGACACATGGATGGACGTACGGACGGACGGACGTATGCCAAAATGCCGACGATATCGCGCTTTCCGCAAGCGGGCGTGACAATGATGATAAACACCCATGTGAAGTATCAAGGTGAAGCAGTTGCAGAGATATAGTACACAAAAAAACTTTAACAAACAAATTCAAAGTAATTTGACCTTGACATTGGGCACAGGGGCCGCACGGTTGGGGGGTAGAATGAAAATATGGATGATGATAAATACCCATGTGAATTTTCAAGGTAATGGGCGAAGCAGTTGCAGAGATATAGTATAACAAAAAACTTTTAACCAAAAAACTTTAACCAGACGTACGTTAAAAAGTTAACGTTGAAAATGACTAAGTCAATAAACGTAGAAATAATAGGTGAAGGTAAAAAAAATGGTCACATGTTGGGATAGTTGTATGTGGTAGGCACCCCTTGGTTATGAAGCTGTGAAAGTTTGGTGGTCCTAGATGGTACAGTACCAAAGAAATGGACTTAAACACGAAAACTTAACATTGTAAACATGAAAACTTAACATTCAAAATGGCTAAGTCGACTGCGCGGAAAAAAATGGGTCAAGTTAAAAAAAAAAGTAACATGTTGGATAGTAATATGTGATGGGCACCCCTTGATTATGAAGCTGTGAATGTTTGGTGGTCCTAGGTGGTACAGTAACAAAGAAATGGACTCAAACACGAAAACTTAACATTGTAAATGCGAAAACTTAACATTGAAAATGGCTAAGTCGACTGCGCGGAAAAAATGGGTCAAGTTAAAAACAAGAAACGAGGCAAAGCCACGAAGGCCAGGTTTTTTCCAAGCATGGACACTTGGATAACATAATTATACCCACTTTTTGTAGACTAGATGGCCGTGGCCTGCATGTCGCACCTTGGGGCGAGGCATGGACACTAAAAAAATAGATATAGTAGATGGAAAAACTTTAACGAAAAAACTTTAACCGGACACACGGACGTACGGACGGACGGACGTATGCCAAAATGCCGACGATATCGCGCTTTCCGCAAGCGGGTGCGACAATGATGATAAACACCCATGTGAAGTATCAAGGTAATAGGTGAAGCAGTTGCAGAGATATAGTACACAAAAAAACTTTAACAAATAAATTCAAAGTAATTTGACCTTGACATTGCGCACAGGGGCCGCACGGTTGGGGGTTAGAGTGAAAATATGGACGATGATAAACACCCATGTGAAGTTTCAAGGTAATGGGCGAAGCAGTTGCAGAGATATAGTATAACAAAAAAGTTTTAACCAAAAAACTTTAACCAGACGTACGTTAAAAAGTTAACGTTGAAAATGGCTAAGTCAATTACGTAGAAATAATAGGTGAAGGTAAAAAAAATGGTCACATGTTGGATAGTTGTATGTGGTAGGCACCCCTTCGTTATGAAGCTGTGAAAGTTTGGTGGTCCTAGATGGTACAGTACCAAAGAAATGGACTTAAACACGAAAACTTAACATTGTAAACATGAAAACTTAACATTCAAAATGGCTAAGTCGACTGCGCAGAAAAAAATGGGTCAAGTTAAAAAAAAAGAGTAACATGTTGGATAGTAATATGTGATGGGCACCCCTTGATTATGAAGCTGTGAAAGTTTGGTGGTCCTAGGTGGTACAGTAACAAAGAAATGGACTCAAACACGAAAACTTAACATTGATTGTGGATGCCGCCCGCCCGCCCGGCTTTCGCCAATCCAATAGCCTGGATTTTTTTTCAAAAAACCTGGCTAAAAATTGAAAATTTCTCCCTCAAAGTATACATTGCTAGATAAGTATACATGTACTTTGCAATGTTGGTGAAATAGGCTACAGGGGCAATTCACTGTTGTAACAACAACAACAACAACAGGGGCATATTTGAAGTTGCCAATATTGTATTTCTGTGCACATATCTGTTTGAATGTAGCTCCGCCCCTAAACGTGCATTTGACACTGCTACATTATTGGCTGATTGACACCAGATGTGCAGTAGCCTATTTCACCTGTAGCCTATTTCACCAACATTGCAAAGTATACTTATCTAGCAAAGTATATTTTCAGGGAGAAATTTTAAATTTTAGGATAAATTTATTAATTTTTATTATACTGAATTTATTACATTATCACAGCCATTTTGGCTGTGATAATGTAATAAATTCAGTATAATAAGTCTGCATACTTTTAATCATCAAATATATGCAGTCGTTAGTTCTATATGACATAATGCATTTCGGCAAAAATAAATGATTACTCCCACAAAGTATACTTTGCTAGATAAGTATACTTTGCAATGTTGGTGAAATAGGCTACAGGTGAAATAGGCTACAGGTACATGTCGGAACAGGATGTGCGTCACATGACTGGTTCAACAAGGCTGGTCCAAATTATAATATTTTACTTATAGGAACATTTAATGAATAAATTTAAAAGGTATTGGCAAAAGAATGACAATATGTGATTAATTGAGACAAAATGCCATGCTTTAATTGATTCGAGAAACTAGTGTATTCAATAAGGTCATATGAGTCACGCCATGTGCTTTTGTACCTTCAGACATCTGTGGCTGTGTCTCAGATTTGGATGAAATGTGAGCAAAACAGTTGATAAAAGAGCATTTAATGGCAGATTTGTATAGGTTTTATATGACCCTATGGGTTATCTGAAAAAATGAATGCAAAAATTAAAAAAAATATTATTGAAAAAATAACTACCAGTAGCATTGCAAAGGCTACTTTTGCTAAATATAGAATTCACATTTCCCGATGATTCGCTAGCACTTAGTAGCTACATGCCTTGCTTTAACTAGACACTTTATCATCTACTACGCCACCGATAACATTCAGTTCTCGCATTTTTATGATCCTGCACGTACAACGTGTGTTAACCCTTAGACCGCTACTCACAACAAGTGTCGTCTGCTGTTGCTTTTATATCTTACATTATTTCTCAATAAAAACATGTTTTGACAGCAGTTCAGAATCATTTCCAATGGAAATTATTCTGATGTGCTGTCAAAACATGTTGTAAATTATTCTAAAGTTGCTGTAAAAGCATGTTTTTGATGATAACAATGGAAAATAGAAAATAAACAGCAGACGCGACAAAAAAATTCAGATACATGTAGCAGTCTAAGGGTTAAGGTATTACACTGTGGTGATTATACAGAAGTGTGCAATGGTGAAAGTATATTGTAATAACGCTTTTGAAGAGTTTCAAGCAGGTGTGCTTTTTGTCTTATCTGCAGCAAAGCGGTAGTCAGTGGTACCGGTAACTGAATAGGTCACTGGTGAAAGGAATTACGTCACTATTAAGTTCTTGACACGCAGGTCACGACAACAGTGGGAAAACGAACCCCGATTTAAATGGCGGCCTCAAAAATCGCAGCTGTGCGGATGAATACAGTAAACACATAGCAACTGTGATCAGGTTTAGGTAGTAACCGTGAGGCGCAGCTAAAATAATTTTTAAGAAAACGGAAAATAAACACATTTACTTGATGAATTTATTTCAAATGCTGGAATTATAAGGAATGAATGGCCTTTTTGTGGAATTCATCGGAGATATAAACTTGGAAAAGTCGCGGGAATACTGGAATTTTCCAAGTTTATACCCCGATAAATTCCACAAAAAGGCCATTCATTCCTATATAAGCAGGTTTCCCATCATAGAATTTCTGTTTAGGACATCGAAAGCAGACATGCAAATGCGATAATTATTTAGCCAACAATGAATGTTATGACCAGGGACAAGTTGGGATTGTATTCATATAATATCCATATCTCAATACTTACCTATATTTCAAGGAAAGTCAGGTCACCTGAAGTCAGGACCCATCAATATAAGCAAGCTACTGATGACGTTTGGCAAAGAACCGACTAACGTATGAGGAGATATTCGAAATTTGGACATACGGCCAATGTTTTCGCGGACATGACCTAGGCTATATTTCGAAAAATGTAGGTGAAGGTCACCAAATGACCCAGGGCGGTTAGCTATCAATGTAAGGAAGCTACTGATGAAGTTTTGCGATCATCTAATTAAGTTATGAGGAGATGTGTGAAATTTGTCCACAGTTTGACGGACATGACCTATCTTTCGAACCAGGAGATCGCCGGGGAGTGTCTCACCAACTAAACAAGGTGATTGCCACGAAGGTCAAGGTCCCCATGGGCAAGGTCACAAGATGAGGAAGTTCAAAATTATTTATACGACGGTCACGGTCACCAAAGCTAAGGTCACACAAATGACATTGGGTGGATAGCAATTAAAGTGAGGAAGCTTTGGAGACGTTTGGTAAAGGTCAGACTAACGGATCAGGAAATATTCCACATTTGGACGTACATCCAAAATTATTGACATGAAAGTGAAGGTCGCCGGAATGAAACTGGATGGATAGTTATCAATGTTAGCAAGATATGTGAAATAATGTGAGGAAAACTGTTCATACCAAGGTGAAGGTCACCAAGGTTAAGGTCAGCCGAATTACGCTGGTAGATATCCATCAATGTGTAGAAGCTATTGATGAAGATTGGAGATGATCCTACTAACAGTTCAAGAGACATTCAATATGTTGATGTATATGCAAAATGATGTACATGAAGGTCAAGGTCACCAACATGAAGGCCAATGTCACCCGAATGACACTAGATGGATAGCTATGAATGTGAGGAAACTATTGATGAAGTTTGGTCATGATCCGCCTATAGAGATATGCAACATTTGGACGTACGGCCAAAATAATTGACACCAAGGTCAAGGTCACCCAAATGACACTGGTTGGATAGCCATCCATCAATGTGACAAAGCTATTTATGAAGTTTTGTAAGGATCTGACTAATGGATCACGAGATATTCAACATTTGGACATAGGTCCAAAACTGTTGACACCAATGTTAAGGTCACCTGAATGACCCTATGGATGAAGATTGGTAAGCATCCGACTAACGGATCAGAAGGTATCCAACATTTTGACAATGTATTGACACAAAGGTTAAAGTCAAGGTCACTGGAATGACACTGGATGGACAGCTATGTGGAAGCTGTTGATACAGTTTGGTAATGATCCGACTAACGGATCAAAAGTTATGCGAAATTTGGACTATGTCTAAAATTTACGTCCCACAAAGGTTAAGGTCACCAAGATGAAGGTCAAGTTCACCCAAATGACACTTGATTGATATCAATGTGAGGAAGCTGAGTCCAAAATTGTTGACGAAGCCGACGACGCCGAAACTGTGACCGCTATGTCTCACTTTCCACTATCTTGGGTGAGAGAAAAAGTAGGTCAAAGTCACTGGAATGACCCAGGGTGGTTAGGTATCAATGTAAGGAAGCGACTGCTGACTTTTGGATGTGACCTATATTACAAGAGAAGTAGGTAAAGCTCAAGGTTATCAGGAAGTCAACATTATGAGGAAATTATTAATTTGGCAAAACATTTTATGATGATGATGATGATATAGAAATTAATTATATATCCAACCTAGAACCCGGAATCGGTACAGGGAAGTCATGTGGTGCACTGCGGTCACATGGATAATCACACAGGGGTCTCCAATAACATCTCTACCTCCTTTTTAGCATTTTTAAATTGTTTCAGTATATAATACAAGAATTCCGGCACGGAAGTGGTGTCGCACCTGCCGAGGCATTTGACCGTAACATGATCATGGGCATGTGCTAAAGTAAGCATCACAAAAACATGGATATGCCCCCTTGGCATACTTGACTGCAAACATGGCTAAGTGTTTCAGCGACCTTGTGTTGGTAAATAAAAGGTCATGTTAATGGTGGCACGAGTGTGTGACAAATGTTCAGGTGATGGAAGTGTCCAAGTATCGAAGTAATCCTTCGCATAATATTGAAGATATTACGTGTTGGAGAAACTCTTATAAACTTTTTTATGTAAACGTACACGGACGAACAGACCGACGTACGCAACCTCAAGAGCAACGCAATATGCCCCCCTATGCGATAGCAAGGTCATAGAAAGGTCAAGCTCATGTTAATGGTGGCATGAGGGTGTTCAGAATGATCACATGTATCAAGTCTCCAAATATTGAAGCCATCCGTTAAGTTATATTAAAGTTATATCATGATGAAGAAACTTTTTGACATAAAAAAATGGCTAAGTGTTTCTGCACCCATGTGAAGGTAAAAAAAGTCAAAGTCATGTTAATGGCAGCATGAGTGTGTTCCAAATGCTCTCATGTATCAAGTGTCCAAATATTGAAGCAATCCATCAAGTAATATTAAAGTTATACCATGATGAAAAAGCTTGTACAAACTGTTTGACGGAAAAAGATGGCTAAGTGTTTCCGCAAAAATGTGAAGGTAAAACAAAAAGGCCAATGTCATGTTAATGTTGGCATGAGTGTTTTCCAAATGCTCACGTGTATCAAGTGTCCAAATATTGAAACAATTATCCGTGTACGCAATATTAAAGTTATACTATGATGAAGGAGCTTGTACAAACATTTTGACATTTCGGACGACGACGCAGACGACAATGACAGAAAAAGGCGCGACTATAAAGCAGGTGCAACAAAAAATGGGTATCAGCTAAATAGTGTAAACATTGTGTTTCATTTTGCTATTATGTGAATAAAGGTGTATTCTGGAAGTCCGACATCAAGGATTCTTGGGCCATATGCACAAAATGTTCTTTATAGGAATTAAATAAGTGTTATAATTGTGTCACTATTCAAGCAGTTGTAAAAATTACAATTAATTGCCTGCGAAACAGATATAATCATTTAGTAATATTTATTTTACTGATAGTGACTTGCCGTGGTATCAGGCTATTTTCATACATGTATACAAATGAGGCATAGTTTTTAATTATTTATACTAATTAAAAGTGTCACCTGAAAAAAATAATATTTTTGACAAGTATATAGTATGAACACTGCACACCAAAAAGAATACAGAGAATAAATAGTAATGTCCGTTAACATTTTAAGGAAACACGATTATCGCCTCTGATATCTGTGCGGAAACTATATCTGATATAAAATGTATAATAATGCAAATCAGTACATGGGGTAATGGTGAATGAATTCTTAATTATTTTGCCAGAAAATGTCATATCTATAAAATATACAAAAGTATCTGTTCCCTATATATAACCTATCGAGTGGACATGCATAGTAGCGTCCCGTATAGCTGTGGGTTCCATTTATTCGCGGCTAACACTATTTACGGCATAAACAAACAACTGTGCCACCTATCGGTTGTTTACATATGTAAATGTGCAACTAGGACAACATATTTGCACTGAATCTAGAAATAATTAAAAATATAACAGTTCCTGGTAAGTTCTGAATGATACTATTTTATTACAAAGACAATGTAAATACAACTTACCAATATACCCCACCCACATAAAGTGGTAATCTCTTTGACACTATTGATACTTTTTCATATTCTGAACTTTCAAATCAGCGTCTGCATTGCAAGATATCGTCCGACATCGTTTTTATCACGTGAAAAATAAAATAAAACATAAAATATCATTGCAAGTTTAAAATGATATATTTTTAGAAACATTTTATCTATTTTCGCTTCAAGCAATGTGTCGCGTTGTTGTATGACGTTTATGTTTTACTTCTAAATTCTCTGAAAATCAGACCTGTGGTTTCCTAGAATATCTAAAAATAGTAACATAGCTAAAAAAAACTATGGTGGGCTGCTGCTTGTTATAAAATAAGTGTTCTGATGTGGTATTATAAAGCACACATTTTTTTATGATTACTCACAATTTAATTTATATGTTTCTTCAGTTGAGAAAAATTAATTAAATGTACATCACTTGATTTGTTCAAGTTTTCAAGATATTTTCCACTGTTAACATGTTTCCTTTTCAAGTTGTGTTACCCTGAACACATTTGGCACACGTATAGCCCACCATAGTACGTCAAAAACTCTTCTATGAAATCCCCTATATGGGAACATATGCAAGATGACGAGTCGATGCATGCACATCACTTTCTCTAGGAAGGTTCCAACTAGTTTTGTGCTGTGCATTCTATTTTTTTTTATTATTAAATATGTGAATCACATATGGAAGTAAGAAACAAAAGACTAATTCTTAGGATTTCTGTTTTATTTCAAATGTAATTTATATTCGAAGCACTTAAGTACCGTGGGTATACAGATCTGCTGTCTACCTTTAATACAATGGCCGAATTTGTCACGTAACCTGTTTACGTGATGCCAACTTCCAGAATATGAAATAAAATATAATCCTGCACATAACCTCCGAAAGGTCGTATCACAGTATCAATAGATAGACAGATACATTAACGTGGACGAGTTGACTGAGGGACGAGTTGTCCAACTGTCACACCTGTCGACAGAGCTTACTGTTAGCATTGCAAAGCTAGCTTCGAAGAAACCAGACCGTGTTCTGTATAACCATGGTAACGCTATTGTTTCTGAACTGGGTATCACAAACCACTGACAGCATGCCACGGGCGTAATGATTACCTTTAGATTTCCTACTGTTGCTTCCGTCGTCCATACTGTTGTTGTTGTCGTTGGTTTGTTTGTATACAATGTGACCAGGTAAATATACTTGCCGTGCAAATAGCCCGGGCTACTGAAATATACGGTAATCTGGCATTTAAAACATTTATGGCGTGTGTGGGGTGGCAGACCGCCACCCCGTGCTTGCGATTCGCATCGCGCTTCGCACTCGCGGATGTCTGCATGGAATTCGAGACCCCCACCTCCTACAATTATTTCTAGATCCGCGCCTGCTCATGCAAACAAAGTACCAAACAGATACGCGTGTACACTGAATAGTCCGGGAACATTTGTACATCATCGTCATGTGTTTAAACCCCACACGGTCAGGGTACATTTTCTTCCTGCAGAAACTGATCAGAGAAACAGAGTTATATATATATTATATATTTAACATTCATACACCTATAATCGTGCTACGTCAGTTTTCGTGCCCACGTCATATATCGTGAATGACGTAGAACGCGCAGAGTTACGTCACAGTGACAATAAATCGATTTATAAAAAACGTTAGTAATGACTCAAAGTTATGAAAATAAATATGTCTTCGTTGACTATCGGTGTGTTTAATTAGAGCGTCATTATCAAAAAAACACACACCATGCAATTACCGAAAACCCGCTAATGAACTTTTTATCTTAATTCATTATATCGGCTGAAATTTAGATTTGAACGAAAAAATATGTATTTCTAGACCAGTCATTGTTTTGGTCACACAGTTTGACATGGAAATGTAGAATGATAGTTAGTAGATAGCGGAGAATTTCACCCGAGGTGTGACGGTTGGAAAGAGCACGACCAACAACAGAAATGAAAAGTCATGCAGAGCATGATGTTATTAGCCGATCAAATCAGGGTAAAGTGCATCGAACATATGTAGGTGTCTCTGGTAACATTGTCAATGGTAAACTATTTTCGACCACAGTTCTGTACCCAGCGTTGACATTTTTCTCGATTTTGTGCAGGTTTTGGAAACCCGTTCCCAAATCCATCCAATAGCAGCAATGCCATAGCAGCAATGTTTTGTTGTCACCATTATGTTGCGAAATATTCCAGCGTAACACCTGTACTGTATGCTCTATTTATCTACAAATTACACTCCGCAATACACAAAGTTGTAGTCACTGTGTGTTTGTCCGAATTCTGTGGCAGCAAGCGAGTGGGCGGAGCTACCAGAGCTATATATATCTAGCGGTTACAGTGTCATCTAAAAATAGACGCAAGCTCCTGCGTATTCAGGCACATGCCCAGATTGGCCTAATGTGCCCCATCCGTGATTTTTTGCACGATGTCGGGCGCAAGACAATCAATAATTTGCGGCATTGACAATAATTAAGGGGGGTTGCCGCAATCGCGCGTGCTGGATGCATCCCTGCCATCCCTGCATGATACGTAAACAAAGTTCGCTATGAAGGGCAATTCTTCGTTTTGATTGGTGGAACATTTTGTGAATATTAACTAGCGTCAAATGACGCGCATACGCGATCCAATGGGATAAACCCGAGATGCTGGGATAAACCCGAAAATGCTGGGGTTGCTAGTAAGGAGATTTTGAGCAGAGGTCGATTATAAATTAGCCGAATAAACACATTTTACGCGATTATACGTGGCTGAAACTTGTTCTGTTTAATAAATAAAAGCTTTAAATTAGCCCAATAATCGGCGTATGTTGGCGTATATGGCCATTAGAGCCAACTATGGACTTCAACAACAATAACTTCCGGGTTAAATCTCTTCCGCGTTCAGCTCATTACGTATTCAAAATTGTGTTATTTGGCTATAAGTAAAGTTTTAAACGGAGATAATTGCCAAAAAATGCAAACTTTATCGGTTGATGCAATTTGGAAGTGATACAGAAAAATTCGCGTTCGTAGATTACCGAATAGCGGAGAAAAGGGTTGCTACAAACTTTTTCAGAATTCGATGGATAACCAATATATTAGCCGATCTATAAATATATCGGCTAATAACGATCTATACATAGATCGGCTAATAATAAACAGGCACAATTAACGACAATTCAGCAATTGATTCGTTAGACACTGCCGAACACATTGATACACTGTCTGTTGTAGATATGAATGAGCCAATTACCATGATTACAGCCAGCGATGAATTAGCTGAACTGCGACCAGTAGAGGCAACCTCCATATATCCAGTAAATTCATACGTTGCTGCTGTGTATGATAACACGTGGTACATATATATATACATGATATAGGCTGAATTATTGAATACGATACAACTGATATATAACGACTATAATATCTCCTTCATGACCGAAGGTAGTAACAAGAGGTCATATACGTTCAGATGGCCCGATAAAGCTGATACTCTTTGGATCCAGGAATCGTCAATTATATGCATTGTCAATGAACCTGTACTACATGGGAAAACTAGACAGCTGTACAAATTGACTCAGCCAGACATTCAAACAGTATTATCTTTGTTTGAAAACTAGATATAACAATGCGGAAATGTCTGTCATTGAAAATTCGGTACAGGACGTAATACATCATATGACTGTGAATTACGTTACCTTTCGTTGTAAAGTCAATATATGGCGTTGTTGGTCAAACATGTGCACTTTTGGCACACCACCTGTTCTCTGTGACACTCATGTATTGATTTAGATTTCCATTCGTATCACTGTTACAACTGGGCTAGGTTGGGTGAAACAATCCTCAGCGTCCTAGAGGACAGTGTTTCACAAAAGTAAATGGTGATTTGTTCGTAACTGATTCATAGGTTATGCAGTACATAATATGATATAATGATAGTTAAACGTGAATGGATATGTGTTTATTCCATTGCTTTATATTTGTCTAAATCATCTAGTCAACTTCTATTTTGTTTATATCACACCAACTTGTGTTACATATTTTGTGAATTACGTTACTTTTGTATTTAACGCCATATACTGTCCAAAACCTATTATGTCTTCTTCATATGTTACGTTGAATATGTTTCGTATGTTTACATAGTTGTTTGCTATTAGTTCAAACCTATTTTCATCTGAATATAAATGGTAGTAAACATATATTTTGAATTATTATTACACGAATAGTGTATCATGATCAGTTTATCATATATCCATGTATAATGTATGTTTCTACTCTGATGAATATGCTTAGGATATGCTTTTTATATGACATAACACCAAAATCATAGATACTAGATATCGTGTTTTATGTTGGATACGACCTATTGTATTGATTATAAATTTACCTAGCTAATAATTACATTTTGTGAATTACGTTACCTTCTATATTCGCAATATATGTCAATATTATGTTTGTCATGGTATATCTATCAGTATCAGGATGAGTTTGGTTTGTACACATGTCAACGGGTGTGCATTTAACTTGTTTCAAAAGTTGTCTTTGTTTTAAGGTTGATATGTAACGCATAGCACGACTTACCGATAACAAATTCAAGCAGTTCACAATAAACTTGATATTAGTAAATATTGGTTTGTTGAAATGCCGTAGTGTCATTGTGTTCAATAGTTCAGTAAATAGTTGATCGTTTATTAGTTGTCAGATATGTTTAATAAATTGATTAGTATGACAACACAAATGTCTTGTATAATTTGTTCCAAAATTATGGACACTTCCATATCTTACATAATTACGTAACGTAAATCACACTGGAAGGAAGGTAGCATTTCTTTCACGAGATATATTCAATAAGCTGTCGAAGGCATGTACTTTCCATATAACAATAACTTCATGTATTGCCTCTAAATACAAAATAAATCGGATAAAATAAAATATGGGAGCAAAACATGTGTAGACAAAATTTCTCAAAAATGTGTAAACTTAGCTCGTTTTGAGTGAGTAACGTTTCAGTCACTGTTATATATATATGGTCATCTAAGTTGTTAATGTTATTTATTTTACATTGGTTCACTTACGTGCACGAAACGTATATACATGTATACGTTTTTTTAAACAAATACATTTTTTCCTTCTGCTCAAGCATGGACCATACATTCATCTTCGTCGCAGGCTCAATGGATATAATGTTTGTATATATTTTCCGCCAGGTGACTGCTTCCGGGTCGGTACCCTCAACAAATAGTTCGGAGAAAAATACATATGTTTGTGTTGCAGGTGCTTTGAGGCAGGTTCGGGTGCACTGATGTGGTGTATTAATGCATGTGGTGACAGTGTTTACACAGGGGCTCTAGTACACAGCCAAGATCTGCAGTTTAGAATGGATTATTTTGTGTGGCAGAACACATGTAAATGAAGTGTGATTCGGCTCTGCGTCTGTTGTGACGTGATGATTTTTGACCCCTTTGTCATGTTTCCTTTCCTGTCAGAAAAACGAAATGGTCAACGGGTGTTGCAAGTTGGTGAGAACACGGCACGATCCAGTCGTCAAAGACATTGTAAGTGAATTTGTGATTCCAATGTTTATGCTTTTACAGGCGGTGAATGAAATTACCCCAAAACGCTATATGTTTAATTAATATACTGTTCGATCTGTGTGTTTAGGCCAGGTGATGCATCATTGCGACATGTAACATGTAATAACATGTACTACTGGACAGTAGGGCATGCCATTCCCGACTGACTGTCCGCGCTATCACAGTAACATCGACAATCACAACGGGGCATTGACGTTATACTGGTCACACAATTACACACAGTGGAACCTCCCCGAATTGGGAGGAGAGGTTCCCCTGTAACTGAGCACAGAAAAGTATACACATACAATGAGACTGATGTTACAATACTGATGTTACAGGTACACCTCAGGGTTAACTGTATTGTAATTTTGAAATGACAATGCGGTTAACCTATTTCTAATGCACTCCATTACTACTGGCATGGGAATACATATTGAAATAATTTACGACTTCGATTCGATTCGGCTCATATTTAAGGGTGGGAATTGGCTCGAACACCTTCCATACCCGGTCATTTACGACCGTTCATCAACAATGATATACCTGTAATGTATGACCATCAGCCAATCAGATTGCGTGACATTTATAGAGTGCATTAGAATAAATCATAGTCGTACACGTTTAGAGAGGAGCATCTGTGAACTGGACACACTGGGAGGTCCCTGGGTGTCTGGTCTAGACAGGTACCACGGTAATATGTGTTATGATCGCAGTATCATGTACAACTACAACAGCTGCTTCAACTTACGGGTGCACTCAATTATGTACAGTGAAACCTCTCTAAACCCGACACCTTGTGAGATCCTCAGGGTGTCAGGATTATACAGGTATCACTGTAATCCAGGAAATGAGCACAGTAACGTGCACAATTACAGTACTGTACGTACTGGTGCACTCAATAATGTACAGTGTATTTGATTGTTTGATTGATTGGTGTTTTACGTTAAGGCCATATATACTGCAATGTCGTGTACAGACGTGGATGCACCTGTATGTGAAGGGGAACACTGTACATTCAGTACAAAACGAAGTCCAGTGGCCTATTTCACCAACATTGCAAAGTTTACTTATCTAGCAAAGTATACTTTGAGGGAGAAATTTTTAATTTAAGGATAAACTTATTAATTTTATTGTACTTAATTTATTACATTATCACAGCCATTTTGGCTGTGCGAATGTAATACATTCAGTATAATAATTCTGCATTCTTTTTATCATCAAATAAATCCGTACGGCCAATGTGCAGTACTCTCCCAGTGAAATAGTGACGTTTTCACCCGCGGCGGCAAGCAGAAAGCAGTACGGTCCGATTTACCCCGAAATTCGCGACTTCATAGCTCGAACTGGGTAATAGCCAGAATTAAAGTCATTGCACATTCGGAAACCTCGGAGTCCGTAGATGCTAATTGTGGAATTGTTCGTTCGCTTCCGTTAAGCCAATCTGTAGTAATCGCCCATTCGGATGAGTAGCGTTTTCGCGCACGAATGCAAGCAGTACGGTCCGATTTACACCGGAATTTGCGACTCCATAGCTCGAACTGGGTAATAGCCAGAATTAAAGTCATTGCACATTCGGAAACCTCGGAGACCGTAGATGCTAAATGTGGAATTGTTCGTTCGTTTCAATGCAGCCAATGTGTAGTAATCGTCGTTTGAACTCGTGCCATTTCGTGCAAAAATGCCGGAATCGTTCGCTACCTGAGGCGAAGTGATTTTTCTCCAAACTTTGAGATTTCGTAGCACGAAAAGTATAACAGCTACGCTTTGTTTCTTTTCACTTTCAGAAACACTTGACACCGTAGATGCTAATTCTCGAATTGTTTGTTCGTGTCCGTACGGCCAATGTGCAGTACTCTCCCAGTGAAATAGTGACGTTTTCACCCGCGGCGGCAAGCAGAAAGCAGTACGGTCCGATTTACCCCGAACTTCGCGACTTCATAGCTCGAACTGGGTAATAGCCAGAATTAAAGTCATTGCACATTCGGAAACCTCGGAGTCCGTAGATGCTAATTGTGGAATTGTTCGTTCGCTTCCGTTAAGCCAATCTGTAGTAATCGACCATTCTGT